>JAQSVV010000278.1:0-397389 GCA_036375495.1 Agrotis segetum
TTTCTTTACGACGAATTAATAGCGTTATTTGATGCAGTTTTTCATGGTTGAATTTCAGACAATTTCCGATTGACAGCTGAAGGTAATGCTAGTAAATTCGTTTTACTGTGTTCATTTGAATATCAAAATATACATTATATTTATTTTGAACATCTAAACAGCCATCTAAGAGGGCCCTACCAGAAAACCAGCGCTGTGACAGTTAAATGTCGCAGCACATGCTGAGGTAGGAGCCTTTTGGCCTCGCACAGGACTTAATTGTTTTATGTTTTCTTTTACTTACCTTTGTTTTTCTTTTATGAATTTTTGTTTTTCGCTGTTGTTTTTATTCATGTAATTTTGTTTGTTTTGTCCTGTGTGTCCCAATAAATCTCTTTTCTTTCTTTTCTTTTAAACTTTTACTGCCTCATGAGGGCATGGGAAAAACGTTGAAGAAAAAGGGTGCTCGGTTCGGGTTGGTCATTATCAAAGAGCCGGCAAGAAACTCCATTGATAAAGGTTCATCAATGTCTTCCGTGAATACTGCACACTAATTTTACATTCTAAACTTGGGCTACCACAGTCTCCAATTACTACTGGTTATACCAGCATTTACAAAAAATAGTGATGATCACATACAGTTTTCTAATGTAGTATTTAGCTAAGCTTTATATGCAATAGTTGTCAAAGATAAAAAGTTGATTACTTAGTCGATGTTAATCATGTACCGAAAGCTAACCAGTCAACATAATTAAACTGCTATTAGCAGTTTCATTATGTTGACTGGTTAGCTTTCCAATCATCAAAGTCACAAATCATAGAAATCATTGGTACCAGGATATTATAAATCGCAGCAAGATATACGTTAGCAAATTAAACGGTCCGTTTAATAACATGTGTGTGAATGCCTTAACAAATGAGGCCAAGCTCGTGATTGGCCACACCTGTGCAAGAGGTTGAGGACAGCAGTCAACTTTTTATGAATAATATTCCTAATTTATGAGCCTCTTATTTTTATTATTACTTCATAATTTGCTGGAGTAGTTATCAATCAGTTGAAGATTTTCGACCTCACACGATTTGAGGTTACACTGACACTTTAACAGTTTAAAGCGTTAACTTCAAGTGCTTAGCTGCCTAATCTTATATTTTTTTACACCATTCTTGAGTGACGTCTGCACGTCATTTTGTTCTAATGATCGTTAACAACAATGGATAAATGGTTTTCGTTCCACGCTTCGTTGTTATGAATTCGTTACGCCTAACATTACATTATTTTTTAAAGAAAATCGTTTATAAGAACGTTATTTATGACTTGTCAGTACTGTAGCCAAAACGGATGCATACAGAAAAACATTTTTGATGATTGCAGGAACGTCTGTAAATTGTAAGAGCACCTTATGCTGTCAGTTTATCTGTGTTTCCTTACTTCAAAGCTATAGTGCGTCTATTCTTTGTTTTAAGAATTCTAGCCACTCAAAACCCAACATCCTGACAAATGGTATCTATATCACAAGGTTAACAGGTTCAAACGGTTTCCTTCGACTTGAGTTTAGTTGGAAAACGACGATGTTATCGCTATCAGTCACCGGTGGCTGACGTTCTCCGACAAATTATTATTGAGCCGTATCCGCGATACCGCGACCTCACGGTCAATACAAGGAGCTTTCTTATCGCCCCAAATGTACCCGTAAACTTTCCAATTAAAACCATTTGACGCAAAAGTCAACACCGAGCCTAATGGACATGACCCGCTCTAAAACAATGGATGCTTTGACGTTGCTTCCACTGACCTACATTTTACAACGCATATACCTACATGTACGCGACATAAAAAGCATCTTAAGTTGTGAATACTAGGCTCAACTTGTTAACACGATAGTGTTAAGACCCTCGTTAAAATTATCAAGGGGCAAAAAAATAAAACATTTCTTATGATAACACTTGTAATAAACAATTCAGTTCACGCTCTGAAAACATTGTTCAGTGCAAACAAAACAGTTGACTGCAGGTGGTAATATTTTATAGAGTAGACTACACTACATGACTATAATATTCACCTCATTAGCGACATTCTTCAAGAGTCTGTACAAATTTGTCGCGGCATGGCGCGTCGCCGGCGCGTTTGATGTGCGGACGCCGCGATAATTACAGAATTAATGGCCTGATACAGAGAAGCAGTTTTTATCGCAATTAAGAGTGCCCTATCGATCGACCCAGTTACTCTACACAACGCTGCACTAATTCAGAAGTAACTAAACCGTGAGGAGAACTGAGCAATTTGCTTGTGCTAAGTTTTACCAAAATTGAAGCGAGATTTCACCAACTTTAGCTGTAGGTACCTACACAAAAAAATAGGATCATGAAATACGAAATCAAAGGTTTTTCTTTCTCATATTACCTATTCCACAACTACCAAGTTGAATGATAATAGGATCTAAGTAAACGCTTGGAGCCCGCTCGTTCCAGATATCCATAAGCGGCATTAATCACTCTAATTGGACCTTCAGTTCGCCCTGTTTTTTATTTACGTTGCAAATATCCACTTAGCAAATAGAGCCTCGTTTTTCATTAGAAACAGTTTGGTATAATCTGCGAGGCAAAAATGGAACGCCTAAATAGCACGCAAGGTTAATGTGTTGCAGTATATAAAAGGCGTCAATAAGAAGCAGACATTCCTAGTGCGACCTGTAACCTGATTACTCTGTATACAGACTCGGGTCGCGTGGCAATGACACTCCTTTCTTTATCTATGCGGTGTCTTTGATGCTCACACTTTTAATGCAAACAGTAAGTACTGATTTCGCTCTATATGTACTCTTCACTGTATTTGCAATGGAAATGCTCAGTGATATCATTTTCTTGTTGCAATACTTAGCTTAGTTAGACTCAATAAATTGAAACAGATCTCCATACAAGCTCGCTCGCTCACTCAAATTAACATAAAATGCAAATAAGTTAGGATAAAAGAGTTGAATTAACAAATTGAAGACGTTATCATCATGGAGGTATACACGCGTGCCACAAATGCGCCAGTGGCAAAATTAAAGTGGTATTGTTTGTTTGTGCCAGTCACATCTGCTGGCGAACCAGAATCGTTCTGCAGTAGTAATGGTGGAAATAACGTTCTGGCTGTAAACGTAAACAATGATTAATGGAGATCCGAAGTGTTTTCTTCAGTTAGTATGCCATCGTCGTCTCATTACAGATGGTTACTTTTTGTTGTTGGTAATTTGTGCAAAGGTTGTGGTAGAATTAGATACATGTCGTATTAGTTTTTCTTACACGCTAAGTCCAGTTCGGTAAAAAGTGTTTGTTGATTTATAATGTTGTCAGGTACAACATACAAGCTATTGATTTCACTCTGAGATCGTGAAGAGATTTCGTTCGACTCAATTTCATGAATCACGATAAAAATCTCATCAAAATCGAGTAGGTAAAGCGTTTTAACTTCGAATCTGTTTTCCAATATCAGGTTTCATATAATATACCATTAAGTACTTAAGTACATGCATAAAACCTTCAGCCCGTACGAAGCAGTTAATTTATTGGTCGTATCTTTATCACTTAATCTTAATTAAGCCCTCCTAGATAATTTTTTATCTCGGAAAATTTGCAATTGCAAATGGCCGTCCGAGTTGTCTCCGCCTGACCTGTTTGTGAGATGTCAAATATTGGCTTGGTGCAAACAATCTTATCCGTGCGTCCGTTTACTCAGCTCTACATATAGGGGTACGTGCTCCCACTGGCTATACATTTATGTGTATACAGTACCGGACGTTAATTAAAAAAGAGTATTCAATTTTGTTTGATCAATCAAGAAGTTTATAAATGTGTGTATTTAACGCCGAGTGATCCTAGAATAGCTTGTTTCAAGGTTTTCAAAAATGAAAAAGAAGATATGAAAAACGTAATGTATGATGCGATGGATAAACTGTTTACTAGTGCGATTAAAAGGACGAAAGAAAGAAATAGCCTGTCGATCAAATGTGTTTATAATGATGTTAATTTTTCAAGAACACCTGCAATAACTGAACTTAAATCATAAGAAAAGGTATGTTCAGTAGAGGTACAGTCGATGTAGTTGAGCAATATGATCACAAAATAGTGGTATTATAAAATGTTAAGCAATATCAACAACCAATATGGCGACTAATAAATAACAATAATCTTTTAATAGAGTCACCATAAAAAGTTACGATGTAGGCCCTTCGACCTGTTTATTATTATGAATAATTTTATTTACAGACCAAATATTTATTTTAGTCAGCTTGTCCATGTATTTATAAATCATGTTTATCGATAAGTAATCTTAAGATTTTTTATTCCCATTTCTCTACCCACGGCTCAAATTATTTAATGTAATTTGTTTAATTTATTCCTAGAGCCATTTTCTATAAATCGTTGCCAGTAATGAAAATAAATAAGAATTTACTTAACAACGATTAACTTTATGGATGAGTCACGCCGTGATTGTTTATTGAATTTGCTTTATATGGGCTTAATCATGGCATAATTTATATTTTTTTCAAGTACATCATGATGGGCGGCTTTGTGTCTAAGACGATTACATTTTTTTCCTTGTGAAGACGACCAATGTTATTTCAATAAATGTATTTTGTTTAATGCAACTTCATGTTTTATTTAACACACAAGTATAGGAAGATGGAATTGTATCGTATGTCTAGTACGAGTATAAAGCTTCTATATTCAATGTAATATCTTCAAACTGCAGTGCAGTGCAGAGCAGTGGTGGACCAGTGGTATCGGTCCCGACTTACGAGGTGTAGGTCGTAGGATCAAACCCCGCCGGGCGCATTACTTTGTGTAATTTATTTCATTACCACTGCTCTTAAAACGGTGAAGAAAAACATCGTGAAGAAACCAGCATGTCCTAGAACCAAAAATTCGAAGACGTGTGACATCCACCAATCCGCAGTGGGCCGCATGGTGTGGAAGAGGCCTGTGTCCCAGCAGTAGGAACATTATAGGCTGATAAATGATGATGATGATCTTTAATTTTAAACTAAAACTCTTGAAGCTGTGTTCCATATTACCAGTTATAACATCAGCATACTTACATTACGTCTGTCCGCACAACATTACTTAATGATAACTATTAACGTAGGGTCAGACGCTTCAATCAAGAATTTGACGTTGTTGATGTATTAATATGCGTGGGTTTCGACGTTCGTCCTTCATTGCCCACTTCAAGTGATCGACGTCCACTCGAAAATTACCGAATACACAAAACAAAAACAAACAGACTCTTGTTAAAGTTTTAATGTGAGTGTCGCAACATTGCTCCTCCCAAACGTAGACAACGAATTGACCTTCTGTCAAGGGCAACTCAAAGAAACATCGAATTGAAACACCAAAGGTGTTAATTTATTATTTCTGTAAACGCTTGACTTCCGCCCTTTGAGCTGTAGGAAGTGATTAAGTACTGTTTCGATATAAAGAAATAACAAAAGTTTGAACATACTATTCTCACGATCAAGTAACACCAACCAAAAAGATATGTGTGAAGGTAAAATAAACTTTATAGGTATACTGATCAATATTTCTTGCGGTTTGTTTTCAACTTGTTCATTTGTTTGCTCCACCTACTGATTTTGTGGGATGTGTAGCTTCTCACCTAGATGCACACAAAGCTCAAGATATGAGAGAAATATTTCTTCATCACTCATTTGTCTAATTTGTTTACGTATTATCCAATCAGCGGCAGTTAAATGCGAAGGTTCATTATACATGGTGTGCTACAGCACGTGCATGTGTGTCTGTGTGCGCTTTGAATATTGAAGTGTTAAAACAAACGTACTAATTAACATCCATTCAGATGTGTGGAGGCCACGTTGATTCATGTGTGCTGCTTGAATGTTCTTATCACGGATGTGTGCACTCTTAGCGTTAAGTGCAATATGGTATTCAAGTCACCGTATTGTTGCTTAGAAATAAATTTTAACATCGAATATTCCATTCCAACTACGTAGGTCTGTATGTTTTCCTTTGTTCCGAAATTGTGTCACAACAATCTTGTTTTCGGATATATCCATATATTGTCGGGCTCTCTTATTAAACTTGTCTGTAGCGTTGTACAATGAAGTGGAAGACAAAACAGATCTAGTGACCTCTTTTGAGGCTGGGGCATTGTTAAAACGATTATTTTCGATGTACAGTCGCTATAAAAAAATCATTGAGCGCGTGGGCGGAGGACCATTCATAAGTCCAGTTTTGTAATAGCACTTATGCGCCTATATCATGTGTTTATGTTATAGCTGTGGTAAAAGAGATAATGATTACATCGTATTGTTCAGCAGTGTCTGAAAATATTACATAATATTTGTGGCCAGCAATGTTGTTAAGCTGGGTATAGACAATACAAACGTAGATGATCGTGAGCTGTCTGGATTAGATGAAAAGGGAAATATTTTGTAATACTGACGGAAAATAGTTCGTTATACCGTGTATATAATATTGTGTAAACTCGCTTTATGATCCCGTCGAACGCTGGGAAACAGGCTGCGTACGTGTGGAATAATATTTGAGTCTGGACGTTGTGCAATATCTTTATAACTCTCTCCTCTTGTGTTATTATCTCGAGGACTCTCCATATTATCTTGTAAATTGCTTCGCGAGTCGAATGCGAACGCTTTTATCGTGCCCTAATAACATTATTTCATTGGTTCCCAAGTTACTTTTATTGAGTTATTTGGCATTTTCTCTATTGAGTTAAACGTTATTGTTTCCGTATTTGAAAATAATTTGATGGTTCCGTGCTTCATTATCTGTATAAGGAGAATAGATATTCTTGGTCTTAAATATGTAAATATGTCTATTTTTATGGTAATCCTTTATTGGATGCCTTGTTTGGTTTCATGTAAATTATAAAAGTTATAAATCCAGCACCCACTAATATTCTGTTGCATTTCTTCTTGTGAATGTGATTTCAAGTCTCTTTTCGGTGTAATTATTCAGCTTATGTTACTGTTACTTGTATCAACATTAATTCCACTCCTTTCCAGCGTTCATTCATGCTTTTAGCCTTCAACGTCAAAATCATTTAAAATGGCAAAGCTTTGCAATACATTAAATTTATTATTTACAATAATGTTCAACAGTATTATCGAGTTTTTATGTAATTATGTTATGAGGTATTTACTGGAACATTTATATTTTACCTTTTATTTGCTTTTTGATGGCTATGCTATTAAAATTGTTATATCACACCGATTTTATAGTTGATATTTTATTCATTGTTCAATAGGTCCAACAAAGGTAAATAGTTATCATATCAATGCACATAAAGGTGATCATAAAACTGATATTAATTATGAACAATAATTTTATTTAATGAATCTTGATTTCTGAGAAGAAGACTACGTACCTATCGGTTGCCAAAGAGTTTAAAATGTTACATTGCGTACATCTGAAACCGAGATTTAACTTTAGAATAACCTAGACACAGCATATTAGACGTTAGTGTTCTGTAATTCATCACTTGAAAATTCGTTAATTCCTCCATTGTTCTCCGGGGTATTGTTCCGTCGCCTGAGAGGCGCCAATAAGTACGCGACGCAACTTGATATTAGGTTGGCTTACCATAACGATCAATAAATATGTTTGGCTACAAAACGATTACACAGAAAAAGGTTATGCCCAAAAATTGCAAAATTTTCAAGTTAAGTGGAGTTATATTAATGGTTTTGGCCTTTGTAATGTCTGATACAATCTTTAGGGTTTACGGACTGTCATATTTTTGAATATCTGGCGAAAACAGAAAACACATGGCATAATCTCTTACATCTTCTTCAATATCACTTTTATTGTTTGTATTTCAACTGTCTTCTTCACCTGGATCATTTCCTAAGACAATATATGAATCAATGTCAATTCATCCTGGAATGTACCGCAGTTCAATTCACAGAAATAATTAATGTCCATTCAATGAATGATTACTCATTTAAAATTAATAATAGGAAAAATTTTGTTAAAATTTTGGTTTAGCATGAAAATTCGTATAACTTCTTTAGTTTGAAACTTCAAAGGCATTCAAAAATGCAAAAGATAAAAAATATCAATGCCGTTATATATGTTTATGTTGATATGTTTCAGGTGAAACAATGCCATTACTTATCAAATATCCAATAAATTGATAAATTATGTAAAATGTTCTCTTTTAAAGTTCCTCTATTTCCGTTGTTTCAGGTTTTTCCGGTTAACTTTAATTTTTGAACGATCAAGCAATGTCAGTACCTACGCAATTTATTGTTTTATTTAATGGATTGTTTTCGTCTATTAAATTGCCGACGGCATGCACGCACATAATTTGTCGTCTGTAAAGTAATGCTCGGTTTTAAAGAATTTGCGTGTATTTCATCAAAAACTTCAACAATAGAATCGATGATTTTTAAAAGACATAAATGAGAATCGGCATGTTCTAGAATCATAAAGTCGAGTTCTAGAATAACTGGGACCACATGTTATAACGTATTAAGGCTTACTCCTTCTTAGAGAGAAGGTTTTTTGTCGAAACAGTCGGAAAGTTTTGCCTAATCAGATTTTGTTATACATTATGATGGAGATATTTAGTAAGATTATATTATAGTGTCACACTTTGATTTCCTGAAATGTTATCTACCGTTTCTGTAGGTGAAACGAAACTGTCGCTATCTGCGATTACGAGAATTTCTTTACAATTGTTATGATTTGAGCTGTTTTATACAGCCTTATCAAAAACCAAATATTTTTGTTCAAATGCTGAAAGAGGTTATGTTTTGCATGTTTCGTGTAAGATTCTTATAAGACTTAAACAGTGAATACATAAGACTGTTGCTAGCTCAAGAACAGCAATCTTAACGTACTATGAATGATAAAAAAATAGGAAAGACGGTGTTATGACTGGTTTTAATATTAATTGTACTTAAACGTAAATTAATATAAATTATAGATACCAGCAATGCATTTTAAAACTTCTCAGCGGCTAAGGTGCTAACTACAATAAAACATGGTGTTAGAAAAACATTTAATTGCATGCAATTTACACATTCTTTCTATATCAATGGTGAACCATGTGTTCGCAAAAATCTACGGAATGTGACAATTTGTTATCTAGCTTTACATTTGACGAATTTATCTGTTATTATCTGTTGGACTCGGCAAATGCATTTTGTATGGAAACACAAGGATTTTGAAGTTCTCATCTTTACTTACATCTTTGATGTCTAAACCTCCTTGCCAAACACAATGACGACAAATGGAATTAATGCTTTCAAGATCCTTGAATGAAAAGCTTATTCTAGGTTCTCAGTTTAAGATCCTATAAAGTCATGATTGTAATAATGACTTTCTAGGATCTGAAATTGAGTAAAGAGTCTTAAACCTGGATCAAATAGAAACACAGAGGCTACAAATCTAGGATTCAGAAACTGTAATTCATGATAAAGATTAGAATAAAGATGTAGAGATAGAAACAACTGCATAAAAAGGAAGGAACATCTGCTGAACCTATCAGGCAGACATCAAACATATTGTAAGCACCGTGTATAATTATGTAATCAAATCATATGTTCCCGGAAAGTACCATATGTATAAACTAAAATGTATGTGTACTTTGATGATCAACAAATATATGAATACGATTAGCGGCAGCGTGCGAAAGAACACGATGGACCACAGTAGTGCTAATCAGAAAAAGATAGCTTTGAAGCGGTTAGCAGACCGAACACATGAGATGAAAAAATTAATACATTAGCATCTGGATCTTGTACCATTTTGACGTTTTAAAAGCGAAGCGAAAAAGCCAAGGTCACGCGTTATTAAGCCTACCTCAGCACGTGCCGGGCACTATATACTCCGGTAGGTTCCTGTGGTCGTTCCGGGCACTCCTGGTAACACTTGCTCCAGGTCCCAGGGCTCGCAGCAACAACCAGCAGCACAGCCTCAGTTTCACTGAGATCAGGATGAGGACCGCGAGACGTATCGCGTCCGCACCGCCCGGCACTTCCACTATACGCCGACCGATCAAAACATAGCTCTCACGAACCTTTTCGACACACAGACTCGATTTGCAAAATTTATTCATCGCATCCGCCGAAAACACGTATAATTTTTATGAGCTGCACCGAAAGTACGCTCGGAACTGAGTGTTGACTCGGATCCCGAATGTTTTCTTTACGTCCGACATGTATTAGCACCAATAAACTGTGAGGAAAACACCATAGACGCTAATGCAGCTCGAGAGCCGCCGGAAAACTCGATTTCGCACGTTAACAGTGTCGAATGCGTGCGCTCGCCGGCCACACCACCGCGCTGTAAACAGAGAGCGCGCCTCACAACACACGCACACATCGAGACGCGCACGTATCGCGCGCACACATGCGCGCCGGCCATAGCGCGCGCATTCTGACTCGAGACAGAAATAGATGTCGCGTCAACTTCCACCAATCGCAAGCCAGCTCCATCACGCCATAACGACTTCTGATCGGTTGAGGCTCCATTGATAGATTGGCTACCACAAGGCGTTTCAATTTGCGATTAACTGAAAGTTTTTGATAAAACTTAAGTGATATGAAATCTTAACGGTTGGAATTATCGACGTAATCTTTGAAATCATAAAAATTGTTTCGGTGCACTAGGATTAATAGGGCCAGAGATCAGAAAATACCTGCGCGAAAACGCAATACGTTTTGGCGCGAATTTTGATCAAAATAATCGTTACCAACTTCCTACTTTGTTTTAGATTACGGATGAGAAAGTGTCGTCTGGTAAAAATATCTTCGTTTAGAAAATTCTAGACCAGAATGTAAAATCTTTTCGTGCCATCAAACACTTAAAATATAGAGATCAATTTCCACTTCCAGGATGTTTAATATTATTTCTAGTGCTCTATAATTTCAAGTTCATCCATTCAAAGTTTTTTGCATATTCTTATACGAAACGTACGAAACCAAATAAATGTTTATAGAGTTTTATTTCATTAATGGTTTGAAATCAAGTTTGGAGCAAGACACACGTAGAAACAGTGTTTTGCTTGTATATTGAAATCAGGGGTCACGATCACCCGTCTTTACATTATCATTATAGATGCAAAAGAATCTCTAACTGCTGACGATAAGGTTGATATTCAAAAAGCAAGAAACTAAAATCTTATGTAATGGTTTGGTGGCTATTAGATTAATATGACTATTGTGTATGTGTGCGTGCGCAGCTTTGAATGTTGAAGGACTATTAACTCTTGAGTTGGTTCCGTGAGCTTTTATAACTTTTGAATTAAATTCTTAGCTTCGTATTTTGTGAACTAGAAAATTGCCTATATTTTTTTCGGTGTCTTGGCGTGAATATCGTGAACGTTTTCATGCAGTCTTTTAATAGGTAAAAAAAGAAATAAAGCAATAAATGTGGAGAATTTGTAGCACAGTTTTAAAACGAGTGTTAGATTGTAAAGTGCTTCTTTTCATAGCAATTGAGTTGGCAGTCATTGCAAAAACTGTATTGTATTTTTTTCTGTTGAACAAAGCATTTTCCGGATTAAACTGGATAGGTCTGGTTCCGCACTAACTTACGGAGAGAGATGGTTCAAAAATACAAAGGAACTAATTTCTATCGCAGACAAGGTCAACGAAGCTACTTCTAAAAGGTCCTCCTTATGCGTGTCTAACGAATTAAACCGTTTTGTTTAAACTGATCTAAACAACAATTTAGGTATCGCACACTCGCACATATATTATGTATTATCCACATAATTACATAAATCGATCATAATTTATATTGTTTCCTATTAATTCTTAGGTACACATTCTGCTGTTGGTTGACAAAAATGTATTATTTATATTTTCAATGATTGAACAAATCTTTATTTTCATAAAAGCGAAAGTTTTCGAGACTGGAGATTGTATGGACACATGTTTGTTGCTCTTGCAAGCTAAAAAGACAGAATTGATTTAAATGCAATTTGACACGTCGCTGTCATGAGCTTAGTGAATACAAAACTGTTCTTTCGACGCTGGGGCAGCGTTGTACGATTTATCCTTAGAGAATAGCGATTGAGAGAGAAAAGTGATTTTCTCAACTGAGCTTTTTTTTAGTAATCTCTATCAATACCCAGTAACCGTAGAGTATGTTGAACATTTCGTCTATTAAATCTTCAATTAGTTACTAATTCAAAAACGATTTCAAATAATAATTGTTATGTGAAGTTTTTTAAGTAGGTATTTTGTTTTCTTATTTTATTAAAGTGTAATATTTTGCTTTACCCAGTGGCGGCCTTAGGGGGGGGCGAACCGGGCACCCGCCCGGGGCCTCGCGCTTGCAGGGGGCCTCGCGCAACAGACCAAGCAAAAGAAAAACTAGTAATTTTTATTAATTAAATACTTTTGATTTTTATTAATTAATTAGTTATGTTATTGCCTTAACGAGTAGTTAGGCTACTCATTAAGGCTACAACAATCGTAACGGCAAAATAAATAAGATTTTAGTTTTAGAAAAAGTCAAACCATCTATTTTTTTTAGGGTTCCGTAGTCAACAAGGAACCCTTATAGTTTCGCCATGTCCGTCCGTCCGTCCGTCCGCAGTTTAGCTCAGAGACGCACAGTACTAGAGAGCTGTAATTTGGTGTAAATATACGGATTTGTTGTGCCGAAAAAGTGGTAAAATTAAATCTCGTAAAATATTTTTTTTTAGGGTACCTCCAGTACTTACACGTAAAGTGAGGATTTTTTTTTTTCTCGCCTACCCCATAGTGTGGGGTATCATTAAATAGGCCTTTAAAAAATAATGATAATTTCCATTGACAATTTTTTGATAAAAAAATTTGTTTGTGAAATATTAAGCTTTAAAGTGCTAAATTTTGCTCGATTCGAGTGTCCCCCCCTCTACCAGCTAAACGGTTATGTTTGGGGGTGTGAAAAAATTCACAATAGTAGTATATATAACGAAGTTTAAAAGAAAATTATCATGACTAAGTAGGCTTTACAACTTTACGAGTAATAGTCGACCAACTTATAAAATGTACTTGGAATCATATTTTCTTAAACAAAATGTATCGGAGACAACTGCAAATGTAAGTTTGTCAACTTTATTTTTACAGCTTTTATAGGTATGTTTTTTGGGGATAGGTAGGTTTTTATCGTCAACTATTTTTAACTAAATTCAAAAAAAGGAGGAGGTTCTAAATTCGTTGTAATCTTTTTTCTTATGTATTTTCCCCGATTTCTCAAAGACTCCTGGACCGATTTTGAAAATTCTTCTTTTTAAAATTAAATTCAGCTAATCAGTTTAGTTAGTTCGCATAAGTATTTTGATGGACAACTACGGAACCCTACACTGTGCGTGGCCCGACACGCACTTGGCCGGTTTTTTTAAATTTACCATCTCTGATCATCTCAGTGTCAATCAACATTTATAATTTTGTAAAAGTATTTATTTAGTACAATAATTTTGTCACCTGAACGTACGGCTAGTTTAGTTTAATCCGGTAGTTCAGACTTGTTTATGATGTTGGCTCAATCAGTGACGTAGCGAGACTGAATCTTGGAGGACAAGAACCATCTGCGATGCTCTTTTTTTTGATGGAGGATGAAAAATATCGCGCGGATTTGTGATTTTTTTTAAACCCGTCGTGTGGGTCACTGTGTGCGAGGCCTCTTTTTTTTTGATGACTTGATGAAAAAATCGCTTTGCGAGGCCTCTTTGCCTCTTTCTGTTCACAGTTAGAATTAAAAAGTAAACAAGTTATCATGCAACTACGTGAACTACGGGGCCTCGCGCGAGAAGCCGAATTGCTAGACCTAAATAATTATGATCGTCGGCGCCATCAGCTTTGGCTCTATCAGTTCTCAGTTAGAAATAGTAGTAGAAGTTAAATTATACTGCTTTACTGAGAGGTAACAAAGTTGAGATTGCCGTTGTCTATTTTATTTTATTAAATCTCTAAGCGCGAGGCCCCATCAGGCTAGCTAGGGTCTGCAAAGCCTACGTACGCCAGTGGGCCCAATGAATAATCAAAGTTCGAGACCTCATACACCGAACGTTACTTTGTAAAAAAAAAAAACGTTCATTTTGATAATTTTGCGTTTATGACCGTAAAGGACTAGTTGTTGATAACAAACTTTTCAGAGCGGTTTCAAAGATGTCTTTTGCTACAATATGAGAACCGATTTTTATCTGTAGTGTAGACCCAGTAATTTCAGAGTTGAGCTTTTCAATATTTATATTTTTTTCGCAAAACATTAGAGTTGGGATGTCTTAGTTTGTGACTTTTTGAAAAAATGAAAAAATGTTGGGAGCATTTATCTCGGAGACTATTAGGTTTAGTTTCTTTCATAAGAATTATCAAAACTTAAGAGACCATCCTAATAAATTAATGTTCTGGTTAGTTTAAAACAAACTCCGACTCGGTGGAAGCATGGCGGTCTACCGAAAAACAGCCCGCGGTTAACGCCAGTGCGTACGCGTCAACTAAGTTCTATTGATTAACAGTTTTGTGCCGCGGTTTTTACCCGTGAGCATTTTGTAGCAAATCACGGTTTTAAACTCAGTCGCGGGAAAAAACCACGGTGCAGCCGCTTGTATTAGTTTTCTAGGGGCACAAATTCTCGCCATTAAAAACCACAGCGGTTTAACCGTAGTGCGGCCTAAACTCCTTCAAAGTTCTTTTTCGAAAAAAGTTATAAAGTTGGAAAACATTCCAACTGAAGACATGATATCAGATACCGCCAAATTTGTTGTAAAAAAACGTTGATTTGAGATACTTTTGAAAAGCGCTAAATCGGAAGCTTTTGGCTCTACAGAAACCATTTTAGTCTCATATTGTAGAAAATTTCTTTTTAACTCTTTCAATTTAACTTTAAGGTAATAATCGCCAAAAAGGCAAACAAAGTCTGCAAAAATCAGAACTACTCCATTTTACGCAAACACGGATGTTTTAAAACTCAAATTATATTTATTGTATAACTTTAGCATTTGTCCTCAAACATGACAACCAAACCTACTTTCGCATCACATACTTTTTATAAAGGGCAAGGGGCCTCGCAAAGACTTGCCGCCCGGGGCCTCGCAATGGCTAAGGCCGCCTCTGGCTTTACCTACCTAATAAATATTTACTTGATGTATATCTGCTTTATCTATCTTACTGCGACATATACTTACCTAATATTAAATATGTCTTGTAATAATTCACGTACACTAATTATGATGTACGTATGATGTTAGATTAATTTATTATGTATTATCACCAGGACGGATGACTCCATTATTATTCAATTCAAATTAGGTTTATTTAATCCCTACAGGTATTTTTATATCAATACCTAAATCTAAATTGATTACATTCGTAAATTTACCATTGGTAATATCCGCTTTAATCTCTAAGATATTTCATAACATTATAATTTTTTCGGCCAATCACTAATTCACTATAAAGTTCCGCTTTTTATGGGTGTTTTTGCGCGAATTTGATCACATACTTGCGTAAGTAAGTTATAATAATTAATATTATCGCAAAATTTTGTGAACATAATGGTGTGTCAGCTCGTGGCTAAATAATTACAGCAGCACAGGCCGATCTTCCAGGTTAAGCCGTGCTTTCCGAGGCTAGTTTGTGGATGCGTGCCCGTGAATATGTCTAAGCGAGTTTCCTCCGCTCATTTGCAAATCTTTGACAGATCGTAACTATGAGTCACAAACTCAAAATGGCGCGGCCATGAGGTTTTATCCAACTCCTAAAATACAAACACAGGATTTTTTTCTATATTTTTTTTGGTTTACAAATTCAATCTAATATTTCCCAAAATTTCAGGTCTCTGCGACTTAGTTTTAAAGATCTCCATGGCCGCGCAGTTTCGATGGCGCGGCCACGTTCAAACCCTTATAACTTTTTAACAATTGCTCTGACAAATTTATGGTTTTTGGGAATCTACTTTTACATTTTTTTACAAAAACTTGGGATTTTTTTACAAAAACTTTGATAAAAATCTTTGAACTGGGGATTTTTTACAAAAACTTTGATTTAAAAAAAAACGTCATGGCCGCGCGGTCGAAACGGACACTCGTCTCGGCACTTTACTGGTGGTTGCCACCGTTGATTCTGGCGTTCAGGTTGTGCAGTGGTTTGTGTTTGTCTCAAACAAAAAAAATAGTCATACCAAGGAATATCGTGTTTAGATGAGATATGTACAGTCGTTTCTTTTAAAAGACTGATATTCAACTGCATCCGACCCCAAAATAGTAGGAAAAGACTAGGCAGATGATGATGATGAACCTAGTGTCAGTTACATTTACAGTGGATTTACGTAAGGATAAAGCAAGACATAAACCTCGTCATCATTCCATCAAACACTGACAACTGTTGAACCCGGTGAGTGCGTATAAGCCCTATCTACGGCATTTCATACAAAAATTCAAGTCTTTAATTTGGCGGAATAACTGAAAATTTTAATGAAATTTCACAAACATCAAAAAACATTTTCGAAAAATAATGTTCTTAGGTAAAAACAAAGATTTCCTTCCCTTTACTTTATTAAAGAGCAACAATTTGAAAATGTGCTTTGATTATATTTAAACCTATTCCCTTGCTTATGTGTATGAAGTTTCATTAAAATCGGATCAGTAATTTATTACACAAGAGTTTTTCCACAGTGTTTGCTTATTTTCAAATTTTAATGAATACAATTTATTTACGAAGTCATGGGAAAAATAACCATTAATTTAGCTTGTTGACAAGTTAACAGCTGGGTATTACATCAAAGAGACTAACAATTAGATTCAGTTTTAACTTAAAATTGTAGAGAAGGAAAGCACATTCAATACTTAATTTATTTATTACTTAGAAACTGATTTATATACCTAGTTTATATATTATTATTGTATGTGTTAGTTTAGTTTAATTTTCTTCATCCTGTAATAATTTTCATTTTAATTAATTTTTTTGTAAAGCAAGAACAGTTCAGTGTAGAGTTCTTGCTTTACAAAACAATTAAAATGTATGCACGTACAGCTAAAACGTCCTCCAAATTTAGCCATCAAAATGTAGAACGTAGTAATTCAGCCTTTAAATCGGCCTTTTCCTTTGGCAGCCAGTAATTTAACTTATTTCAATGGAAATGATGTTTAATTTTTATAAGAAAAAGTATTTCAAAATATCAGTAACCGCATGACAGGTGCGATCGAGTTCATTGTAAGTATAGTGCACTCAATGCAAGCGACTCAGCTGTCTATGAAACGCCACTGACATTAGTAATAGGGCCTATTACTGGGGCTAATTTTTGGGGCTATTGGTAATAGCCCCAAAAATTTGCCGATACGTATGTTCGACTGAACCACATATTATCTAAACCGCTTATTTTCAAATTATATCTTCTGGGCACGTTTCCGGATGACAGCGAGGAGTACTTTGACGCCTAAGTGTCTCAGCCTTTTTGTGTTTTTGTTTGTTTTTTTTTATTAGGTATTTTGTTTTAGTTTTAGTTTATTTGTTAATAAAATTAAAGTATTTTTTATGTCTAGCTTTAGTTACCCGTAAAATTAAATTAAAATTTCTTTAAATAAAAAATATTAATAAAACTATTAATTACATTGGGACTCGGAACACATATTTAGAAAAAAATACAGACGATATAATTTGTAATGTTAAGTCCATTTTTAACGACGCGCCAATACATCCATGTACGTTTCAACAGCAATATGTATATGAACGTAAAGGAAAATGAAAAGCTAAGTTACGAACATAGACGTAAGATTAACTTCGCTACGAACGCGGACGCGGCTACGTGATTCGACTCAACGCAGGCGCAGACACAATATCAATAACTATGAACTGTACGTTAAAGGAAATACCACACGGTCCCACAATGTTCATACAAGTTTACAGATCTGTCTAGTTATCCGTCTCTAATTTTATGAGTTTACCAATTCCAAGTATTGACGTTTCATTGTAGGTAAACTGTCAACTCAATTATATTGGTTCTCGTATATCTGCATTAGGTGATTCATGATTTTGAGTCTGCGTCTATAAAGTATGATGGATCCGGCTTTTCCTCATGTGGGCGACCGTCTAACCCTTCATGTTTGCCACAAGAAATATAGGTATTTAGGTATAAGAATCGGTATCAGTCAGTACCTCTACCTAATAAAGAACCGTGGAGATCATTTTTTGTATAAGAAAAGATTAGGTTAGTTTCAGGTTGAAAAAAAAATATAGAAATGGTACAACTTGCGAGTGAATTTTCCATAGGCAAACATTAATTAACCCATAGAATTAGTATCATTGTAAAAAGTCCTGCAATATTTTTAGTGTACAATAAAGAACATTCTATCGATATGGATAGAGTCGAAAATAACAATAAACAAAAATCGTTAACTAGAACCGTAACGGCTACATGCACGTGTCGTAGATTCAAGGAAGTGAACATCAATGAATCTATGCGCTTGGATGACTAGAAGTCTAATCGAAAGCCAGGAATGAACGCAATGGCATCTTGATGCATAGCCCGAGTTGAGAGTACCGAGACCACCTAGAAGGAATTCTTTAGGGGTAACGCGGAAATGTACAGAGACTTTTGAAAATGAAGTACCTATTTGAAGAAACATTCGTTGTCGCTCTGGGAGCACCCTGCGGAAAATTCGTGCGATAAGGTTTCGAATTTTCCTCAGGGTACAGAAAAAAAGATCCGTCAGACTCTCGCTTATTTCCTTCTCGGCTATGGGACCGATTTAAAAGATATTTCATAAAATGAATCAGAAGGTTACTGTGTCCTTATGTTTTGATTTTTGCCTTTGTTGACAGCGGATTTTACAGGAAATTTTGAGCATTTTTAATGGTTCTACGGCTTATGCATATGAAATATCATCAAAAAGTAAAATATTTACATAGAGAAACTTAATACTTATTGTTCAGAAAAGACCACCCGCATTTCCTCTTAAATATTTTCACATCGTACATGGGGCATTGGCTGTTGAGACTTTAATAAAGTTATTTATAAAGTAGTTTTTGCTAACAATAAAGCGCATTGCACACAGAGAGCGGTCGCGGGTCGGGCGCGTTTCGGGGCGGGAGTACGGCGGGTCAGAACAAAAAGTTTGCTCACTGAAGCACTTCACATGAAAGAACATCACACTGAAAGCGTGCTCACGACCCGCCCCGCGCCCGAGCCGCGTACGCTTTCAGGGTGATGTCTTCCATTTAAATACAAAGAACTAGACCCGCCGTACTCCCGCCCCGAAACGCGCCCGCTCTCTGTGTGAAATGCTCTTAACTGCATTAGATGATTCATATTGGTGTTTGTCTAACCTTCGATTATGTGTAGTGCTTTAGTGAGCAAACTTTTTGTTCTGGACGACGGAAATGTCATGTCTCATATCATGATAATGTCTTGAAATAATCCATGTTGGGTGATTAACTGATCCTTTTACACGTTATTACACATTTTTAACCATGGCTACAAGTTTTACATGAATATTCTTATTAATTGTGTATTTTAGTTAATCAGTTTTCAGCAATTCTGAAGTTAGGTAGGTACTTACTTCCTTATTATTGTCATCTTTTTTTTCCTTCCTGAATTCCTATTATACTTCCATATCTTGCACTAGTAAGAAAATTAATTCATTCATAGGATAATTCCCTTTATGCAATACAAACACGTAATATAATTTCTGAAGTATAATCTTTGAGTCATCACGAGTGCTACTAAACTATTTAATTGTGGTTAACTGACTGAATTGTAGACAATACCCATATTTTATGGAAGTACAGCTGTACGAATAATCGTATTCTTAATACTACTATTTTACAAAGTAGTTTGTTAGGTGTGTTTACCATGTTTTAATATTAATTGTACGCTATACATATTTGTGTCTACGAGTTTAGCGAAGCACATAAAATCATGACATTTTTTATAATTTAAAACATTTAGTTTGCGTTTAACTTAAATGAAAATATTTTGTCTACAATACAACATCTTATTGGATTTATCGAAGCAACCATAACATGGTCCTTCGAACCGGATTCTAGACAACATTTGAGCTTTTTGAGTCTAACTCTCCAGTTAGACTCAAACATACGAAAAGAGAGGAACACACATATAAACTGTTTGTGATCTATCCTGCTCCATCAATACAGAAATATTAAGTAGGTACTCGTACTAATATACAGAACATTTCATGAAAAGATTCGATTTCCGGATTCACAAAAGCAGTCTCTGTCTCCAAAACAAATCACCCTTTCAAAAACAACAAGAATGTGAATGACCGAATTCTTGTGTCGTAATTAAAGCTCAAAGTAAAAGGTATTATTATGTCAGCGCTAGGAGAAGTGAGGAGGCCCACACTTGACATATTGACAGGACAAAGAGATGGCGCATGTCCATAATTTATCTACCGCAACGTACGACGCGCCGTGAGAATAGTATTGCTATTCTTCCGTGTCTTTCACATATGGTGTGTGGGTGGACGAATGTCAGGAGTTTAATGGTACACCCGGTGTTGTTAAATGTTGTGTTTTATAAATTGTTTTTGCGTGAAGCTATAAAGGATTATAGGAAGAAAATAGGGGCTAGGATACTCTAAATTATTTTCTATGTGGATCATCAAGCAAGCATGTAGCATTTATTTACAAGCTTTTATTTAATTTATAAATTCAATGTCACCCAAAATCAATGTTGCCGCCCATACTTACCCTCACGGCCCGTTGCGTCGTGCTGAGCGGTGGGATCAGTAGGTATATAAATGTTTAAAACACCCCACGAAGCGCCGCCAGTAGCGAATTCGCGGACTTAATATTAAATATGTTTATTAGTGTCTTATAGGCGCCGCCCGTCACCGTCGCACTGCTCACCGCTTACGGTCAGTTCACACCGAGACGCGACGCAACGCAACGGTAACGATACTGCAAATGTGTATCTTTTCGTGAAGTAAATAAAGTAAGATTTTGAGTAGCTCTATTGAAATGTGCGAGCAGCGTCACGTCTCGGTCTAAGCCTGACCCTTAGGATGCTTGTACACGGCGCATGTAACCCGCGCGGGTTACATGCGCCGTGTACAAGCACCCTTAGGCTAAAATCGTGAACGGGACGCTAGGATCATACCTATTATACTGGTTCTACGGTCTTCTGACTTGGCTGTGCTTATAACCATAGTTTACAAACTTAAAATTGAATGAAATGTCTTCCACTTAAGAGCCACGCCTCCAGATCAAGCCATCACAACAACGTCACAATAAAATGATAATTTCGCGTCCGCTATCTCGTTACTAACTCATTAGAATAATAAAACTAAAATAACAATAACTTTTTTTTTATCTTGTTATAATACCAGTTCATTTTGTTTTATGTTATGTAATTTTGTGGCATTTTTATACCGAGTAGGTAAGTAAATCCAAGAGAGATGCTATTGGTCAAAATAATATTAAAAAAAGGATGAATAAATAAGGCATCATTTGACTCAAATGTTTGTTTTGTTTCTTTTCCATGACGTAAAATAAACTTATGTATTACATATTATTATTATTTTCAATGTTGATAGTAAAACTTCGATGTGTCAACTAAGGAAAATATTAACAAAATACCTACGTAAGTTACCTCTGAAATGCCACACTCATTACTAAGGAATTTGTCAAACTGTGTTTACTTGTTATGCTAACTTCTGAAACATTATATTTTTCCACAAAAAATAATACCATTTAAATAATTATTTGGTGTTGACAAGTAAACACAATATTAGGAAAAAATAAGAGCACTTGCAATTTATTCATGCTGTCATCAAGCATACAAGTTATATGTTTTTCAAAAAAATATTTTTTTAATCATGCATAAACGCTTTAATTTTCTTCATTCACCATGTAGCGTCCACTCTTTTCTTACGTTCCCATCATTCCTACAACCAGCCACATCAGTCGAGCCCCATAGTTCACATGTCACTATTAAAATTGATGTCCTTTGTTCAGCAGTAGTAAATCTGGCGCAGACAGAGGGTGGACTCCTGCGACTGTCATTTATAACCGGGAATTTCTCACTGGAACTATAACACGTGTCACGTGCTGCACTACTGATAATGGGAAGACATTAAAGATTATATGGTGTTTGAAAATATTAATGAGAAGCTGCCATTTTAGAGTAACGATGGCACTGAAAATGTGAAAGTTATTAATGATTTTTGTAATGAAGTTTTCAGAAACAACTGTGGAGATGAAATATGTTTCACATACTGTTTTACTGTTAATAGAGGCGTGAACTATGTTTGGTGTAAGTGGTAATATTCGTTTTAGTTATGTGTGTACCAATATTCTTACAATTTTTGTAGGCTGGCATCATGATCAAGTGAATTGTTCCATAAACACTGCGGGAAACAGTAGATATGATAGTATTTTTTAAAAGGTAAAATCATTTGGCAAGTAGCCATAAAATATTTTGTAACTATAAAAAGTAAACTTTCTTTCCTTTGTATAACTATAGGAAGAGCAATGTAGTGCACATGCAGCTGCAATATCAAAAATAATTCAGACAATATCTAAGATTCGCAATCTTTTCATAAACCATAAGTAGAAATGAATAGCCAGTAATGAACAGAATTACCAGCCATAATTACCTTTTTTGGAGAGCGTCGCCACTTTATCAATGATCTATAAAGGAAGCAGGTGGCTAACAAACTGTTTTTTTTTTACACTAAAATTATTTTATTTCACCTGTCTCTACACCAGGTGTTCAGGGAACTAATTTTAGAAATTAGATTATGTTCTATTAATCTATTAATCTAAATTTTATTAATCTCTAATTTGATATTTATACACAATTTTACTTTGGTGTTATATCTTAAAATCATTTGAACCTTTTGAAATCTGATGCACTTATAGATCCTGTCAAATTAGTTATTATGACGTCACAAAGAATTCTATAAGGATTGGATCGCAGTTTGTTGTTATTAAATAAAATGGTGCTCCTACCTACGGATCCTTCAATTTCAGGTTTTTTGTTCCTGAATTCTTCTTTAAGTTTATTCATAACCTTTTAACAGGTAGCTAGAAGACTACCTTACCCATCGGATGCTCTGGTATTAAGCCGCATCCGGTTTAGACTGAAGTCAAGGAGAGTAGACGGCCCAGAGGTAATGTCTAGCGAGTTGTTGGTCTTGGATTCGAACCTAGCCAGGTCCAACTACTTTGTGTTACTTATTTGACCACCACTGCTTTCTATCGCTCTATCTATCTCTCTATCGCGGGTTCGATTCCCGCATAGAGGAATATTTGTATGATCTACAAATGGCTGTTCCGGGTCTAGGCGTTTGTGTATGTGACTTTATTATGTTTGTGCAATATGCACCCACAATACAGGTGAAATAGTATGGGGCAATGTTTTAAAATAATATATAATCAGGCAATAATGATATCACAACTGGGACTGGAACGATAATTATCGTTAGACTGATACAGATACAAACTCACGTTTATAAACGCCCACGAAAAGGAAGGCAAAATGTGTAATCAAAGTACCTATTATATATCGGAAACTTCCTCACATAATCTGTATTATGATAATGACTGTACCTATAATTATCGTTATCTTAACACCCAGAATATTGTCCCTTATAACGAAATCAGTCAAAATGCACATAATAGTACGATACGATAATGCAATGATTAATAATAATTTACACTTGTAATTCGATAAAAGCATTAAGTTTTCCGGCTAATCGTGCGATCAAATCTTCACATGTTTATAAAAAAAACAAGTTATGTATGACAAAATGATTCGAGTTTTTTAACCTTCGTTGCAGAAGGTGTTAATTTTTTATCTGTGTACGAAGGCTTATTGTCTTATGAATAACCAATTTAATTTGGCCCACGTCGCCGTTTAGAACTTATCATTGCCAGTACTTTTTACCACTGAATGCGTCTTCACGATATGCCAAGATAACCTGGTATTTTTTTTATTAATAGCAAATTTTGCTTACACGTTAAACTCCGGTAATGTGAAGAAATTAACACTTATTGATTGAGCGTCTTGTGACTGTTGCGACATTTGAGATGTGTCTAACCTTTTGACCTGTCATAGGGTTACGAGTAAGTTTTAAAGTAGCCAAACCGTGGAAACTTCCGATTAATCGACAATCAAGTAAACAGATTTTTTTTAAATCGCTTCAGATTTTATTAGACATGATTTCTATACGGAGGAGTACCTACCTACCTGCCAAGATAATACTTGGAGGAAAGTCAGTAGGTATAATAATTACAGAGAAGATACAGTAAATTGATTTTGTTTATCTACTTACATCTACCAAAACCAGAGCATGAAATGCGATAATTGCATTTCTTTCTAGTGTTAATGATCGGCTACAGAAAATGTTGTGGGAAGTTTTTCTTCACAGAGATTTATTAATAAATTAAAAAGTTAAGCCGTCATCAATACCATCATCAGGCTTTTTCAACATCGGGAGACGTCCATTGCTGATCATAGACCACTTGCATCCATAAGTTTATCGCAACTGTCACGATGATGTGTAACACTCAGGAATAATGGCGTGGTAAATAATTGTAGACGGTATAAATGCAATCAGTTAATATATTTCCTTGCTTTAACAAATTATGAAGAATCTCATGATAGGCACAACTCGTATCTTCCATGGCTGACGCCTGTCAGACAGACAACCATAAAGTTACATGCTCTGTGGCAGCAACTGTCACATAATTTCCTGTAAATAAGACTTCTTGGTCACATCCTCTCACAAGATCAGGCCTGATCTCGTAGAAGTATGTGACGGCATGGCTAGTGACTTAGCAGACTTGCTAAAAGGCTTTTGGCATTGGCTGGCTGGCTATGGCGGTCCGGCCAAGACTGCGGTTAACTGGCTATGGCGGTCCGGTCAAAGCTGCAAGGCTGCAAAGACGATATCTTGAAGAGGCGTTAAATTCTAGCTTGCTCCTGCTAACTGGCTATGGCTGACTGGCCAAGGCAGAGGCGATATCTAAAGAAAAGCGTGCATTACAATGATGTGTAGTTTTAATATGCTGATATGGCAGTTTACCTTCTCATAATGTACGCAATCTTTAAAGACTCGGACAGTTGCAATCATAGATTATTTACAACGAAGACGTTGTAATAGCTGTATCTAATAATTATTTCATATCTCAACAATAAATTACATATAAACAAGTTCCTCGCACACTATAGGTCATCTTGCGATTCGATATGACTGAAATAGGCGTGGCCAAGTGCGAGTTACTCACACAAGGAAATATAGTGTTTAAATAAGTACCTATATATTGATGGATTTAAAGACGTTAGCTAGTATTGAGAACACGAAGTGAAAACATAAATATCCCTAATCCCTAATCCCTTTTTTACGTTCGAAAATCATTATAGATCAGGAGTTTTTCCGCCCTGTGTGGAACGGAAGAGACTGTCAGACTGTTTCTCACTAAAATCCACGGTGTTCCTTCCTATGCCCTAAAAGCGTTTAACGTTCCAGAGACATACATTACCGCGACCCCGGCAGGCGTTGACGGAGGCTCCATGAGATTATCTTTTTAATCTCATTGTTGCTTCGCAGGACTGTCTAGGAAAGTACTGCGGCCCTTGAACGCTAGAGGTAACTGAAGCAACCTGTTTATTTTTAGTCAGTACGAGTCTGACCAGCCTTTCGCTTAACCCAGAACGGTAGGACTCGTTTCATTATTTTCTTACCCAAAAAAACCATGACCACCAGTCACGGTTCACCTAAGACCTTAGAAAGACATTTATTGGTAGTGAAGTGAGAATTAGTGAAACCTGAAAAAGTATTGTTTCATTAATTTTAAAGTCTCCAGATTCTCCTCACCCTAAGGGTTGAACTACATCTGACAGCACGGAATCGCCTTTTTCCGTCGCCCTTTCTCTTTCTGTCGCTTAGAACTGCCATTTGCTAGACCGAGACAGAAAGCATAATGCGATAGCACGCGGCGGAATCCTCAAGGCGGCCGCGTGCTATCGCATTGTCTGGCAGTTCAACCCTAAATGTAACTTCGTGTAAAATTCATATGATAGTAATAAGCAATAGTTGAAAGCTTAAAAGCAACTTAGTGGAAAACTCACAGAATAATCTGTGTTAAGATAGGCCACAGTGTCTTCCCTTGACGAACCCCATTACTTGGGCGAGTTGTATAACTACTTCGAATAGATTAAGTAATCAAATCTCATTAACAATTCAATAAACTCTGGACCTAATAACTGTTAAAAGCTATCAATTAGTTTCGATAGTAAAATACACCATGAACAAACCATAAGGTAGGTAATATAATTAACTCTAAGCACTTAGCCTTACTCGTAATAAACCGAGATAACTACGTTATTATTGATCAGAACCTTGGCTTTATATATCTTAGTGCTTATTTACTGATCAAAGCGACCGCCCCTGAAGTACTAACTCATCTATGTCTATGTTTTAATAAGATAAACTTGAGTGCGTTTGTAAATTGGTTTGTAATAAATTATCTACGAAGATTATAATGGTAATAGGATATGTAGGATTCTGTAATAAGTGTAACATTTTTTGATATATATTTTTTTAACGTGGTAGCACTTTCAAAATAAATTACCAGCCATTGTTGTCACTGTTTAGTAATTATTAAAAAAAAAATCAATACGTATTAAGGCTGCATATTCTGAAAGTTGGCAACGTCACAAAAAGCTGTCAAATATTTACAAGTTTTAATTAATTTGGCAAATTTTCTGTATGAAAACAAAAAATATCGCTCTGTAGTGCACTAAAAAAATGATATAGGAATGCAATTAAACACTGAATTTGATGTTGTAACCGTTTCAGGTATATAAAAGGCAAGGAAAGCTTCCAAATGCTTTTTTTACATCTAAAACTATATATTCGGTGTTACGATATTAATTACTGCATTCCCTTATCAATTTTTTTAAGTGCACTACAGAGCCATATTTCTTATTTTTATACAGTAACAATGCTAAATTAATTAAAACTTCTTAATATTTGACATTGCCAACCTTTGGAATATACGCTCTTAACCTTAAAATTAAGACTAAATTCACCGGCCCAGCGCAGGTAAAATGCAATCTGACTTATTGACAAATTGTGCTGTGCTTGCACTGTACATGCTCCAGGCCCGGAGAAGATAAGGGTGCATAGGTGATATGATTCATGATAGTGCTAGTTAACAAGGTGATAGAACATAATTTCTTATTATATAACTTAAATAACACTACATTGATCTGTATTGACTTCCAAAACGTGGTGACGACGCCCTGTCAACTATGCGAGTGTTGCTATGGCTGTTGTCAACAGTAGCGATGGCCTGTGACGGTCTTCTTGCAGCAGTCGTGTAGTGCACGTCGGGTTCCTGACGATCCTGTTGAACCGTGTCCCTTCGGGTTCGCAGCTGTCGCCACACGTAGAGGAGCACAATGATTATGATCACTGCCACTACAGTGTATATGGCGACGTAGTGGTGGATGTCGTGGGATGAGACTTAGTAGGTATTTTTTAGATTTGATCCGACAGTACCTCAACTTCCGTCGCTCTGGCGTTCTTGATGGCGAGACTGATGAATTCTAAATCCTTTTGCCGATTGGTAGCCTCTTCAGTGTCGTTCAATATTGCAGTAGATGGTACAGTTAGATTGATGATGTGATTTATAGACGGAATCTCAATATCCATGACGTTCGTTTTTGTGTGGATTGAGTTGCTTAAGCTTTGGTGCGAATAAATCGTAAATGTTTGACCTTTGATGACGCAACCTTCACCGAGTGTCAGTACCCCGGCCTTGCTGAGTCGTTCAGAAGTAATATGATCCTCACATATGACTCGCACGGTGCATTGTCCGCAACAATAATATAAATATGTGTTGACGATGCTTAATTCCGTCCACTGATCTATGCATTCTTTGGCTTCTGTTTGACATTGATTTGCAACTTGATCCTTAACACACAGATTGTTGTCTGAGGTCATTTGGTAAATAGGCTTTTCCAGGGGACAAATGAAGTCGTCGTGATCGTAAGGCGTACATCGTCCCCAATCGTCTTCCGACATCGGGATGAACGAGTCCTTGTGTATATTTATCGCTAAGTGATGTGCGATAGGTGTTATGGTGACCATACTTTCAGCTACTTGCAACGGAATTGGTATGAGGTTGTAAAGCTCGTAATCTTCTCTAGTCACAAGAGGAATCTTGACTTCAAAAATCATGTATTGCTTGGTTGTTCTGGCTTTTACTTTAAGTAAATGATATATCTTAGCAAGATCCGTTTGAATATTATTTATGGGTATGGTCAATTCTTTTGATAGTTGTCCTGTTATAGTATTGAGTTCATCTCTCAGCTGTGTTGGTGTTAAAAGGTGAAAGTTGAATTTTTCATAAAAGATATTCGCCACTGTGTCCACCAGCGTTTCCTGGATATCTTTCAGGTTTGACAGCATATGGGATGCCACCAAGGCGGATAGGGTGAACTCACTTCTGCTATCTGTCTTTTGAATTTGCTCTTTTAATTTGTTTATTCCCAGGTTGCAGTTGATGATGTGTTGATTAATGAGTCTATGTTGTTTTTCCAAGGCTGTTTCTACTCGTTTGATGACATTCAATTCTGCTTCCACGATTGATGTCTGGTTTTTCCACAGTAGTGCAAGATGTTTCTGATTCTTCTTGATAAGGTCGATATCTTTTTGATATTTTTCAGCAAAATCTTCATCCAATATTCCGAATAAACTGCGTGCAACGTTGCCTACACCGTTGATTAGGCCTCTCCGTCGGCGCAATCGGTGCATTTGCTGACCAAGTAAAATGCTGTTATAATGTTCGAGTTCCTCGTACCCATGACGTAATTGCAGTCGCACTACGTCACATTGTGCTATTTGATCTGATGAGCATATGTTTTCAAGGTGATTCATATATTTGTTGAGTACATCTATTCCTCGCCAATATGGAGCCATATCACAATAAACTATTAGCTTCCATTCTTCGCGTTGTAACCGCATATTGGCTACTTTGTCAAAATATATGCTTTGGTTACTGCTCAGGCTTGTGAACTTGTACTCGCTTCTTACTGTAGATACCATCACCATAACTATCATGAGTATGTTAAAAATTAAGTTGCATAATTTTGATGACGATTGTCGTGTTCGTTGTTTTGTTACGTTAGTTGCCGATTTTTGATGTTCTTGCTCTTTTGTTTGATTGATGGGTAATAATGATAGTTTTGTTATTGGTCTTTTTAGTGATCCATTTTTCGTGCGAATAGTGACCACTCGGACATTTCCATCTTTTCCGGGATGTAGCTCCGTGATTCTTCCCATGGCCCATTTTCCTGATGGTAATTGCACGTCGTGTATGATGACAATGTCGTTAATCTTTAGATTTGTGTGTGATTGCCGCCATTTACTACGCACTGACAATTGGGTTAAATATTCCGCCCTCCATCTTTTCCATAGATCATCCACAATTTTTTGGGTAAGTTGCCACCTCGTCCGTAGATCTTTTTCTGTTTCGATTAACGTCAAGGTGGGTCCGCTTGCTAAAAAGTGGGATGGAGTGAGGTAATCCAAATCTTCTGGGTCTTCAGTTAGAGCGCACAGTGGTCGTGTGTTCAAACATGCTTCGATTTGTGCTAACACTGTTGAGTATTCTTCAAACGTCAGCCGTTGTTCGCCAATCACTCTCTTTAGATGGTACTTTAAGCTCTTCACAGCTGCTTCCCATACCCCTCCTGCGTTCGGCCAGGATGGGGCGTTAAAGTGCCAATTGATCTCCATGTCGGTGATTGCTTCGTAAAATTCCACGTCTATCACTTTTTGCATATTGACGAATTCTTCGTTTAGGATTCTGCTTGCTCCAACGAAATTTGTACCATTGTCGCTATAAATGTATCTTGGGGCGCCTCTTCTTGCTGACATTCTGCGTAATGCTGATAAAAATGCTGAGGAGCTCAGATCCGAGACTAGTTCGAGATGCACAGCTTTTGTGGCCATGCATACGAACACAGCGATGTAGCCTTTTGTTGTCTTTACTCCTCGGCCTTTGTTTGTTTTTACGTACACAAAGCCAGTGTAGTCAACCCCTGAGTGATAAAAAGGGCGTGCTGGATTACTGCGTGCTGCAGGCAAGTCTCCCATCAACTGCTCTTGTTTGATTGGGTTGTGACGTCTGCATTTTATACAGTTTCTAAGGCGCTTCTTGACTGCTCGGTTTCCACCTACGATCCAGTATTGCTGGCGAAGCCAAGCTTGCGTGATTCGAGCTCCACCATGATACGTCATGTTATGTCCTTGGTCAATCAGCAAGTTACTGAGGTGAGAGTTTTTAGGTATTATGAGTGGATATCTCATATTTTGATGGATATTCGCGTTAGAGATCCTCCCGCCAACTCTCAACAAGCCTTCTTGATCCAGGAACGGGTTCAGTTTCAACAGTTCACTTTTTGCGCTGACCTGTTTGTGATGCTGAAGACTGATGATGTCTTCTCTGAATTCTGAATGTTGTACTTGCTTAACGATGAGATTTCTTGATTTCTTCATTTCGCCGATAGTTAAAAACTTTGGTTTGTGCTGATTATTGCGTGTTATTGCGCGCAAAGTCCAAGCTAGAACTCGCGTCGCTCTGTTGAAATTGCTACATTTATTCAATATTTTTTGAGCTATGTCATCATTTTGTTGAATGATGCCAGTTTGTACAGATTTTTTAATTTCGTCTTGCGTGACATATTTTTGTTGTTTATGTTCATTTTCATCGAATGACGATAGCCACCCTGGTCCATGCCACCATAGTGAATGTTCTTTGAGTTGTTCTGCTGAACATCCTCGGCTTGCACAATCAGCAGGATTTTCAGCTGACTTTACATAGTGCCAGTTTGCGGTTGGAATCACTTCCGTGACTTGTTTCACTCGATTTGCCACAAACGGCTTCCAGCGATTCGGATCTCCTTGTAGCCAGCCCAGGACAGCTGTAGAATCTGACCATCCGTATACTTTGATACTGTAGTTTTGTAAAGTTTTTTGAACTACTTGCATCAAAAGTGATAATAAATGCGCTGCGCTTAGCTCCAATCTTGGCAATGAAATCGCTTTGTTGACAGGAACAAGTCTTGATTTTCCTGCTAATATGGTCACAGGAGTTTGATGGTTCTGGTTGTGTTTGATGATTCTGCAATATATTACGCAAGCATACGCTTTTGTAGATGCGTCACAGAAACCATGAAGTTCAATTTCTGCGTTTTGCTGTATTTGTAGCCATCGTGGTACATTGATCTGCTCTATATTTGGTAGATCTTTCTTGATCTTCTGCCATTGCTCGTTGATATGTGCTGGTACTTTGTCATCCCATTGTAGGGTGAGTGACCAGACATTTTGAAATAATAGTTTTAGTTTGGTTGAGACCGGTGCCAGCCAGCCCAGTGGGTCAAATATTTTTGATATATCTGATAGTAAAGACCTCTTGGTAGCTGCAGCTGCTGATTTGGTATCAATTTTCATTTGGAACTTGAACTGATCGTCTAGTGGGTGCCAGCGTAGTCCCAATGTTTTTGTCGATTCTTGATGTTTGAATTCAAATGATTGTCGCTCTGTGTTTGATGTGACGTCATCTAATAGCTCTATTTTATTAGACGACCATTTTCTCAAATTAAATCCGCCTGATCTGAGTAATTTGATAAGATCAGATTTTAGTTGCTTTGCTTCTTCGATGCTATGATGTCCAGCCAATAGGTCATCCATGTAGAAGCAGCTGTCAACAACTGCTGCAGCAGCAGGATACCTTGAGCGTTCATCTTCTGCTATTCGCTTCAGAGTCATCATGGCGAGAAAGGGTGCAGATTTAGTGCCGTATGTGACTGTTGTTAGCTCATATTCACGTAATTTCTCTTGAGGTGAGTCGCGCCATACTATTTTTTGATATTGCAGATCATCGTCATGACAGTAGATTTGTCTGAACATTTTTTCGATGTCCGCTGTAATAGCATATCTATGTTGTCTCCATCTCAAAATTAACGTAAATAAGTCTTGCTGAAGATTTGGGCCAGTGTACATCAAATCATTTAAACTGTAGCCAGTCGATGTTTTTGCTGACGCGTTAAACACCACACGTAATGCTGTTGTTGTTGATTCGGGCCTCAATACACATAGGTGAGGTAAAATGCAATCTGGCTGTTTTTTATTCTTACACTCGCGCATGTGACCTAGTCCGATGTATTCATCGATAAATGATTTGTAGTCTTGCGCAATCTTTGGGTTTTTTCCAAACTTTTTCTCCAACTGATAAAATTGTGCTACAGCCTTGGGTTTTGAATCTCCCAAGTTTTCCTTTATTTCTGGCTTTAGCGGTAGTCTTACAACATATCTGCCATCCTCCCGTCGCGAGGTTTCAGCCTGATATTGCTGAATGCACTGATGATCCTCTTTGGACATGTTGATATTGCCATCTGCTATGTCTTCAATGGCCCAGAACCTTTGTATGTCCTCAATGTTGTTCATCACGACGTTGCAGTGATATGATTTGACATTTCCGCTTAACATCCACCCAAGCTGAGTTTGTTGTGCTACGGGTAGTGACTCATTTTCTTTTATAATGCCTGCCATTATTATTTGAGAATAAACGTCGGCACCTAGTAGTAAATCTACAGGACGACTCGTATAAAATTCTGGATCTGCTAGTTGTATGTTCTGCAGGTATGCCCATTGTGGTTTTGAAAATGTTCTGTTGGGCAGGTTATGTAATAGTGTGTTCATGATCAACACATCTGCTTGAAAGGTAAAATCACTATGCAATGATGCTGCAGTAATACTGATCTCTCCCTTGCAATTGGCTTGATTTGTGCCGATGCCAAATATGACGCCCTTGAATGCTTGCCTTGCGAGCTCTAGTTTTTGAGCTGCGCATTCTGATATTAGAGAGACTTGTGAGCCTTGGTCAATAAGAGCACGGAGCGTGTGGTATTTCCCGTTTCGTGCTTTCACTCGAACGAGGGCTGTTGCTAGCAGGATCTCTACAATGCTTCCATTTGAGACATGGTTGACAGCGTCCCGTGTCCTGTTTTCTCGTGAGCTGGACTGTTGTTCTTCTGTAACCGACGACTTCGTGTTTATCGCTATAGCGTTGCTGTGAAACGTATCGTGTAACAATGTGTTATGCTTTTCCTGGCATACTCTGCATTTTGTTTCCGAGTAGCATGGCTTGTCTTTGTGATCATGGAGACAATTTTTGCATAAGTTTAATTGTTTCACAATATCTATTTTGGCCTCTGGCCTAGATTCTAAAAATGTTTTGCAGCGGAAAAGTCCGTGGTTGTCATTGCAAAACTTTTAAATGTTGAATTGCGGAAAAATGGTTTGCCTCCGTCGTTCTTATTATTGTGCTGATTAGGTTTGCTTTGTTTGTTAGGCTGATGTTCCGATTCTTTTTTGTTGAATGTCTCTTGCTTTGATTTTGGAGTATACTGCTTTCGCCGAGATGATTCAAGAGCCGTGTATTTGTTTTCCAGGAATCTAAGGAATTCTTCGAGTGTCGGTAGTGCTCTGGGATCAGTTAGTGATTGAATATATTCCCCATGCGTCTCGCTGTCCATTTTCAGAGTCAGCAGGTGCACAATAAGTGGGTCCCAGTTTGATATGTTGACACCGAGATTCTTTATGGCGTTAAGACATTCGTTGGTAGTATCAAACATCCTTTTGATTTGATAATCTGCTTGATTTTGCATTGTAGGTATTGCTAGAAGTGCGTTAATATGCGAGGTAAAGATGAGCTTTTCGTTGTTGTATCTATGATTTAAGATGTCCCAACATAGTTGATAATTTTCCGAACTGATGTTTAAGTGTTGGACTAGCTTTTCTGCTTCACCTTTTAGCTTGCTTTTCAAAAACTGCATTTTCTGAGCATTCGACATTGACTTGTTGTTGTGGATCGTTTCTATAAATAGATCTTTGAATGATGTCCATTTCAAGTAGTTTCCACTGAAAATAGGAATGTCGATTTTGGGGGTACAATTTCACGATGTGAAATGGAGCCCATCTTGATATTGATTGACTTTTTCATGTCATTGTATAATTGTTCATATCTGCTGTATGTTTGTTCATAATCTTCATCTTCTTCGTACAGCTCACTGTCAATTTCCCAGTGCAACGAGTCTATATTTGACCACCTCTTTTGTACATTACGCAGTAGATCTTCGAGTTCCCATTTTTCAGAAATGTTCTCTAATTCCACGCTCTTGATTGTACGCGACAACGCTTTGAAGTTGCTTTTTTGCTTACGCAGCATTTCTTCCAGCTTGCTTGCGTTTCCTTGAGAAACAGTTTTCCACAGAGATGTAGACTTACTGTTACAAGAATCGCTGTTTGGTTGATCGGGGTCAACTGCTGAAATATTTGAAGTTTCTTGTTCGTGTTTACCAGATACTGATACTTGAACTGATGGATTTCTAACACCTTCACCAGGAGTTTTCGACTCGTAACGTTCGATAGTGTCCCGTGCTTCAGTGTAGAAAGATTCGTTTTTTGATATAAATTCTCAGTGAAATATCTGGCACTGCGAATTTCACCTTCACATAATTTTAAATGATTAGACTGGAACTCAGACCAATAACTATCTAGAGTTTGCAGCCGTTTCTTGATATTGGATGGAGTCTTACGTTCTGCAGAATCTTTCTTAAAGTTCCTTAGTAGCTGCTCCATAGCTTGAATGATTTGATCTTGATTTGCTAACAAGTTCTCCATCGTAGAACTCATGATTGATAGGTTTCTTGATGATGTTCCTGACAGCTGTTCCACAGAAAATGCTCTTGCGAACTCTCCGCGATATTAGCGCCTTCTCAATCCAACCAGTGAGACCCGCTTGTGGGAGGCCGGCTGAACCGATTCGCAACCACGGAAAGATAAGCAAAGCACCTTCTTTGACGATATTGCAGCAGTCGAGGGCTCGATGACGTTGGTAGACCGTTGACTGTCGTTCACAGGTCGTATATACAGGAACCACCACTATTATGTTAACGTGATTGGATCCCGCTTATCCGGCTCGAAGGACCATTAAGATGTATGGTTTGGGACCTTACACCTTGACTTGATACTGATTGATACACTGATAAATGTGATTGATATTTATTGATAAAAGTACTATTGTATGATAGATGAGTGCACGCGGTATGAATGCTATTCGTGAACTAAATTCACCGGCCCAGCGCAGGTAAAATGCAATCTGACTTATTGACAAATTGTGCTGTGCTTGCACTGTACACGTCAACATACTGAAATTACAAATTATAATTTCTTAATCAGTACCTAGTGAAAGATATTCTGTTGCCTGCTTAACTAAAAACAATCACTTCGTTCTTGGTTTGCAAGTTTTACTAGAAGGTAAGAACGCTTTTGTAGGTAACCAACTCAGCGCTTAGGCCCGTTTAATATAGATAAGTCGATAAGTTGAAAGCTGGAAAATGAGATTATGTATCTTGCATGTCAACTACAGGATAAATATGTGCTTTAGATGTCAAAATCCTATAACCTATGCAAGTCTATGACTCCGACTAGTTACATATTTATTACATATCTACTTGCATATTGGTGGTTTAAAGACGTATACTTACTAGTTGAAAATGAAACTCTGACAAAAAATCAGAGCTTTTAAAATTCAACCGGGTCGTGGAACTGTCTAAACGCGAATTCGTGACCCTAGAACGTAAAGAGAGAATCACATCTCATAAGGCAGTTAGACTACTTCACCAATTTAAAGTCGTTCAGCGAGCTATGGAACTAGCTATGCTCGGAGTTTCTTTAAAGGATAAAATCCAGAACGAAGTAATCCGTCAGAGTGCCAAAGTTGCCGACATAGCAGAAAGAATTAGTAAGCTGAAGTGGCAGTGGGCTGGCCACATCTCTCGCGGGACAGACAACCGCTCTGGGGTAGACGTGTCGTGTGGGACGCCCAACAGCCAGGTGGAGTGACGACCTACGAAAGGCGGCCGGCGGGACTGGATGAAGAAAGCTCAAGACAGGGCTCAGTGGCGCACATTGGGAGAGGCCTATGTCCAGCAGTGGACGAATACAGGCTGATGATGATATTGATGAACGTAAAGAACTACTGAAGGAACACGGTAGATTTTATTCAGTTTGAGTCTGAAAGCTTCTTCCATTCCACACAGGACAGGAGGACGGCTTTATAGAATTTTGACTCTAATGTCATAACCGTGAAGAGGAACCATCGATCAGTCTAGCAAATCATACCTATCTGTTAAAGTATTCGGGGAGATTCACACCTATCAAAGTATTAATCAATCAATCAAGTGCGATGTATTTTAAGAAAAAAAAATCACAACATCAACATTTGATCCTTGAGAGAGTTTCACATTAGATAAGTCAATATTAAATATTTGTTTGCCGTTAACTAGGTGCTTAACTCAATTGAGCAAATCAATCAACAGAGCTATTTGCTTTTGACGTGACACGGAAGTTGAATGAATTAGTGCTGTAAATATTGTTGCTGTAACCAGAAAATATCTGACTGTAAGTATGTCTATTGCCTTATCAGTTATCACACCTTACCTAGTGGTCGAATGAATTAGGCACGCTAGTTCACGGAAAGACTATGATTATCTGGGAAAAGAGAACTAATTGTAACTATAGTTTCAGCTGTTTTTTTTTTTTCAGAAAAAAGCTCATGAATTTTTTTATATTTTCACTGCCTTTTTTGTGTCGACTAGTCTACTTTCATCATCAAATGAATCCTGGGTGGATCAGAGGGACTGTAAGACTCTTAAGGGCGGTCTAAGGGGGAGGCCTAGTTCAGCAGTGGACGTCTTCCGGCTGATGATGATCCCCGCGACCCCAGCTTATGCTAACTTAAATTTAAAAGTAAACATGGGCCTCCTTGGATGGCCAAAGGCTGCCGGGGTCGTGAGTGTCTCATCAGGTAACCGTGACCATGAAACCTAAAGGACTATTGAAGGATTTTAGTCAATACAAGTCTGACAGTCCCTCCTGCCCCGCCATGGGTAAGAGGACTTATTGTTTGATGATTTAATTTTTACCACGATAAAATAAAACATAAATCATTACTGATCAAAAATGTTATCACGCTGAAATATTTGAAGGCAGCAAAGTCTTAAAGGGTAACACTGTAGTTTTACCAAATCACTACCTAACATTAGCAACTTCCCGCATCACTAACATGTTAGTCACTTCAATCGGCAATCAATAAATAATTTGGCACGAATTAAGGAACTAAGCTTTTACTTTCAGTTTACATTACCTTGTAAATGATTTTTCAACGATAAGCCTTGACATTTAAAAGTGAACGAAGATACGACACATTAGGTCTGCGGTACGAACGGCTAAACAGGATCGTAACGTGTGTTAAAAGCAATAATTGGAATCCAATAACCGTTTAAGAATTACGAAATAAAATAAAAACATAAATGTTTTATCTACGTGGCCTTTAATGACGGTAAATATGAAGCATTTGGACTCAGTATATGCTATATGCGAAGCCAGAGGTGGAGAAGTATTGAATCGAACGCAGCGCGCCATGTGACAGAGTCGTGAACTTATTGGGGACCCTCGCCCGCGTTAGGTACTTACGTGTCAAGTTTAATCTGCAACACAACCTTTTCAAGTACTGTTTAGGTTTTACATAAATAATGAAAAAAAAAGCTGAAAATGTAATTCATCATCGGCCTAGCCTTTCAGATTCAGCTGGATATTAGTATTTTACATGGAGCGACTGCCTGTCGGTTCTCCACAACCCAGTAACTGGGTTATACCTACCGACACTGGGTTATTATTACCGATACCCCTTGGTAAGACTGGTTGTCAGACTTTAGAGCTTCTGACTAACAGTAACGACTGTCAAAGATCTACAAATGACAACCGTGATCAACGGCTTTACATGCTTTCCGAGGCATGGAGGAAACTCGCTATGACAAATGGTCATCCATCCACAGACCAACCTCGGCAAGCGCGGCTTAACCCGGAAGATCGGCCTGTGCGGCTGTGATTATATAGCCATGAGCTTTTTAAAAAATGAGTTCGAATTCTCTTTGTAGAAAATGTAGTTAGGAGGTCTTAATTTGATTTTGTCATTAGGAGGAGCTGTCATGCAAACAAAGCGTAATAAGAATAAATAAGAAGTTAAGTCTGCTTTAAGCTAGCCTGATCTATCCATAGATAAAATACTTATTTAACATAATTATATATTGGTGCTCAATAAAAAGATGAATAGCCTAACAAATTATATAAAACGTCTACAAAATAACCTCCTACACAGTGTCCTTTAAAAAGCTACTTAAATTAATGATCCTTTGTAGAACAACTGATATTAGATAGAAAAGGTTACTTAATTGATTGATTTTATAGTCAAGTTTCAAGGGCCTGCATTCATGAATTGAATCATTGTAATAAGATATGCCAGGTCATGGAACTAACAAAATTAATGGAGTTTGAAGAACGCTGCTAACTTAGACGCGACACATTAATTAATATTAAATTTCAGATTAAAACAAAGAATGATATTTACATAATTTATTTCTTGTTACATACTTACTGCTTACATAATTAAATTTTTGTTTATCATGGAATTCCTTCACAATTCACATACCGTTCAGGATCCAAGACAGGTAAATTCATTCTCCGGAACACGTCGAGCTTCATTGTCTCAGCGCTTTTCTGGTGGTTGCCACTGTTGATTCTGGCTCTCAGGAGTTGCAGTGGTTTGGAAATAGCGCGGTGGGTTTGTCCCAAAAAAATGTAAAAGTATAAATGTACTGTGTTCTGCATAAAGTATCTTCGTAGCCACAATCGTAGCGGCCGTTAATGACGTCGACGGTGCTACGAAAATATTGGCCGAAAAAACACGAAATGATTTCTGACTCTAAACAACTCTAGAATGTTCTTTTAATTGTAGACCAAGACGACTCACCATCAGATGTTTATTGAGTGATATTTAAATGATAATTTATTCTACAAGAATACCGTGGCTATGCTTTCAGTATTGATTTTCAAATTGAAACCTTTTCAAAACTGAAACGACTGACTGATGTTTCCGTAGTCTTGTTTTCAGCATCGAAACTAAGTTTTTTCATCAAAATCGACGTTTAAGGAGATGATATCATTATTGGCGCCGAACACTTGATAGATTAGTTATAAAATCTACACAATACATAAACACAAGATTATTATGATGTCATATTTATTAATAGACCCCAGAGAGATCGCTGGTTCAATAAGTAAGAGATACAAAATATAATTGCTCTACTTACTTTAAACAAAATATTCAGTTCTGCGGTATTCAATTCTGAATTTAAGTGCACTTTTTGTTTTGCTACAGAATTTATTGAATTACAATTTTCGAGAGACCTGACAAACACAAAATTCGTGAAACACGCACGTGTCACGTCTAGGCTTTATTACTACGCAGCTAGCTAGAAACTTGACGAAATGCACCCGCGCAAAACAATTTGCGTAAGTCCACCTCCACGACATACAAAGCCTACTTTTTAATGTTCAACGTGTTAGAAGGCAACTACAGGGAAAACAGTGGTGTTAAAGCCATGTACTGGCGTTTAAACCCATATCAGCTCAAAGTAGATTCATAATAGTGCCAAACGTAGGTAAACACATCAAAAAAGTTTATGATCTAGTGATGCTAGTGCAACTGTTTTTTTTAATTGAATTGAATAACAATTGAAACTGAATGAATTTGAACTGTTGTATATTCAAAATCAATATTTTTAAATCAAGAATCTCAAAAAAAGAAGAAGAAATCGCAAATATAATACCTACCGTAACAAAAAAAATATCGACTTTGCAAAGTGCTCGCAAACTTTTTTTGAAGTGTGTACATTGCATCTTATGCGTTCTGAAACGATCAACGTAGTGCCCCCATCTATGACCTGATGACCACCATTGTTAGTGATTTAAGCAACACATACTCCCGAATTGCATTGCTAGAGGTACTGTAACGTTCACTCGATTTCGAATATCGAATTCTAAATGAGACACCTTTCGTAGTGTAAGGCATAGGAGCTAGAATCTGCGACGACTTTAAAACTAAGAAGGATTCGAGATTCGAAATCGAGTGAACGTTAAAACGTATAATTCTATAGAATAGTTCTTTAACCCCATCTCTATTTGAATCGAGTTCATTGGGTATGTCGAAACAAACCCCTTAAAATTAAAAAGGAAAATCTTAAAACGGATCGCTGCGTTAAAAAAAATGGCGACGAACACTTCGTGCCGTCTTCAATGCTAAGCATTCAGTATAAGAGCCTTCAATTCAATAAAGTAAATACAAAGCTCATTTAAGTTGTGTGCTATCACATTATTCGATCGCTCTTGAATACGGAATATTACTTAATTAAGAATTAAGTTGGTATGTCTAAGTTTGTTGATGAAAAGAGGACTTTTACATACTCGTTCATATCCACTATCCTACGATTTGTGGACATAACAGTATATGTTGTTGTGTTAACGGCTCTGACTTATGAGTTGAACGTCGTTGGTTAGAACCCTGTCAGGAGCATTACTTATCATCACTGCTCTCAAAATGGTGAAGGAAAAAATCGTTATGAAATCGGCACGTCCTACCTAGAACCAAAAATTCGAAGCCTTTTCGTACACTTGGCGATCTTTCCGATACCTTACGACTTTGGCATCCATTGACAGTGTACGGACCTCTTTGGATTTATATTGCTATAGTCAGATGTATGCTAAAATCGTAAGCTATCGGACTCAGCGACTTGCATCGCCTAGTGTAAGAAGGTGCTAAGACAGACCTTTCTAGATATCTACCAACCCGTACTGGACTCGCGTGGTATATAATTGACCTGATTTAAAGTGCCCAACTCTACAGCTGTGGCAAACAATCGAAAGCGAAAGCCCCAAATTAGTAACACACAACTCGACATCATAAACGACACATTATCCTGAATTGCGGAGGCAAAACACTTACAAAACATGAATGCAGTTCCACTTACAATCACTTATAAATACCAGTGTGGACGTCAGAGCTCACAAGCATGATTGTTTACAACATCGTGGTCAGTTGGATGTAGTCACGTGATGACTAAGGACCCAACCCACGGACAAAAGGACCTGGTCGGAACAGGTCGTGACCGTGACTCAATCCTTCGATGATGTAAGCCTTCGTAATTGATTCGATGATTCGTTTGTATAGTGGTTGGACATTGGTCGACAATTTATCGATAGTTTTGTGAGTCGTCACTGCTTCGGAAATCTGTCGTCGTCGATAATGATTTCAGTGACAAAACAATGAAAGATGAGAATAGGTGTTCTTTGATCTTAATTTTCTAATTCACATGAATGATATAGCTTCTTAACAGTAGAGCCTCTATTGACTGGGACAATAACAATAATAATTGATCCAATCCAAATCCCATCATCATTTTTTTTTTGGATTTTCGATCGCGAATTTTCCATCCGTTGTCTTTACTGACTCAATATTTGAAAACCCTCATCTATTTCATTCGACCGCTGCTCTTTTCAGATTGTTCAGTGTTTTCCCAGTAGGTGTGCTGCGTTCTGTGGAGTAAAAGTTAAGGCGATCTCTTAGTGTTGATGTATCCATCAACCTGTTTTTTATGACAATAGAGTAACGTTCATGGTTGTGTAACTCAATATACGTGTAGGTATATCTTGATGGTTCACGAGATTTGGTATGACAGATGTTATCGCCAAATAGTTGCGGCTTTTGGCCCTCCTAGATTTAAAACCAGGTCATGTGCGTGAATTGTCCTTCATTCATAGGATTCTGTCAAAATCTTGGTAACGCAATTTTTCCTCCACTGCACATTGCAAAATCTTATTTTGCAATTCCTACACAGATTATGGAAATACGATTTATCCTTCTGGAGTTTGGCGCCAAATAGTTTTTACTGTGTTCCGTCGGTGCGCAGGAGTTCCAGTTCCCTCAGAGTTCGCTCCATCTCTCCCCTCTTGAAAGCGTAGATGCTTTTAAGAGGGTAACCCTTTCGTGAAGCTGATTGTACATAGAAGCGCTAAAAATATAACGATTACAGAATACCCACAGTTACTGATTCAAAGAACTAATAAATCGACTCACCTGTAACCCGAGATCATATAGTTAAGAAGACTAGACGAGATTGAAACAAATGAATACTAACACCAATTACCTACAGTGTTGTGGAACTTAGTCATATCACGTGTATGACTCTTGCGCATAGAACATGCGAGAAACTCGATATCGACAAGTTTTAATGTGTCGTGCATCACTTCATCGCTAACCGCAGTTAGCACGTCAGATGTAATGAGTCTGTTCGTCACTTGTGACATCACAACTATTACCGAATGGAGATGACATGGAAAGTGAGTGATATTAAATACGTGCATCAACAGCCGTGCGTAAGATCGTTCGGCAGAATTCGGTGAGTCCTCCATTGATGCTCTGAAGGGAAAAATTGAGAGCATCCATGCAGGCCTCAAAAGGAAAATATGGACATATTGTCGTCAGCATTGTTATGATTGGATACAGTGCTATGTTCTATTTCCCTAACAATTAAATTATATTTACGACAAACACGACCTTGGCAATTGAGGCCGGATAAAAATAAATGAAACCGCTGAAACGTAACATTAAATTTCACAATAGAAAACACAATGTCATTCATTCATTGCTATGCAGTGGGCGCATCGTGCAACTTGCCACATGAGTTATTGTTACGCACCCTTATAAGATAACTTACTCCGACTTTGACGCAATAGGAGTCAACAGAAGGCGGATTTAGTAATGAATTAGATACAATCCGACAGTATGGCAGTAATTAATAAAGCCTTAATGAATCAGTTACCGATTAAATTATGAAATATAGCTTCCTTGCTAATACGCATATGCATAAGATGAGTTGTATAAATAAATGGTGTTTGTCATTTTATATGAGCGCTATAGAGACGCGTCATTACATTTTTAAGAAGTTCCGCATTACATTATTTATTAACGAATAAATACGATGTAGGGAGGAACATCTTCGTCAAATGCCAAGGCACACTAATTAACTGTTTGGTCTTCCGAGTTGGAAAATGAAATGAAATGCGCGTGATGCGTTTGATTAATTTAGTTAATTTATCGTCGTACTACATCAACCGGAGTCTCGTTTACACCCAATGAATAAAAAAAAAACTCATTAAGTACTATATGCCAACATTCCTCTGCTTTTTGGACTTTGGAAGAGTATTAAGTACCTTAGTACGTTGGTACTCAGGTAGTGAGTACCTAAGTGCGGTTAATAGTCACGAGTCACGACTTACGAGTAAGATTCAAGGAAAACGTTTTCAGGTCTTGATATCCGGGTTGTTCTATTCATTTCCACAAGACATCTTAACACACTTGAGCTCTACCTAGTTACCTACAAATTAAGGTAGGTAGTTATCGTATTTCTTGAATATTCAACGGTAGTTCGCTTTCCTTTAATCGCTAATATAAACTAACTACTTGTTTACTAATCCAGAAAAACCCGTACTACCGCAAGTTGTTCAATATTTAACACGTCTGTCGTCTGACATCATGTCTAAATATACGCTAGGACCCTAAAGAACAATATTCAAAGCGCCCCAAGCAATTACTAGGCTAGTCACTCAACAAATTTCAATTTGCTTAGATAATAAGTGCATGATAAGGTGGGCATTAAGCTTAATTGAAAATCAGGATAGCTATTATAAATTAAATAGTTAAAGCCGTTACTGCGTTAAACGGTACGCACAGAGCTTTGCATAAAGTTCACGCTCCGATAATGTATTCCACGATCGCTGAGCTCATAGCCTTTATTAGAATTCTCAATCAACATAAATGTTTCGACTGTATTATACACATTAGAGCGAGAAACTTTCGAACAGAACCTAGGGCCAGCGCTGACTCCGTAATGAAAGGTGTGTCGCTCAGGAATTCAACTAGAAACTATACAATTATTGTACGCGTCAACCTATGCTAATTCCATGTCGAATGCAAATTATAAATTAGTAACCTTTGGTGTGTAATTTGTGTTAAATGTAGGGTTCTATGTAGTCTTGGGCACCTTTTTCATATTTAGTGGATGGTGAGCTCATTGGAGAAGAGCGGTGAATTAAAAAGCGGTATAAACTGAAAAGTACCTATTCGTAAATAAAGATATAGTTTTTTTCAGAGTGCTGAAACTCTAAATCTCTACTTTAGATTCGAAGAACGTAGCACATACCTGTGCAAGTACCACAACTCCTCAAACTTCAGTAAGTGCAATGTGGGTTTTAATTTAAAAAAATCGGTTACCAATCAGAAAACCTTAGCTTAAATTAAATGGTGATACCAGATTTGCTAGCCATTAGCAAATCTGGTGTCACCATTCACGGTACAACCGTTAAACATTTGATCATTTGGTCGCAATATAGACGAGGTTTTTTAAAATTTTAACATTGGCTAAAACGATACCTACTTTAAAGTTTCAAGTAATAAAGATGTCAAAATTCCGCTACAATGGTCTTGCTTCAACAGTAATTCTGTCCCCGATCGCGAGTATTACCTAGATAAATAAAAAAAAAAAAAAAAAAAAAAATAAAGATAGGAAGAATTATGTTCACCCATCAATTTTGTGTGCCGAAAACTTTTCAATCAACCGATATCTACTAAAGTCAATATAATATTGGATTACTTTTAAGAATTTTAAAACATGCGTGATTCTTATATCTTGGAGTTTAGCTAGGCAACTGGGCTTCTCCCAGTTGTAATGTCCCTTTGTGCCTATTGGCCTTGTTATGTTCTGTCTCCTGCTTGCATGGAGGGAAGTGGGAACATATATTTTTTCCTACTCCTCCACTATTCTTTTCTGATTCATTTCGTTGCAGGATCCAAGACAGGAAAATTCATTCTCCGGGACACTTCGAGCTTCATTGTCTGCGCGATTGGGCGTTTTTCCATTAGACGGCACGGCACCGGCACGGCACCGGCATGGCCGTGCACCGGCACCGGCGCCGGGGCTTCGTTTTTCCACTGCACCGGTTCCTACACCGGCGCCGGTTCCTCAGCATGGTTTTATTTCTTACTAGCTGTGCCCGCGACTTCGTTCGCGCGGATGTCGGAATTTAACAATGTATTTTTTAGTGCGAAGCGCCTAATTCTCGCCACGTTTTTCAATATAATTGAATAACAATTCAAGAATATTTGATGTGTTTGATCGCCCTCTGTTGTTCAAAGGCAGTACCATTCAATTGCTACTGGATTAGAGTAATGAATGAAAAATGAATTAATGAAATAAAAAAATATTACGTTGATATAAATAATAAATAAAAATGTTATGTTTCATTTATGTAATTCATTGAATGACACACAAGAACATATATTTCTTCTCAAAAACAAAATAACATGATCATTATAGTAGCCATACACCATCCTGCCTATGTGAACGATAGATTTGACGCTTGCAATTGTTTCAAATCGGCAGTTCGTCCATAGACACCATACACCATACTGCCTATCGTAAGATTGATTTGACACAACGTCAAAAATCTGCAGCAGTGATGCCAACTCAGCAACTAGATCTGGCTATTATTCGGTGACGACAGCTACAATTTCTAGCACCTTTTCATTTCATCATGAGACTATCGAAATTAGATAAAAAAAGTGGTGCAAGCGATTTTCGACCTTATCGACATTAAAATTTAGTTTGTTTTTCTCACATTCTCATTCGTTAACATTGCTCCTTCATTAAAATCCGGTGTTTGCATCATTGCCAATAAGGTCGAAAATCGCTTGAAGGTCGGAAAACACTTGCTTAACGATAGCAAGTTATAAAAAGTGGTGCAAGCGATTTTCGACCTTATCGACATTAAAAATTTAGTTTGTTTTTCTCACATTCTCATTTGTTAACATTGCTCCTTCATTAAAATCAGGTGTTTGCATAAATGTCAATAAGGTCGAAAATTGCATGAACCTTTTTTTAACTTGCTTTCCCTTGACACCTCTCAAGTTTTCAATCGTATTTTGGTTTAAAATAAAATGAATAACACTTTTTTTTACGAGTGTACATGTGATCCATGTGCGAAAAGCCTCAGTTTTTAAAATCTCGTGTACGGTATACGCGAAAATAATCGCCGTGTGAACGTGGCCTAACCGTCCCTGTAGAAAAGTAGCTAAAAAGTTTAGCCACAAGTTACACTTTTTAGCTTTTTTTCTAGCACCTTTATAAAATTAGCTAACTAGCGATGAAGTTGCTAAGATGGCATCACTGCTGCCGATTTGACGTTGTGTCAAAACGATTTGATGACCTATCAAAATTGGCATGACATGCCATCAAATTGGCATTCCACGCCCATACACGGTCAATTCTATTTGATCAAATTGGCAGTATTATGCCGATTTGACAAATAGGCAGTATGGTGTATGGCTACTATTAGACTTTCAGAAGTAAAGAGGCTAAATTAACCTTATTACGAGCCACAAACCGAGTCTCACGCCCTCCGCCCCGCGTCCTCCTACACGCCTGAGCACTCACACACGCACACGGCTGCAATTCATACACACATTATGCACATTTGCCGGCCGGCACCGACTGGGAAGCTTGCTACCCCGGCGACGGCGACGGCGCCGGCAGGACTCAACGCCGGCGCCGGTAAGTGGAAAAGCGAGCCATACATTTTCATATATTCTTGCTTCCCCGGCACCGGCGCCGGTGCCGGCGCCGGCTAATTGAAAAACGCCAGGCCAGCACCGACTAGGAAGCTTATTACCGCGGCGCCGGTGACGGCGCCGGCAGGACTCATCGCCGGGCAGGCGCCGGGCCGGCGCCGGCGCCGGTAAGTGGAAAAGCGAGCCATACATTTTCATATATTCTTGCTTCCCCGGCACCGGCACGGCGCCGGCGCCGTCGCCGGTGCCGGTGCCGTGCCGTCTAATGGAAAAACGCCCATTTTCGGGTGGGTGCCACTGCTGATTCTGGCTTCAGGAGTTGCAGTGTTTGGGAATAGTGTGGTGGGTTTGTCCCAAAAAAAAAAACTTGGAGTTTGAAATGTTAAGCCCTGCTGCCATCTTTGACTTTTAAATACATGACAAAGGTGAACCGTCGACAACCAATATTTCAGTGCTGTGATACTTATTTAAACAGCTGATCCTGACATGGATGAAATATCGAACTAAGTCTTTGGCGATGATGAATTGATGACTAACACTACAATAAATTGGATGTCGTCGAGCTTAAAATCCATATAATAGGATCATCTGGGACCTAAAAAATGTAAATGCTAAGATGATCTAACTATTGTAGTGTTCTTAATTTTTTTGTCCGTTATAACAAGGATGTAAGCATGGCGAGCATGACTAATGTAAGCCAATGTGCCATAAGTTAAACAAACTATTTCTGCTCATGACTCTTTTAGGTTTTTTGTTCAATAAACTTAATCCCCAACAATAATCAGTACCTAAAAAAATTGAAACTGAAATATTACGTCTAACCAAATAGGGATTGCCCATGCATAGTTACGTTTAATGGACAATTTATCTTTTTGTCATCAGGATCATTTTAACCAAATTCAGAATTCTTCCGGGCAAAGGCCTTGTCGAACTATCGCTTTAAAATTCGCCACTAATGATTTACAGAGTGACTTATAATTCGATGCAGTCTTAAAAAGGCGTTTAGGCCATTCGGTTAAACTAATTGGAAATCCGATGTGGAAGAAAAGATCTCGAGTGGCGATTACGGACCGGAAAACGCATCGTAGGCATGCCTCCCCCTAGGTGGACCGACGACATCGTGAGGGTCGCGAACAGCCGATGGATGCAAGTGGCGAATTGTCGTTCGGCATGGCGGTCTAAGGGGGAGCCTATGTTCAATGTTCAGCCGTGGAAGTCTTCTAGCTGATGATGATGAAATGGATATCAAGCTTTAGTATTTTTAACTTTTTCACAAGTCATGTAATCTTCTTATAAAGTATGGTCACATCTTTCAAGTTTTCTGGTCCAGATTCTTCGTTGGTTTTGGATCCAACTGGCAACTGGTCAACACAATGGCCATCCCATCTTTCTACCAACGGTGTGCTGTGCTGGGTCTGCTGTTGCTTATGCTGAAAACCTCAAACAGCGCAGATATATAAACATTAAATACTAAAACGTCATAACCTTTATTCAGTAACATTCATTTTCCAAATAATCCATTTGTATCATCATCATTTACATCAGCTACCTTGTTTTGGTGAGGTTATCCCTTGCTATTAGGCCTCCGCCAAAGATATCCACACTTCCCTAATATTTACATTTACTCCTCCAACCTTGGGGTAGATTGTCTTCTCAAACTCTACAAATACTTTATTTGTAGTTAACTGTTTTAGCCGGTGAAATACTAGGGCCTAGAGGTACGAGTTCTCATTTAGATTTTCAGAATATCGTCAGTCGGTTGTTCGACTCTACATGGGACCAGACAGCTTGCCTATTTATGTCAAAGAATCTGCATAGTTCAACCGCAGCCTTCTGAGTATTTTCCATGTTAAGAGGAAACAGCACGGCCGTTTCTCCATACAAACGTAGTCCCCTGTTTTCTCCCTGGATAATGCTAGTAGAGCAATAATTTTTTACAAAAAATCTATGACCACTATTGGCATGTCTCTATTTTTTCCTTTTCCCCATAAATTAATTATGAAAAGAGATATGAACATTCAAAATCCTAAAAAAATGGCCAGATTTTCCGCTGTGTTCAAATAATCAGTAAACAAATTTGACGAGTTTATATAAAAAAAGGAAAACATAGGAACACGGCCAATGCCTTTCTTTATTTTTTAAAGAAAAAAGTGGTGAAATCGGTTAAGTTTTGGAGGAGTAATCAGGGGACTACGAATCGTTGATTTTGTGCCATTTTTAAGGAATTTTCGGTTCAAGCTGCAGTTGTCTCCTTCGCGCTCTGTAACTCTGTTGTGGGCACTGTGCGACAGCAATAGATTTTACAAATACCTATTTTTCAATTCTCCAGCCCTTGCTGTTTCCTCTTAAGAGCGTTTTTTTGACCCCCTTTTTACATTTTGAGATGTAAATAAGTACCTACATATATTAAAATTTAAATTTTGTGAAACTAAACTATCGTCAAAAAAATAAACAGTAGAAGAGTAGTAGAGTCCTACATAACGCATTACTTAATGTGTAAATTCACATGATATTAATTGCAATTACATACAAGTTTTAAATAATTTATGGTCCTCATCAAGATCTCAAGCATGCAATATCTATTTTAGCTCCTTATGTTGACAGCTGATGTTTAATATAATAACTCCTTGAAGGAATCGATTAGAATAACTTAACATGATAAACAAGGTGATCCTAGAAATATTTGTAGGTCATAAATAATAATTTCATTGTTATGTGTTTGTCCTGCAGTAACTATTTATCTGATGTCATGTACCTATGTAATTTCATAGACCAGGTACAGTAATTTACAGGTAGACAATAATTTAAACTTATACCGTGGTGCCACAAAAACTTTTAAAAGTCTGTTGAACACTTGTCTAAAAAAATGTCAGATTATGACGTTGAAATAAGGTCCGTTTTGCAGTCACACTTTTTCTAGACAATAGTGTTCAACATAATGTTTAAGAGCCTATACTACCTCAAATGGCTTAGCAGAAACCTGTGATACGTCGAAAATACTACAGCATTAATTTTGAAATAAATATATGGTAAAGTTGAGGATTAATGTTACGTTTTATGTTTGGCGAAAACATGATTCCATAAAATTTTCTCGATAGAAAAAAATCCCAAAGTTACCTCTAAATTGAACAATAAAACGCTGGCAATCAGAAAATACTTAAAATTAGATCATGAAACTTTTTAAACTAGCTGAACTAACTATAAAGCAGGTCTTATGTTACTTACTTTTTTGAATTTCCTTTTTTTTCGCCGTAAAATAAATAGATTTGCGTGTAGACAGCTAAAAGAAAGAGCAAGCAATAGTGCGTGGTACGTGCAAGTGCGAGCGAGTAAGATTATGCTGAAGTACTATTCGCTGGGTGCGAAGTACTAGGTGGGGGTAGTACTGTTCGATGGCAGCGCTCATGGTGGCGAATAGTAGAAGTTCTGACAGTTTTGCCTCAGAGTACATTCAGCTTTGTCCACTAACAAAAATGCGCTAAACTCAGGAAGTACAGGTTCGAATTGACAAAATATTTTTGTGTTGGATAGCCCATTAATCGAAGAAGGCTATAGGGTATATAACATTACGCTATGACTAATAGGAGCAGCAGGCCTACCCTGAACTAATTAAAAACGATTAAAAAGCAAGACATTTCAGTTTGAGTTCATAAACTGCATCGCTAAAACTCGTACCCTGACGTCCAATAAGCTGAAACGTTTTCGGGGAAAAAGAGACAACGCTATTTAATAATAGCATTGTCTCTTTCGACGCTAATATCTAATTGGCCATGCCATCTGACAGCAATTGTGCCAAACTGAGTCGCAAGTTTTGGTTTCATTCATTCAATTTTGTACCGCTTTGGTACCTTGATGTCATAAAGCAGCTCAACTGAAACGCTCAAGTTGTCAAAATAAGCAATCCAATAAAAGTTACTATTTCTTAAGATAAACTGAAACGTTATTGATGAATAGCAAGTTTTTAGAGGATTTTTTGCAAAAACCGACGTGAGTGTACTTTAATCTTTCTTTTAAAGTTATAATACCTATCCTACATAAATTTTTTCAACCACATTTGGTTTTCTGTAATAGTCTAATGATTTATTTTATTGAGTTTTTGAACGTAAGAGGCTCCAGTTTCGCGGTCAGTTGGACCCCTTCAATAACGATGATGCCGAATTCATTAGGCATTACCTAGTCTATCCAAAGAAACAAAGTTTGTCAAAGTCGTTTTGAAACGTTTTTGGTGAAAAAGAGACAACGCTATTTAATAATAACGTTGTCTCTTTCTCACTAACAACGTTTCAGCTCAAAATTGCGATCTTTCATTCACTTATAACAATCGAAATATCGCTGAGCGTATTGGACGTCAGGGTACGACTTTCAGCGATGCAGTATAGGAACTCAAACTGAGATGTCTTCCTTTTTAATCGTTTTTAATTAGTTGCCACAGTACATAATTATTTATTTACCTTTTGCTATTAAATACAAAAAAAAAACTACGTGCAATAATAAAACCTTACATTTAGGATTTTGCTAGAGTAGAAAAAAACGGGAAAAAATAAGGTATTTTATTTTGAATTAAATTTCAAAGTTTTCATTTTTTAATTTGCGCATTTACTAAATGAAACGGTAGCCTTTGACACAAAGACCTCGAAGCCATTCCAGAAAAAAAACGGTAGCCTCCATGATGATGTTGCGTCATTGTTGACGGAAGACAAGGCGGTAAGTTCGAAAGACTATGGTAGGTGGGGCGGAAGGTACTGACAGACTCTTACTGACTAAAATCCACTCGTGTTCCTTCGGATGCCCTTTACGTTCTGGGGCCACGGTATCCTGGGTTAAGAAAAAACCCGCGACCCAAGCAGGCATTTGGCGCGAAACACGACGCGCCACCGACCCGGGCTTGGTCCCTCGTCGGACGGCGAGCTACCCATCACTCACCGTCCGCAAGCCCGCTCCGCCGCTGTGCCCTCTGCTGATCAGAGGGACACGCGTTGGAGCGTCCACACGACAGCTATTCGCATACGGGCGAAGACCCCGTAGGCACACAGTGCCTAAGGGTGCTCCCACATCTAACGACGGGGATTCGGATTTTTCCGTCGCCCTTTCTCTTTCTGTCGCTTAGAAATGCCATTTGCTAGAGCGAGACAATGCGATAGCATGCGGCCGCCTTGAAGATTCCGTCGCATGCGATCGCATTTTGTCTCGGTCTAGCAAATGGCAGTTCTAAGCGACAGAAAGAGAAAGGGCGAGGGAAAAATCCGAATCCGCGTCGTTAGATGTGGGAGCACCCTAAGGAAGAGTTTTGCCCGCATCCCGGGGTGCACCGGCCCGAAAAACTGGTCTTCCCCCCGACGTATCCGAGAGGGAACTCCAGTCCACGGGCGCACGTGAAGGTTTCCTGTCTTAGCACCCCCGTCATTGCATATTGGATAATCGAATACCACATAAACTGATTCTGACGTTATCAAAATGGCTTCAAAGCATTTGCGTCAACTTAAGCGTGAAATATGATAATCAAAATAATAAAATATAGGTATATTTTTAGGGCACTAACGGATTTAAGATTTTTTTTGTAATTTTTTAGTACTTTATTATCCAGTTTAATTCAAATGAGACACTTTTTGAAAAAGGGTTTAATACCCTAGTGTCAGTTTGTCTAGTTATTCTTTATGTAATCTGTGGAGTTGTGATTGTGGTTGTGATTTCAGTGGAAAATTTAAGTGAAGTGGGTTTTGATTTCAAATAACACTTTATATACCATAATTCAAAGAATGTCGTAAGTATTAAACATTGTTTTGTTTATTTACTGAAACTAAATAATTCCTTCGAGAACCTAATGATTTATTAGAAAGACAGCTTCTTGAGGAAAAGCACTTTCGAACTAGATTTTAGTTCGAAAGTGCTTTTCTTCAAGAAGCTGTCTTTGTGATAAGAAATTTAAGTTATTTTCTGTTGCATTCTAGTCGAAGAAGGAGAGTAACATTCAATCAGCTGGAGACGTTGTGGGAGTTTATAAACGACAATCAAGCTCTCGCAACGGGCTTCAATAAAACATCCCAAGCTGGAGAGCATGCAAAAAAGATGTGGATAATAGAAGCAGACAGCTTAATTCTCACGGTGATGGTGGAGAGAAAGATTGGAAGGGTTGGTGTAAGGTAAATGAATTTCATATTATGTTTTATGTTACTGAAATTGCTTCACAATATTGTTAAATACATTCAGGTACTAACATGCGCCATCTTTTCAGTACTGGAATGACTATAAGTGCAAGCTTAAATCTAAAGTCGCCAGCGCACGCACATGCAGCTACCCCGCCCCCTCCGCTAGCGCAGACCCCAGCCCCTCCATCAGCCACAGCAGCGGCGCCACACGCCTCGTCTACTCAGCGCCGAGTTGTACCCATGTCTTCAGCCACAGCAAGGCAGACAATGGTTAACATGTCTAGAGAAAGACTTAGGATTGAAGACCGAAAACACAATTTTAGAAAATGTATTCCTCGAACTCGGAGAAATAAAAGGCATTTTAAATAATAGGTAAGAAAATAAGTTTCTATTTTAAAATAGGACAGCGTCCACCGCACAGCCCAGACGCAGTGGTAGACGCCCACGACGACAGATGTCGCAAGACGATCTTCGGCCACCGTAGGATCGGGCGGTGAGTAATGAGCGACTCTCTGTCCGAACATGGACCATACCCGACACGGGCATGGTCCATAGGCGCGTTTTGTTCCACGCGCGCCTCAAAGAGTGTCAGCATAATTACGGGGCCTCCTTTAGAAGGCCTGCCGGGGTCACGGGATTTACCGAATTACCGTGACCCTGGAACGTAAAGGGCTATTGAAGAACACCGTGGATTTTTGTCAGTACAGATGTGACAGTCCCTCTCGCTCTGGCCTGGGTGGGGAGCACTCATTTGATGATTTAACCGCAATAAAAAAAGAGTTGATAGGTATTTTTTTAATTAATATTATCACTGTTTTGATGAATCTCTGGTTTTATTTAAAACCCAACCCTCAACGTCTACAATATATACAAAATGAAACAACAGCTTATTACATTATAATAACTTTGTTTTTCAGGCTTCCCGGATTGCCCACAGCCGATGAACACGTCTAGCTCTTGGCTGCTATGCACAACATCAACATAGTCATGTTGCATTTGAGCTTCTTGGTGAACCTCTTCATCTGTCAGTTCTGGCACTGAAAATTAAGCCCGAATGTAAAATTATATTTTTTAGTTTAAGAACAAATTGTTGACACAGCACCTATACTAGGGGCGACTTTCACCAAAAGTTAAACATGTTTAAAATTTTATTTAATGTCAAAATTGTATGGAATTTTTACACTAAATAAAATTTTAAACATGTTTAACTTTTGGTGAAAGTCGCCCTAGGTGTAGCCAACAACATTTACAAACAACAATTAGGGTAACAATTTGTATACAACAACAATATGTATTTGATTTTATTTTATTAAATAATGTAATTGAAAAGGAAACTTTTATTTAACAATTATTTATATTTCATCATGAATCATTCCCAAGAATCCTCTGCCTTGAATCTTGCGGGCAGCCGGGCGGTGGCGGCGCGGGAGCAGGGCAGGCATCGCAGGCCCGTTCTCGAAACTAGCGGGCAGATCGCCCGTGACTATTGGCACCGTGCACGACGGCGGGCGGCATAATGCGATTATAAAAAATAATTATGTAAAGTTGACAGAGCTGAATGTACTCTGAGACAAAGCTGTCGGCACTTCTACTATTCGCCACAATGAACGCTGCAATCGAATAGTACTGCCCCCACCTAGTACTTCGCACCCAGCGAATAGCCGCGTACCTAGCGTTGTGATTGTGTCATCAAGATATTGGTTTTTATTCGCGAACGAATTGTCTGAATAACGGCGGCAACATCTTTTTCATTCAAATTTATTCCTAAGGGTGCTTGTACACGGCGCATGTAACCCGCGCAAGTAAAGATGCGGGTTACCCCCGCGAGTAACATGCGCAAGCTACTTGATCAAGCTACCCGCGGGGTGCTTATACACGGCCATGCGCCGTGTATAAGCACCAACCTGCCAACTCGCGCAAGTAATGGTGGGGGTTTGCGGTTTACCCGCGCGAGTAACATGTGCAAGCTACTTGATAAAGCTACCCGCGGGGTGCGTGTACACGGCGCATGTAGCTTGAGCATGTTGAGGCACTTGCATGCGCCGTGTAGAAGCACCCTAACGCTCGATTTATTGTGGGCAAAAGAACGAGCGGGCGGTCACCGTTTGACATAAGTACACTGCTCGCTGCCCGCTCCCGCCCCGCTGCTGGCCGCGCCACTGTTTTCGAGGGCCGGTCCATTTTGATTTTACGCATAAGATCCTGCTGTTACCACGCCGCCGCCACCGCCACCCCGCTGCCTACAAGATTCAAGGCACAGGCCTGAATGCAGAGGGACGATACACGTGTACTGCGGAAAGTAGTAGCGTCAACTGGTGGAAGTGGAAGCATCTTTAGGTTTTACTTTATTATTCTTCGTGCTGAACAATATAAACCCAAAAAATATTGCTTTGCTTACTCTCTTCCTATGGTATTCCTCTCCTCCAATGTGCTTGGGAAAACAATGTATTTATTTCTCATTTGAGGAGAATTTAAACCATTGTTTATTTCATGCAATACTGATGACACCGTTTGTTGTGCCACTGAATGACCAGCTACGTCTCCAACTAGTCTTTGATAAGATCCTGTGGCATAGAATGCCAGTACAATCTAAACCTTGAACAAATTACAACAATGATTGTACACCCTAATAGTACACATTAATGTAGTTGTAAAAATTGGATAGACTTAGGTATGCAGTTTCTCAAATCTTTTCTCACAAACAAACAAAGACATACATAGGTTAGGTTTATGAATAAATTATACGAAAGAGACAAGAAGTTATTTATCTACCTTGTTCTCTATACGGTTAAATCCGTTGGCTTGACAGGCTCCTTGATCAGCGGGCTCAACTCTGAGCACAAATTGAGCACTACGGATACTTTGGATAGCCTGTAGCGCCTAATGAAAGGGTCCAACGGCCGCGTATCTGAAGCCTCTTAAGTTTTTGTGCGTAGTGTGAGGCAGAATCTTCCTCCAAAAACTCAAACAACAGTAGATCATCACACATCTGTTAGAGAAAAACACATGCGGTAAAAAAGGCACCTATGTTATGTATTTCAGACTGTCACAGCAAGATTAAAGTACACTTTACTTTGGTTTTGATAGAAATTCACTAAAACAGCTCCAAATAACCTTATATTCGTCAAGAATCCAACAAACGTTTCAGTTAATATGAGAAAAATAGTAACAGTGACAGTTTGAGCGTTTCAGTTGAGCTGCTTTATGACATCAATGTACTAAACCAGTACAAAATTGAGTGAATGAAACCAAAACATGCGATTCAGTTTGGCACAATCGCTGTCAGATGGCATGACCTACTAGATTGTACGTTAAGCTGTTGTCAGGGTACGAATTAGAAGAACAGTTCAGTTCAGGTCATGAACTGGATCGCGTTAAGAGCTTGGCGTAAGGGCAAGTTTTTAGAGGATTTTTTGCAAAAACCGACGTGAGTGTACTTTAATCTTTCTTTTAAAGTTATAATACCTATCCTACATAAATTTTTTCAACCACATTTGGTTTTCTGTAATAGTCTAATGATTTATTTTATTGAGTTTTTGAACGTAAGAGGCTCCAGTTTCGCGGTCAGTTGGACCCCTTCAATAACGATGATGCCGAATTCATTAGGCATTACTTACAGCCGTATTTATAGTCAAGTCAAAGTAATTTCTTTAGCTTAAGCAATTACTTGTGCAATTTTTTTTTAAGCAATAGACCTGAATCTTAACAAAGTGGGTACCGTAAAAGAAAGCAAAGGTATATTCTATATTATTACAGTTCAAACTTCAAGCAATTATTAAAGTATTTATTAAAAATCGTCTCATAATTAAATGACATTTACTCAAGTAAAACCTTTTACTTGTTTATAGATACGGGGGCTAGTCTATCCAAAGAAACAAAGTTTGTCAAAGTCGTTTTGAAACGTTTTTGGTGAAAAAGAGACAACGCTATTTAATAATAACGTTGTCTCTTTCTCACTAACAACGTTTCAGCTCAAAATTGCGATCTTTCATTCACTTATAACAATCGAAATATCGCTGAGCGTATTGGACGTCAGGGTACGACTTTCAGCGATGCAGTATAGGAACTCAAACTGAGATGTCTTCCTTTTTAATCGTTTTTAATTAGTTGCCACAGTACATAATTATTTATTTACCTTTTGCTATTAAATACAAAAAAAAAACTACGTGCAATAATAAAACCTTACATTTAGGATTTTGCTAGAGTAGAAAAAAACGGGAAAAAATAAGGTATTTTATTTTGAATTAAATTTCAAAGTTTTCATTTTTTTAATTTGCGCATTTACTAAATGAAACGGTAGCCTTTGACACAAAGACCTCGAAGCCATTCCAGAAAAAAAACGGTAGCCTCCATGATGATGTTGCGTCATTGTTGACGGAAGACAAGGCGGTAAGTTCGAAAGACTATGGCTAGGTGGGGCGGAAGGTACTGACAGACTCTTACTGACTAAAATCCACTCGTGTTCCTTCGGATGCCCTTTACGTTCTGGGGCCACGGTATCCTGGGTTAAGAAAAAACCCGCGACCCAAGCAGGCATTTGGCGCGAAACACGACGCGCCACCGACCCGGGCTTGGTCCCTCGTCGGACGGCGAGCTACCCATCACTCACCGTCCGCATGCCCGCTCCGCCGCTGTGCCCTCTGCTGATCAGAGGGACACGCGTTGGAGCGTCCACACGACAGCTATTCGCATACGGGCGAAGACCCCGTAGGCACACAGTGCCTAAGGGTGCTCCCACATCTAACGACGGGGATTCGGATTTTTCCGTCGCCCTTTCTCTTTCTGTCGCTTAGAAATGCCATTTGCTAGAGCGAGACAATGCGAGCACCCTAAGGAAGAGTTTTGCCCGCATCCCGGGGTGCACCGGCCCGAAAAACTGGTCTTCCCCCCGACGTATCCGAGAGGGAACTCCAGTCCACGGGCGCACGTGAAGGTTTCCTGTCTTAGCACCCCCGTCATTGCATATTGGATAATCGAATACCACATAAACTGATTCTGACGTTATCAAAATGGCTTCAAAGCATTTGCGTCAACTTAAGCGTGAAATATGATAATCAAAATAATAAAATATAGGTATATTTTTAGGGCACTAATGGATTTAAGATTTTTTTTGTAATTTTTTAGTACTTTATTATCCAGTTTTCAAATGAGACACTTTTTGAAAAAAGGTTTAATACCCTAGTGTCAGTTTGTCTAGTTATTCTTTATGTAATCTGTGGAGTTGTGATTGTGGTTGTGATTTCAGTGGAAAATTTAAGTGAAGTGGGTTTTGATTTCAAATAACACTTTATATACCATAATTCAAAGAATGTCGTAAGTATTAAACATTGTTTTGTTTATTTACTGAAACTAAATAATTCCTTCGAGAACCTAATGATTTATTAGAAAGACAGCTTCTTGAGGAAAAGCACTTTCGAACTAGATTTTAGTTCGAAAGTGCTTTTCTTCAAGAAGCTGTCTTTGTGATAAGAAATTTAAGTTATTTTCTGTTGCATTCTAGTCGAAGAAGGAGAGTAACATTCAATCAGCTGGAGACGTTGTGGGAGTTTATAAACGACAATCAAGCTCTCGCAACGGGCTTCAATAAAACATCCCAAGCTGGAGAGCATGCAAAAAAGATGTGGATAATAGAAGCAGACAGCTTAATTCTCACGGTGATGGTGGAGAGAAAGATTGGAAGGGTTGGTGTAAGGTAAATGAATTTCATATTATGTTTTATGTTACTGAAATTGCTTCACAATATTGTTAAATACATTCAGGTACTAACATGCGCCATCTTTTCAGTACTGGAATGACTATAAGTGCAAGCTTAAATCTAAAGTCGCCAGCGCACGCACATGCAGCTACCCCGCCCCCTCCGCTAGCGCAGACCCCAGCCCCTCCATCAGCCACAGCAGCGGCGCCACACGCCTCGTCTACTCAGCGCCGAGTTGTACCCATGTCTTCAGCCACAGCAAGGCAGACAATGGTTAACATGTCTAGAGAAAGACTTAGGATTGAAGACCGAAAACACAATTTTAGAAAATGTATTCCTCGAACTCGGAGAAATAAAAGGCATTTTAAATAATAGGTAAGAAAATAAGTTTCTATTTTAAAATAGGACAGCGTCCACCGCACAGCCCAGACGCAGTGGTAGACGCCCACGACGACAGATGTCGCAAGACGATCTTCGGCCACCGTAGGATCGGGCGGTGAGTAATGAGCGACTCTCTGTCCGAACATGGACCATACCCGACACGGGCATGGTCCATAGGCGCGTTTTGTTCCACGCGCGCCTCAAAGAGTGTCAGCATAATTACGGGGCCTCCTTTAGAAGGCCTGCCGGGGTCACGGGATTTACCGAATTACCGTGACCCTGGAACGTAAAGGGCTATTGAAGAACACCGTGGATTTTTGTCAGTACAGATGTGACAGTCCCTCTCGCTCTGGCCTGGGTGGGGAGCACTCATTTGATGATTTAACCGCAATAAAAAAAGAGTTGATAGGTATTTTTTTAATTAATATTATCACTGTTTTGATGAATCTCTGGTTTTATTTAAAACCCAACCCTCAACGTCTACAATATATACAAAATGAAACAACAGCTTATTACATTATAATAACTTTGTTTTTCAGGCTTCCCGGATTGCCCACAGCCGATGAACACGTCTAGCTCTTGGCTGCTATGCACAACATCAACATAGTCATGTTGCATTTGAGCTTCTTGGTGAACCTCTTCATCTGTCAGTTCTGGCACTGAAAATTAAGCCCGAATGTAAAATTATATTTTTTAGTTTAAGAACAAATTGTTGACACAGCACCTATACTAGGGGCGACTTTCACCAAAAGTTAAACATGTTTAAAATTTTATTTAATGTCAAAATTGTATGGAATTTTTACACTAAATAAAATTTTAAACATGTTTAACTTTTGGTGAAAGTCGCCCTAGGTGTAGCCAACAACAATTTACAAACAACAATTAGGGTAACAATTTGTATACAACAACAATATGTATTTGATTTTATTTTATTAAATAATGTAATTGAAAAGGAAACTTTTATTTAACAATTATTTATATTTCATCATGAATCATTCCCAAGAATCCTCTGCCTTGAATCTTGCGGGCAGCCGGGCGGTGGCGGCGCGGGAGCAGGGCAGGCATGGCAGACCCGTTCTCGAAACTAGCGGGCAGATCGCCCGTGACTATTGGCACCGTGCACGACGGCGGGCGGCATAATGCGATTATAAAAAATAATTATGTAAAGTTGACAGAGCTGAATGTACTCTGAGACAAAGCTGTCGGCACTTCTACTATTCGCCACAATGAACGCTGCAATCGAATAGTACTGCCCCCACCTGTACTTCGCACCCAGCGAATAGCCGCGTACCTAGCGTTGTGATTGTGTCATCAAGATATTGGTTTTTATTCGCGAACGAATTGTCTGAATAACGGCGGCAACATCTTTTTCATTCAAATTTATTCCTAAGGGTGCTTGTACACGGCGCATGTAACCCGCGCAAGTAAAGATGCGGGTTACCCCCGCGAGTAACATGCGCAAGCTACTTGATCAAGCTACCCGCGGGGTGCTTATACACGGCCATGCGCCGTGTATAAGCACCAACCTGCCAACTCGCGCAAGTAATGGTGGGGGTTTGCGGTTTACCCGCGCGAGTAACATGTGCAAGCTACTTGATAAAGCTACCCGCGGGGTGCGTGTACACGGCGCATGTAGCTTGAGCATGTTGAGGCACTTGCATGCGCCGTGTAGAAGCACCCTAACGCTCGATTTATTGTGGGCAAAAGAACGAGCGGGCGGTCACCGTTTGACATAAGTACACTGCTCGCTGCCCGCTCCCGCCCCGCTGCTGGCCGCGCCACTGTTTTCGAGGGCCGGTCCATTTTGATTTTACGCATAAGATCCTGCTGTTACCACGCCGCCGCCACCGCCACCCCGCTGCCTACAAGATTCAAGGCACAGGCCTGAATGCAGAGGGACGATACACGTGTACTGCGGAAAGTAGTAGCGTCAACTGGTGGAAGTGGAAGCATCTTTAGGTTTTACTTTATTATTCTTCGTGCTGAACAATATAAACCCAAAAAATATTGCTTTGCTTACTCTCTTCCTATGGTATTCCTCTCCTCCAATGTGCTTGGGAAAACAATGTATTTATTTCTCATTTGAGGAGAATTTAAACCATTGTTTATTTCATGCAATACTGATGACACCGTTTGTTGTGCCACTGAATGACCAGCTACGTCTCCAACTAGTCTTTGATAAGATCCTGTGGCATAGAATGCCAGTACAATCTAAACCTTGAACAAATTACAACAATGATTGTACACCCTAATAGTACACATTAATGTAGTTGTAAAAATTGGATAGACTTAGGTATGCAGTTTCTCAAATCTTTTCTCATAAACAAACAAAGACATACATAGGTTAGGTTTATGAATAAATTATACGAAAGAGACAAGAAGTTATTTATCTACCTTGTTCTCTATACGGTTAAATCCGTTGGCTTGACAGGCTCCTTGATCAGCGGGCTCAACTCTGAGCACAAATTGAGCACTACGGATACTTTGGATAGCCTGTAGCGCCTAATGAAAGGGTCCAACGGCCGCGTATCTGAAACCTCCTAAGTTTTTGTGCGTAATGTGAGGCAGAATCTTCCTCCAAAAACTCAAACAACAGTAGATCATCACACATCTGTTAGAGAAAAACACATGCGGTAAAAAAGGCACCTATGTTATGTATTTCAGACTGTCACAGCAAGATTAAAGTACACTTTACTTTGGTTTTGATAGAAATTCACTAAAACAGCTCCAAATAACCTTATATTCGTCAAGAATCCAACAAACGTTTCAGTTAATATGAGAAAAATAGTAACAGTGACAGTTTGAGCGTTTCAGTTGAGCTGCTTTATGACATCAATGTACTAAACCAGTACAAAATTGAGTGAATGAAACCAAAACATGCGATTCAGTTTGGCACAATTGCTGTCAGATGGCATGACCTACTAGATTGTACGTTAAGCTGTTGTCAGGGTACGAATTAGAAGAACAGTTCAGTTCAGGTCATGAACTGGATCGCGTTAAGAGCTTGGCGTAAGGCCCCAGAACAGCAATGAAAAATGTTGCAAAATCGGGTAAATCTTATTGAGAGCTTCCATTGCGTGCGCTGCGTAAACGGTTTACAGTACGCAAAAATGATGTATGACGGAATTGTTCCCCATAAAACGTTCTAAAATAAAGTCCGCGACAGCATATGTCTATCTTTTAAGATTAACTCACCATAACCCTTTTTATGGAAATCAAATTGGTTTTTAAATAATACATTTCTTGCGACGATGTTTTTAAGAACTTAATATTAATCCTTACCCAAATAAATACGTTAATCATTACAAGCATTTAGTTTTTAACAAAATTGCCCTTGACATAATTTGATTTCGATGAATATTTCGCAGTCGGAATACGACGGCTCTGTCAGCTGTCACATTCAGCTCTGTAATCTGTACGTAATTTTTTATAATCGCATTATTCCGCCACAAAAAAATAGTTCACAGCAGTTGCTGCGTTGTAAACTGCAAGAATACTAGCAGAAATAGTGAATTTAAGTTTTATTGATTCCCAAGCGGTTCTTGGAAAGATGAACAATGCAGGAGATGGTTAGCTGCCGTGAAGAGAAAAACTAATTAACATCATAATCCTCGTTTTAATCCTGTATTTGATATTTTTCTTATATATAACAATTTACCTATGTTTATTTAATTCTGTTCAGTGCCAAAGGATCCCCATGGAATCCAAATCCAAGTGATTTGTTAAAGAATCTGATTTAAATTAGAATTTAAAAAGTCCCGTCAAAGTTGCAAACGCTAGGTGGCGCTAAAGTCGTGCACGGTGCCAATAGACCCTTAAGTTTTTGTAATAAGGCGGAAAATATTTAGGGATAATATTAGCACTCTTTTATAGAGTTAAACTTTTTTTATATCCTTATTGTATTGACTGACCTGACTTCAGAAATAAGGAGGTTCTATGTTCAAGAGTGTTTTTCTTTTTCTATATTTCTTTGTAAAAATATTTCTTCTAAAACGTAAGTAATATTAAAAAAAATGTAAGAGAAGTTTTTCCACCGTTTTTTTTTTCATGTGTGAGTTTGATCGTCCGGCATTATTGTAACACACTATTACAATCTTCGTTATTTTATTTTTTTGTCTTGACCTAAGGTTAAAACATATCTTACAATACAATTACAAGCAATCGCACATAAAAATTAATCTTATTTATCAATTCAACCATATAAAAACATATTCTTTTTTTTCTCAAACACCAACAATTCATCTTGTAATTAAGATAAAGACATATTCGCAATTATAATACCATTCAAACGATTTGAGCTTTATTTATGTACCTATAAGGAGATAATTATACCTAATAATTATGTGAGTACATGTATAATGATTCATTATCTTCAATGAAGAGAAGCATAGGTATATGTAGGCTATCGCACACATTGGTAAACACAATATAATATGAACATAATTTATTTAGCATTTGATATATTATTAGGTATGATATGAATAGTTATGACTAAGATGATGTCAAATTTTATTAATAGTTATTATCAAATGATTACCAAAAGATTGTAAAGCACTCTATAAATTCTAACTAGGTACCAGACTGTTAGCAATGGGCCAAGTCCTTCCTCGTGGGTGGTTCCACACTACAAAGATAAGAAAATATTATTGATTTATTACTTACCTAGTTAATATCTGCTGGAGCTTATACGAGTAATTTAACAAGTATCGGCTATGTCGGTCTTGAATTCCAAAGTCATTTAACGTTCAGATCAATCTAGTTTATGGGGGCAAAAAGGCAAGAGATCGCATAAGTGTAAAACGAAAACGCATGAAGACGGTTTGTTATAGAATAAATTGTTTGTGTAAAGCATGAAACTGAACAAGTTCGATCCGAACTGGCAGGAGGATACACAGTGTCGCGAAAGGTGGAAGAAGTAAGTAGCCATCATGGTCGAGGAGTGACACAGAGAAGGCAAGAGATAAAATAAATGATTTAATCTGTGGAGCTCTCCATTGCAATTATTCAAGTACCAATTTATAAACATAAGAATTTGGCACGGATGGTGCAGTGTTTGAGCCATCGATTGCTGCGCTGCAAGTCTCGGGTTCGATCCCCGAACGGAGCAAATATTTGCATGACCTACAGGTACCTAGTTGTTTCGGGTCTGGGTGTCTGTGCGTGTTAATTTCTATGTCTGTAAACGCAACCATGACGAAGGAGAAACAAAAAAATAAAGCTAGAATTTACTTAGAATCATTACACACATTGGTAGATATAAATATGTCTTTGAATAAATATAAATACCACAATGCAAGTTTCAGCGTCAGTTCGGAGGCAATCCATCATGTTTGTTTGCGTGGGATTGTAGATTCTACCGATTTCCACGCATCTCATAAATATTGTTGATCTTAATGCCTTCACAGGAAACATCGACTCATTTCAGTACTCATTTATACTAAGTATGAGTAGGTTCCTTAATTCCTAGATTGAAGATTCCTACCCTCGCTTTATTGGCCTAGACCTTCGCTGAGTACTTCAAAATGATCAGCTGTAGTATCGCTGTGGTCATTTAACTATTGTACTAATAAATGAAAGAGAAATAATAGCTTAGGTATATTTTTTTATACTATAGGGAGAATGTTTTTTGAGGAAGCTAACACAGCGCTGACAAAAACAAATTTTCCAATTCTTGCTAAGCGTAGCTCCCATGCAGCACAGCTTTCCCTTTGTCCATCTTTATAAATGAATTAGCCGTTGGGATAGTATGCTTTACAAAGCGTAACTTGGCGTAAAAGTATGATGGCTGCTGGGGTATACAAAGTTTTAACACCTATCTTTCAATGAAAAACAAAAATCGGTATGTATGTACACTATGTATCAGAGAAAAGCTTGCCGTACCTTTCACCACTTCCTAATCATCATCAGTCCAGAAATGGTCCCATTGCGGCCTCCTGAGTGGAGTCCTCTTTGTGAGAGGGACAAGGCCATAAATTATGGTCCTCTCCCCACGCACTGGGCCCGCGTGGTAGATTATGGCCCATAATCTCTCACGCGGGCCCAGTGCTTGTAGTAGATGTCACATGATTTTCTTCAAAGTTAAGGTTCTACGACATTTTCACGCGAGCGTTGTGCGGGTTGGTAGATGTCAAATGTTTTAGGAAGATTCATGACATACGAAAAAATGCAACTTGCTCCAAAATCATAGTCATGTGCGCCAAAGTGTTAGGTTCAAGTTCATTTCAATCGATCATTCTGTCAGTATTATTTTATGCTTATTGAGTATGAATATCTAGGTGTAAGTACCTACACTTTTTTGTACTATGACGAGAAGTTATGTTCTTTTAGATCGTAAACAGATCAAACACAATCACATCAATTATTGAAAAAATTCAATTAATTTTATGGCGTCATCGATGATAATGTTTTGTAAGTAATAGCTATGAGGGATAAGTACATAAGGCCCAATATTTATGTCGGTACATATAGTTAGATAAATTATGTGAACATGCAATGTTCACATTTACAATAAAACAGGTGGCGAACTGGCAATACCTTCCACAGAATTATTTTGAATCACTTTGATTTGACATCTAGTAGAGCTATGAATTTAATAATTTACTGCAACTATGCCACATTCTGCAACACGATTAATAAGCAGAACAATTCTTTCTCTGGCCCCAAAAGTGGGGCGGTTTCAAATAACTTTTCTTGGAACTGGCCGGTCCGCTGCCAAGTGTTCGCTGCACCACTGTCATTGCCAGACAAAGTTTAGTTATCAATGCCTAATCGACCGTGGCGTTTTTAATAAATTGTTGTTTATTTTATTTTTTTATTAATTTAAATCTTTTCATTAGCTAACTATTTATTGATGACAAATGATTAATTAGGCAGCAACATACTTGTATTTTATACTTAATTTATTTATTGATGCATTCATCAAATATAAGCTAATTAATTAGAATCAACATAATTATAATTAAAGCTGTAGCTGCAGCTACCTCTATTCTGTCAATGATTAATTGTAATCCATTAATTATTTGTCTCAACAATTGAATTATTAATAATAACCTTCATCCGCGAGGTTTGCGCCGGCTTTGCAAGTTTTCGAATCTGGTAGGTACTAGTCCTATTACCAGAGATTTATCGAAGGCCAAAAGTGCCGGTAGTCATATCAAGCCAGAGATCAAGCAACGATTCTTTATGGCTAGTAGGTACCTACCTACACTCAGGTACCGGCCCGTCAAGAATCGTTGTTTGGTCTCGTGACTCCGGCACATTTTGAAATTGTGATTCTCAGGCATGTAAATACGCGTTATATTAGAGAGACCGCATACTGTAAGAAATGTCAAAAAATTCTGATGGTCGCCTAAAGGCAATCGTTACATACATTTTGTATATCATAACGTGAAAAATTCTGATGGATCATCGGCTTCTGTTACCTACTCCCCGGAAGCCATATAATTTTGTATTGTAAAAGTTGCTGGATCTATATGATTTTGTGTCGGTCGCGGGACTTTTCCAATTACCGTGACCCTGGAAAGTAAAGGGTTATTGAAGGACACAGTGTGACAGTCCCTCCCGCCCTGTGAGTGACTCATTTGATGATTTTACCACGTAAAAAAAAATGGTATGCGGTCGCCCATATATGGATAATCGCATTAATACACTGGTTAATTAGGTGGATCATAATAGAGTAGCGATCCGCCATCGCCATGGGTACCCATGCTTTTCCCGACTAAGCCCTATATTGGACAATCCATAATGTAGGTAGGTAAACCTTTCAGAATTACTTTTTTTTAAGTTTGTCTATTGATTTAGGTAGGTACCTATAAACCTTGTTTAAAACCTAAACCACAAAAATCGGTTGCGTAGATCCAAGCGTAGTTAGAGACTCCGGCTTCGTAAACACCGCGGCGGCGGCATATGGAAACTATTCTAGAAAATGGATTAAGTACTTACTATAATTTATATAACGTAAAGTTCTTGCATATTATTTTCTCTACATTTTATTAACACAGTCCAAAAAATAATAATGAATTTAGAAATGGAATAAATCAAGTTTTTTAAAATTCCCGCTAATAGGTGCGTTCATATGCGTTTCGGCTTCGCAAATTAAAGTTTTTTTTTTCAGATTCTTAAAATGTTTCGAAGCTACTAACTTAAACTATTTTTTTCGTCTATGAAGCGTCTTTCATTCATAATTTTATACAAAACTCTAGAACTGGATAAAGTGTAAAAAAAAATTACACTTAAATGCTTAATATGTGACAAAAGCGGTATTTAACACATGGAACACAATTTTAAAGCCGGGTCTACACTTTATATTTTTTGTCTTTTTTATTAAAATGTAAACAAAATGTTGTTTTTTTTCTGTATCAATAATTGTGTCACATTAGATTTTTACCACTTGGATTTCTTTATAAATAAAAACATGCTACAGTGGTGACGAGGCGAGAAGGGTATTAGCCAGCGCGACAATGTATATCAGACTTTATGTCATTATTTCATCTTTCACTTTTGAAAGGAAAACATTTCAAAATGGAGACCTATTTTTAGCGTTAAATATTCCCACGTTTTAGATTAAGTTACTTTAAGTATTTATAGTTGGTTTTACTTTTGAAGTGTAAGTTAAATAAACGAAATGGGCCGCAAGTCGCAATCAAAACAAAATCCTAAGAAGAATACAGGGAAGGAAAACAACAAGTTCATTCAGCAAAAAAGAAAAGAATTAGCGATTTTGGTGGATAAGGTGTTGAGATTGACGGGTATATTCCAAGCTTCTAATAGTGTAATAAAAAGTTGGGAGCATCATTTAGAAATAGACGCCTTGATCAAAGAAATCTTGAATCTTGAGGGTCCTCAACATAAGAGTGGGCAAAACCTGAGACAGTCGAATATTGACAAGTATATCAAGTGGCTAAGTGAAAATGAAGTCCTACTTGATGGTGAGTTGTAACAATCATGTGAACTTTGTTTAGAAATTACTTTGTGAAATGTGCGAGTCACAGTTAACTCATATTGACCCCGGAATGTAAAGGGCTATTGAAGGACACCATGGATTTTAGTCAGTACGAGTCTGACAGTGGGGGTGGGTGGACTCATTTGATGTTCGTACCAAAAAAAAAGCATTTCTTGGTGCTATTACATACCTACTTTCTGAATAAAATTTGCAGAACTTTTTTTATGATAATTTCAGGTATTGAAATCTCCGAGTTTGAAGGGTACGAGCTGGGTCTGAAAGCAACAAAAGAATTTAAAGAAGGATCACTAGTTCTCACTGTACCAACAAAAGTGATGATGACGGAGAGTAATGCGAAAGAATCCGAGTTAGGGAGCTTCATAACGGTTGATCCACTATTGCAAAGCATGCCAAATATAACACTGGCAATGTTCCTGCTCCTAGAAAAACAGAATCCGGGTAAGTCAACATTATTCAGATACAGCAACATACAGTTATTTCGTTTGCATTTGATAAATAAGCCAGTATTATGAAGAAACAACATTCCAATAATGTAGTTCCTTATATTGCCGATCCCTACATAAAAAAGTACATGTCAAAAACCAAGGTTTACAGGAAAGCTTTTTTAATTTTCAAATTACTCTAGAAATAATTCTATGTACACAATAACTCATAATATAGAAATAAATCTCTCTAGAATTAATAATTCTATTAACTCATAGAATTATTTCTAAAGTGAATTGAACATTAAAAAACGCTTCCTGTAAACTTCGGTTTTTGACATGTCCATTTATAGAGACCGTTGATATTAGTAAAAATTTACTTTAATTGTAAAAACTACAATTAAGGTAAGCACATGCTATATTCTTATTTATTGATGGACATTTTACCTTAATTAATTTTAATTTCACCATAAAAAGCAAGCACTTATTGGTAGTTCTGTCAAAACATTACATTTTTTATGAAAAATGCTTCCTTTAAAATTCTAATAATATAAGATGATCTAATTGTATGTGTAAACTGTTTTCAGAATCATATTGGAAGCCTTACATTGACATATTACCTGAGAAATATTCTACTATTCTATATTTCACCTTGGAGGAGCTCGCAGAACTGAAGGTAATAATTAATACAAATTAATGATCTGAGTATAATTGACATCCATTACTTAGTTCTCTTTACTGTTCTTTGTTTGCAAATTAATAGATGCAGTAGAAATGGGAAATGGCAGTTTATCAGATTATAAAAGTTAATTCTATTACAAAGAGATTTAAAATAACCTATAGAGCGGGCATTGGGAAAATTGTCATACAACATTTTTGATGCCATGCGTCAGTAGCATTATCTAGCGTTGCATAGCAACGCAACTACTACACTGAGTGACTTTTTACCTATTGGTAAAAAGTTTAGATCACAATTTTCTTCGTGATGCCCCGTCTATTGCTCGTATATAGTTTAATGTCTTTGTTCTATTATATTTATCCTGTAGATTTTGTCCGAGAAATTCCTTCAGTTCAATAGATTTTATCGAAAGTCTTCACAGTATTCGTATTTTCCAGTATCCAAGTAAGATTTTAACTGTTTTGTATTTAATTATTTTCAGCCATCCCCAGTCTTCGAGTCAGCACTGAAACTTTACAGAAGTATTGCGCGGCAGTATGCATACTTTTATAACAAAATCCACTCTCTGGACATACCAGTTCTCAAGAAACTTCAAGACGTATTTACTTTCGATAGTTACAGGTAAGATATAAAAAACAATAATGGAACAATTAATCTAAAATTTTATTTTTTAAGTCGACACTATAAAAAATAAGAAACACACAAAAATGTCTTTGATATGTCACATTGCACTTTTAGCATAATACTGAAATATAACAAATAAATTAAGATTGAATTCACCTGAAATAGTGAGCAAGGTATAATTTAAAAGGCTGGATATATTTGAATATGAGACAAGAAATAAAATAATATCTACCTTAAAATTTACAGTAAATTACCTATCTTTGATAAGGTACAGAAGCAGCATTGTGGGTTCATTTTTGTTTAATTAATATTGATCTATTTTATAGAAATCTTAATCAATATCAGGTCACTAGTTTAAAATGATGTATGAAACAATTTCCAAAAATTTGGATTTGATAAATCTCATACATAATAGTTGCAGAAAAAACTCATTAGATATTTAACATTTAAATTAAACTAAATTAACCAATTTGTCAAAAAAATTGGTCAATAACTTAAATAATGCCTACTGGAATGGTTTCCTTAAACTGTCCCACATGTAATCTGGTGAATCTTTACCATTTTGTGAATCTAATGTGTTCAATGTATAAATGTTTGATGTTTGCAACATAGGACTAATACTGCGAGTGCTGCAGTTATTCTTTTGACCTTTTCTGTTTTCAAAAACCGGTGTTGGGATCCGTTCATCACCGAAACTACGTTTCTTTCTTATCTCGGATCTCTGCTGTTTCCATTTAAATGCTGCATATGTTAATAAAAATAATATCATTGCTAAACCTGCGATGCTGGCTGTAGCAACTGTCACAGATTTAGTTTGACTGGGTATCTTATCGAGAATACCTGACGCAGTTGTGGAGTCTCTGTTTGCGTATGTATTCACTTCAATTTTCTCTTCAGAGCCTGATGCAATATTGTTTTCAAAGTCTTTGAGTTGTTGCAGATCTTCCAATACTATTAAACCGTCGCCGTTCGCATCTTCGTCCAATCTGATCGTCTTAAATGGTTTCATAGCTAGCCCTGAAAATGAAAAGATTTATTTTAATTGTTTGTGTTGAGTTTCTGAGGTTTTATTTCACCCTAAAAATATTTAAAATCTAAGTCGCCATCAAACGCGTCAAACATATGAAAATTCATGCGTACCAGTTGCGTCTCATAAATTCATGCGTTAGTTGCGTCTTAAGAAATTAATGTATTATACCTTCTATATTATTTGACGATGTTTCATTATTGTGATTCCTTCCCATCAATGCGAATATTTCATTCCAACTGACCACATCATCTGGACTTTCGCTTAGAACTCTGCCCTCTCGAACTGTCTCGCTTGTGTTATTTTCAGTTTTATTTGTTAAGTTAACGGTAAGTACTGATGACTTGTAAGCTCTTACTGGAGACTCTTTCATTACTAAAGTTTTATTAGCAGGTTTGGTGAAATTGTTGAATAGGGACATTATACCCATATTCTCTGCATTTTCGTTAACATTGTTGCGGAAATCCATTACAACAGGAATGTTTATATTGTTCATCACGTTTGGTTCGTCTGTTGTTAGTCTTGGATCATGCGAATTAGCATCTAGTAGAGCCCTTAAAGGATAAGTCTCTTTTGAGATTGGTTCTAAAAGAGACTTTGATAAAAATGGCTCTGGTGGGTTAGGTTCTCGGGATGCGTTGTGAAATATGTCAGCCAGGTGCACATGGCTGGATCCACGCTCCCTATGTTCTACTAATTCGCTTAGTGTCATATTTCGTTCCTTCAATATCTTGGATAGTTTGGCACTCGCTGTAAACAAATACCAGTATGGTTAATCAAATTATGAATATACTAAGCGCCTAAAAAAGTTTTCTGTCTATAACGATTAAACAACGAGACTTATTCAAAATGTTTCGTTTTACTTACTTCGAGTGTCATTGAAAATTTCTTCAATCTCTATCTTGGCAGTTTCTTCTGTTGTATTGGGTATCGTTGTCACAGATTTGGTAACTTTGGGGGTGGACTGGTCATTAATACTTTCTGTTCTGTGTGTACTTTCTGTCGTAATAAAGTCGTCCAGTGTCGTTGGATCCTTAGCATCGTCTTCATAGGACTTCGGTTCTTGTGTTCTTGCAATGAACTCAGAAGACGATACTAAACTGCCTAGTCCTAACAGGTGTTCTATAAGATCGTCTTGCGGAGGTTCTGTTGTAGCATTCTTTTGCTTAAGACGTTTTCGTTTTAGCCTGTTGTTAAATGCTTGTCGTCTCAGACCTGATGAATTCACAGTTGGTCTCACCACAGGCACTGCCGTCGGTTTTTCAGTCGTTGTTGTGGCTTTTTGAACTTCGGTTATGACCTCTTTTATAGAAATGGCTGAAAACTCTGTGGTGTCCATATTAATGTCGTCAAGTTTGCCGTGTTGATCATCCTCTGAATTTATTTCTTCAGATGTGGTGTTATTTGGTGCAATTTCAACTGTAATGGTGGTTTCTTCTGGAATAATAGCAGTTGTGGTTGTTTCAAGCTCAATAGTGTTATTTATTTCGACGCGGGTACTGTTCTGTATCATAGAAGGGATTACATCCTTCCATTCTTTCAATTTGGTCATGTTTCTTCTATGATGTGCGTATTTTCTCGAATTCAATGTCACTAAATCTCTGCTTAGTTGGCCCTTGTACGTGTCGTTTAACATGGGTCTCATTCGTAATTTTTTACGCGCTCCTAGTGGAAAACGACGTCTTGTCGATATCTTAGGAATCTTTTCCACAGGTTTACTGGTTGTAGTTGGTTCTTCGTCTTTTATAGTTTCTTCGGTTTGTATTTCAACCGGTGTCGAGTAATCTGCTGGTTCAGTTGCGTAATTTGTTTCTGGGTTGATAACAGCTTGCTCTTCTAATTCTTTGTATTGTAATTCCTGTCTGGTCTCAGTTAAATCGTTTCTTGGCTCCGAATGGTGTTTATTTTTCTCTTCTAAGGAATCATGGGGCTTAAATATCGACACTGCGTGATGTTTTCCATTGAGCAAATCCGACAACGACAGATTATGTTGCTGCAGTATTTCACTTAAACTTGTTCCATTGGATCTTTTTAATATATCTTTTAACGTCAGTGGATCCATAGTGTGACTATCCTGAAAATGAAAAGCAGTATATTACTTAAAATGTATTTTTTACGGGTCAAACAATTGTTGTCGTTTTACATTACGGAATTCGATCAACATCAGAGCGATGTTTACAAATTACCAAGTTTACTGAGAATACCGCACAGTAGATTTCTACCATTTAAATAAGTTCATTAGACATTCATCTATCAAACACTGTTACTTGTTAAACACTGCTACAGTTTAAGAGCAGTTAACACAAGGTAATAAATTCATGCCTATGAGTACCGTGATTAATTCATCCATCCACAAAATCGGTTTAGATCTTTCTAACGATCGTGTTTCATATTCTTGGAGTTTATCTTTACATTTTCCTGAGAGCAGTTCATTATGTTTCTTTTTGAGTGTTTTGAATTTTTCCGCATTAATAGAACATAGGACCTTTTCATAAGCTTTTAGTTGCTCGGTTGTGGGTGCCATACGCGCTGTGGTAGTGTAACGCTGTTTTTTTTGTTTTGTTGATACCAACGTGGTCCTTGGTGTCGTGGAAATACCTACTTTTCTGTGTTTCTGTTTAATCTTACCGTGATACATTGCCAACATTTTTTCCTATAAAGTAACAATAACATCAAATATATTATGTTTAAGCAAAATTATCAGAGACTGAAGGTGAAGGTACGGACTGAAAGGTGAAGGAAAACATCGTGAGGAAACCGGCATGTCCTAGAACCAAAAATTCGGAGACATGTGTTATCTGCTAACCCGCACTGGACCCGCGTGGTGGATTATGGCCCACTCCCTCTCAAAAGAGAGGAGGCCTGTGTTCCAGCAGTGGGAACATTATAGGCTGGCGATGATGATGATCAGAGACAGAATAATAAAAGAAAATAACAAGTTTTCGTGTTCATTTTTAAATAATTTAGAATTTGATAAAAGATCTTTAGCTTTAATGTTAATTACAAAATGTTTTATACCTGTGCTTTTTTACTTTCGAGAATAGCTGCAGATGTGTTATGATTTCTTCGCATTTTTGCCGCTGCGTTGATTACCTCCGATGAAGATGCTGATATAGACTCGTCTTCGACCATTTTCACTCTTTTAGGCTTAACGTTAATTTCTGAATCGTATATTTGCGAAGGAAATTCGACGTTAGGTGTTCTTTGTGGTTTATCTAATTTCAAATCAGTTAGTATATGTTCAGTCAATTCTAGTTTATCTTCAAAAAGTACAACGTCTTTTGGAATTTCCTCCCTTACGTCTTCGAAATTGACTTGATCAATTGATTCAGTTTTTGCTTCTACTTCTACTGTTTCTTGTGTCGTTGGTCTGAATACGTCCAGGTCAGGCCACGTTTCGAGTGAAGGTCGTTTCCTACGTTGACCTCTTCTTCTTAATGGTCGCTCTAAGTCTATTTCCTCGTCAGTCCAACGGCTATGTCTATTTTCTGGTTTCTTTCGTCTTCGTTTTGGCATTTCTGTAGTTTGATGAGTGTTCTCGTAGTCTAAATCGAAGAATGGTCGAGGTGGTTCGTCGGGGTATACGAATCTTTCTTGTGGAGTGAGAGCTTCGTCGGACTCTGTTTGTGGACGACGTTTTCGTTTACGTCCAGGTCGGCGGCGTTTAGGGACTTGGTCTGGTGAATCTTTTTCCCAATTTTCAGTATTTCTATGTTCTTGTACGGGTAGGTCTGCTTCCATTGCTCTCCATGGCTGAAAATGATGAAATAAAACTTTCTAAGTACAATATAAACGTTTAGGTAGGTATTTTCAACAAAAGCGAAATTTCAATGTCATGTGACTTCTATCTGCATCAAACAACCATTTTTATTATAACTCCTCAAATAAATTAATAATCTTATTGCTTTGATAGTGGTAATATTTAGAGGCAACTACCGATTCCTCTTGAAATCAAACTATTTATTCCACATAACAAAAAAATTGAGAACAGAATGTCTTCAAAAAGAAGACCGGGCTGGCAGTTGAATTAGCTGGGATCTTTATTATTAAATCTATACTGTACAGTGCATTAAAAAAAAAAACAAAGTACGGAATTGCACTCGCTCTTGCCTCATATTATCATTATTGTTTATTCATAATGCATTTATTTATTCAATTACAGTAATCCCGATACTAATTCGCTTGTTTTTGTATTGTTGTTCAACCAGTTTCATCGGTTGGTGCGTCTGCGATTGGAAAATGTAGTAGTGAAAGGTCAGCGTTTAGACTGAAGGTGAATGACTTTGTAATATCATTCATTCACCTGTCTCTGTGAACATCTGACGTCTTATCTCAGATCTTGTAAGATTGAATGATAATTGGTGTAAAGTGTTGAGCTAGTTCCGATTACAAAAGAAATCCATTTAGTTAATGGGTATCATACACTCTAGTTACGGCAGCGTAATTATTATGTAGTAACATAATTCCTTTATATCCTCATAATGTCGTTAAAGTTGCTAAACCTAAGAAATTAGTCTGCTTGTTGTAAAATAATTGCTCTATACAACATTATATAAAATCATAAGGCCGTAACGTTAATTTTCACTGTGGTTTTAACACATTTTCTTATTGCTGCGCGTACGCATTACGTAAATTTGAGACGATACGACTCTTCGTGCTCTAAATAATGCATTTGATAATCGGAAAAAAAAAATGACGGCATATTCTCGAGTCTCGTGTGAAAATAAAAGAACAATACTGGAATATTGAAGGGAACCAAACGGTGGGGGTTCCAAAGACATTCTCTAAAATCTCAGAAAGGTTAGGTTTACAAAAAAATACTCAAATCGATGTCATTTTTCTTAATTTCTATTTCGGTCCCCCTATTGCCTAACTAAAGGATGTTGTTTTTACTAGACTGTACATCCTCAAACATAACTTAGACGCTGTAGAAATACCTACGTTTGAGAAAAAACCTGTGCTCCACGTAAATGTTATTTCTTTTTCGGCATGGATCGAATATTGTGGCATTGCCTCACTCGAATTTTGTAGTTCATAAAATACTGCCGCCTCACATGTTCCGAGCAGAATACGCTTACGCTGTTATCATGTCAGCGTAAATTTTCTTAAATTTTTGACTTCTATTAAACATGTGAAAAGTTGCGTGCAGCAAACTTGCACAGTACATAGAAAGCGTCTTTGATTACGCCTCCATCGCGCACTTTACTACCAATTCCTAAGCCATCAATTCACTTAAACTATAAGCTATTTTCCGCTGTAATTGATTAAATGTTTCCGCAGTAAGAGCGAATAATGTTTTACTCTTGAATTTTGTTTGCTCTTTCTATTTACATAATAATAGAGTTCCGTGTTGCCGGACAATAAAACGAATTAACGAGTATGTAGAGTGTTAAATTGCTTGTCATCTCGCGTGTTAGGTGGGTGTGAGCAAATACTGAAGATGTAACTTTATTATACGTGAACAATGGGGAAGGCAAGTCAAAGCTAATTGTAGATGGCGCCACCATAGCTTAGTCCTAATCCGACCAATGACGTGGTACGATTTTGAGGTACCTTTAAGATTTGAACTGATTTGAACCAATGACGATGCTTGGAACAAGCTATACAGCACCATTATTTCCCCAGTTGCCATCCTCATTCGGTAGTCGGTACTATGAGATTTTCAAAAATGATGAAATTACTAACATAATGTCATCCCGTTCCCCTGTCGCGAAACTGTATAAGCAGGATACCGTGGCGTGGCCCTAAATTTCAAAGAACTCATTTGATCTTAATTAACAACCCAGAAAAAACCCGTATTTAATCTCACTACTATCACCAATGACTGTTGTGATTGTGGACCTGTCTTGTCGCACTGAAACAGTGCTTCGCTTTCCAACTTGTCTACTGAGCCCCAAAACATACAGCCAACTCTCAGCCTGTTGTGAAATTTTGACTAATAAATTTAATGTCACGACGCAGAGATGGCGGGACGAACTCCATAGGATCCGTCAGAATCGGAAGGAGCTGGCGCTGGTTCTCGAGAAATGGAAGGACTGGAAGGAGGCCCTTGCCGAGGAGTAGGAGAGTGCAGTTTTTTTCACCCAGATCGGGACGAGGGTCTGTCAGGCTCGTACTGACTAAAATCCACGGTGTCCTTCAATAGCCTGTTACGTTCCACGGTCAGGTTTGCATAATTATGTCCTGCGACCACGGCAGGCCCTGGCTCTCTAAAAAGTAGGTACATACAGGCTAACAAAACAAAATAAATGTTGAGCCACCAGCATGAATTTCTACTAAAAGCTACCTTTTTTTCTCGCCTTTGTGGCTAAGTCTTGTGCGCCATGCTTTTTAGACAGAGTAGTTTGGCCTATACGCGGCTGTCTGTTACTGAATCAAATGTTATGAAACTAGTTGTCAAACTACCTGGTTGGTCATCTAACCGGCTGGACGTGTTTTCTATTTGACGGGTACTCATATTATAATTTTATGGTAATTAGCCGCATCATTTGATTACGCCTCCAGGTTCCGGTTTTGGCTCATCGATTTATTACCCGTGAACAGGTTGTAAGTCTTACTAGCTTATTGCCCGCTGCGTAGCCCATGTGAAGTTAGTTTATCATCTGACGAAAACGTCATACCAGGATTACCAGGTAATTATTCTACGTGATAATCCGGGTATATAGTTTATTAACTATTTGTGTAGGTAAATGTTATGAAAAATATAAAAATATTTAATTTTAATTCCGCTTTAAAAATCCAGGCTATTTTTTTTATTTTTTTATTTATTATAAAATTTATATTTGTGTAGGTACTAATTTCCATCCATACAGTACGTTTGTGTGAAAAAATAGTAGCGGCTGGATTAGAGTAACCGGTAATCGAGTGATTTGGCGTGCGATTGGTTTGTCTAGCAGCTATAGGCTGATGATAATGTAGACTTATTTTTGGGTCATAAGTCATTTTGCATATCAGTAAGTAGACTTCTTAAATTGTATCAGTTTGGCTAAGGAACAAAAGAAACGCGCAGTTGCTATGCCGGATAATCCTGGAATTACATAAACAATGTGGGATTTTATTGCAAAAATAAAACTTCCTTTTGTTGCAATAAAATTGACTTTTTATTTATTTAAGTAGCATATCAGCAGTAACAAGTAATTTAAAGCTCAGTATAAATGTACTCGAAACGGACATAAAAGTTATAAAACTGCACGGTTCTTCAATTTTCCACTTAAAACCAGTAGCATTCCTAATTCCCATGCCCATTAGTATGGTCATTCACCACGATACTGAAATTCTATAGGCTATTTAATGACTTATATTAGTTGCAGCATTAACCAAGAATGGAAAACTCATCAACCCAGTTCATACAAGAAATCTTAGACAAACAAGACAAAATGTCATTTAATCTTCCTACCTCCACGTTGGATATGCCCTTATCGACCCGAGAAACGCTGTACAAAGCCGAAACTAAGCAAAAAATTAAGCCTTTTCCCAACTATATTGGGGTCGGCTTCCAGTGGAACCAGATGCAGCTGAATATCAATATTTTACGTGGAGCGACTGCCTATCGGACCTCCACAACCCAGTAACTGGGTAATACGATAATCCATGGTAAGACTGGTTGTCAGACTTTAGAGCTTCTGACTCACAGTAACGACTGTCAAAGATCTACAAATGACAGCCGGGAACAACGCCAAACCGAAACTAAGCAAATAACTGTTTTCCAAAGTCTGTTGCAATTATTAAATTAATTTATGACTGCACGGTATTAAGTTTCGTTTGTATCTCGTCTCCCCATCTCGTTAATATATGTTATAATAAGAAGTATTCTGCAGTTTCGGAATTGGATTGTGTGCCAAGCATAACATATTCCCGAGATTATAATTTAAAGTACATTATGACTTATTATAATTTTTAAACGATCTCTCAAAGAAACAGTCTTTAATAAAGTCTAACACATCTAATAAGTGCAGCTACATCTTTAAAACCTAGACATAATTATTATGCCCAATTATCCTAGATCATACGTTTTGCAATTAAAGCTAAATTAATGTTTTTCTAGCAGAAAACTCTTCATTATTATTCAGATACATATTCATGCCAGCGTGGTAATTCGACACTAAATTCCTTTAATGGTTACTGAAGAATAATTCAGATTGTGTTTTTGCCGATCCTTAATGAGTACGGAACGCGTGAATTGTAATTTGTTGTTGAAACTATCGTAATTAAAGCTGTAATTGATACTTTTAAGGCTAACTCAGGGTTACGCCAAAATTTTATGAACATATCAGTTTAGCATGTGGCAGGTAGTTACTTTGCCTAAACGTTGCCCCCATAGCTATGCATCAGTAGAAAAAAAACAATAGAACCGTGAAATGTCTAAGCCCAGGCTTTCACAGGCACTGTATTTTTTTGTAGATCTTGTACTGAGATAAGGCTACCTTCTATTAATTCATCAATTGAGCTTTATGAAAACAATGATTTATGAGCACTCTCAATAAAAATGGAAACAGTCGTCGTTAAACCAAATTTTTTGGGTAATCTTTTTTGGCACGAGACAGAAGTGTTCCGTACATAAACATAAACATAAACTATTTTGTTTGTAGTGTTAATGCAGTCTAGTCTAGTCTAACTGTTGTTAATAGCTCGGTAATCCAGAGACTAGTTAACAGTCTAAAAGTCCCGTTTTCTACTACTGTTCATTTCACAGAGCTAGGCATTGTAATTTAACTACTCTAAGAAAACGGTATTGCATAGATTGATTCCTACGCCATAATATTCGTCTAAAACACTCAAGTCATGATGTACTAATAAATAAAGCTAGACTTGAAAAGAAAATATTTTAATTTTGTAATTATGAAGAATGACGTATTAATCAAAACATTTTTGTTCGTACCCAAAACATCATGGCATCATTGCAAGTGATGGAACAAATACTGTCACTTTCGGAAAAAGTAAAGCTCATAGCACAAATAAAGCCAAACACATATGAGCCAAAAATGTCTCAAATCATCGTGAAATACATCTGTTCAAATATAATTTAGTTATCTCATCTTTGAATAAAGAAAGCTGTTACATCAATGTTATAACCGCGGTCCGCAAGGAAAGTTGAAAGCAGCGTGGCACCGGTCCGCGAACTTGAATCAACACTTACTATGTGACTTATGTATGTTAATGCAATCCGTTTAAGACGTAATATTTATGTTAATATTATATTATGAGCATGTGAAGTGTTTGGTTTATCGTAGAAAGTGCAGTTTTTAAGCATATTAGTGATGTAACTTTGAATGCTTTTCTGATCTGCAATTTGTGTGTGGTCTGATTGATTTTTTGTACTGCTTCTTTACTTTCAATATTAAGAAACGAATTACTTAATGCCTCATATTTGTACCGCAAGTTCTCCTATAGAATTATACAATCACCATAATTTCTAGTAATGCGACCTCTATTCCATAAACTTGTTTGGTTAACAAGCATCATTGCCTCTCGCTCGTGATGGTTCTGCGTGAGGTCAAGCCAATAGTTCAACGCGTTCGAACTCATGACCTCTTAAATCATAAATCCATTACTTTTTACTATCTATTTCATATTAAAAGACTTCTGGCAAATTGGGTTTATTAAGTTAAGTCTGCTTTCAAAAAGTTAACATTGTTTACCCGTGTTCTTGGCTACCCGCTATTAATTCGATTAATTGTGTTAGCCAGTGACGTTGTCGATAAAAAAGCTGAATTTTAATTATGATCGCATAATGTCACGGCCCGGTGCGTGCCGTACCCACTGGACCAATTTACCAGATAACATAAAGTACACTGAACTAAGACTAAGTTTCTATCATAGAACAACTATATATCTACTTCTACTCCATATTTGGCATGGTCACCTGATCGTTCATCATTCTCTATCATTTTTTGTCTTAAGTTACTGAATTGAATACTGTATTTAGCGACAATAACTACCATTTAGGAACAGCCAACAAAAAGTAATACATTGCAAGCAACAATTTGCAGTGCGTTGAAATCGTATATCATTGGCAAAAAAGTCTGCGAATGCATTCAGCCACTTCCATCACTGATGGCTGTCAATCAATCTGTCAATTACCACCTTGACTAGACATGAAAGTCCATGTGGTGTTCTGAACAGCTACTAGCCTTAATCTGCACACGCCAATTGTCTAATTGATGTGCGGACAACCGACCACGCTCCACTTACTCCAGGCACCTCCCAGATTTCTAGACCAGTTTCTAGACTAGTCTTCTCCTTATCTAGACTTCATACACTTCCTATACCTTCTTTATTTCAAGATTTCTCCTTGTTATCGTCTCGATTAGTTCTGATTGTTTGGGTTGGAATAACAATGATGCTTTAATTTTTATTTTGTCTTTCGTTTGACGTAAGTATTGATTGTGAATGTACAAAGGAATTCAATACATTTTGTTATTGTTTATAGATAAGGCTCTATGAATTGGTTCATATGTATATCGAAATGACTAAAATGGTTTTGATTCTTCGATTTATGTCATTAGAACAATTCAAGATCCGAAACAATTCATACGTCCAATGTATACTTAAACAAATATTACGAATACTATATTTAAACTCTAATGTCTGTATCCCTAACTAGTGTGATCTAATTATTCTGCTATCAATTTCCATTCCTTTGTTCTTCAAGTTAACCAATCCTTCTTTGCTGATTCTTCTTTAATTGTGTGTAATAATTTTAATTACAGTAAAATCGTCTATTTCAATTACGATTTTATTTGTTGCAATTCCTTTATGATAGCCGATAGCACTAACCATACTGTTTTGTCAGACCTTTGGTACTGAGAATTTGTATTGTTTGTTTTAACCAGTAACCCGAAATGTAAATGTTCAACAAAAGTTTACTACAGCCTTGTTTGGTATACATTTTTTTTACCTTGAAGTGAAAAGCGTAAAAATAGAAACCGCAGAAGAAAAGAACACAGCCCATTGTTATGAAACAACTGCAAAAAAATGCGTAGGTTGTTGGAAACCAAATCAATTTCCTGATATTTGCTCTGTGTTTCCGATGCTTTAAATCACGATGGTAAAATGAAAATTATTTGCTGTTGTTATTACGGAATTATTGCACCTATTCTAGGGTTGGTTCTTAAAGCAGCCCAGAATTGTTCTTCCGAGCTTTTTGTAAAATTAGAACTTTTTAAGTTTGGAGCCAAACCATAATTTTAAAAGACTTCATCCTAAGCAGTAATTGAATGGAAAACTAACAAATTGAACAAAAGAGATTTATTTACATTTATTAATGTTATGGTCAAAATTTGAAATAGTGTCATTGACATCAAAATTTTCGGAGTATTGTTAGTGAGATTGATGAGAGAAAAACGCAACGAGCTGAGTGGCCCTCAGCTCGTTGCCTTTTTTTAAGATTCGATTAGGTATTATTAGGAAAACGTAGTAAGTATAAAAATTGAATTACCTGGTCGAAATTAGGCGTTCCTGTATCCAATACTCTAGGCCTCAAATCATGACGATACTCCGTCTCCAAGTCTTCTTCTGCAGAATGTACTATAATCACCAAAGCGGCCAACGTAGGCAATAGAGGCATGGCAGATCTCCAAATTTTACCCATATTATATCAGAAAGGCAACTGCAAATGCAAGCACTGTGACAGTACGTCCACACGTATCGATGCACAAACACTGCACTAATAACCAGTTCCAAATGTATGTATCAACTCACGCAATTGTCGCGGAACAATTGAATCACGAAAGAAACGAAGCTCGGAAACCAATAGACGAAAAATCGAAGATAAAGAAGGAGAAATAGAAGAAAATGGAGTCCGCGAAATTCACGTGCGGCTGTCTTTTATTTTTTCAAAAACGCGTGCTTTCAGCTCTGGCTATTGAACGTTTGAGTTCGTTTTATTATCACATCATGATTGTATATTTATAAACAATTGACTGTCGCCGCAATAGAATCTCAAGTAGGCAATTATATTACTGGCTGTTATTATTTAAAAATCTTAGTTCTCTCGCGAAGTTTCCCGCGCGTTTTTTATTTGTGAACGTGAAAGTGATGATGGCGGTTTGCGGCACACGTTAGCCCGCGGCGGCTCGGCGCGTTCGAGTGGTAACTCACAAATGGCAAATGCACAGCGCTCCAGCAATGCGCTCCTGCAATTTTTACTTTTCTTTTGTAATTCAATAACAACTGCATTTTGTGTTTTTTCAACATTGCTCATACGCGTTTGAAATGTTCGATGAATCAATGATAAAACCTATTCAGGCATGTCGCCGTTATTTTTACCATGAAGCTGTGTTCTCGAATATGCATATGCATATTGCATAAGATTGATATCCATTTGTCTCGTCTCTATGATACAGAACAGGGAAGAGTTTACACCTGCCGTAATATTTGAAAATTTTCAATGGAAAAAGTTTTCCCAAAGCTCTAGGGTTCAGCAACGAAATGGTATCATCATCGACAGCCCGATCCCAAAACTGAAGTTCTGAATAATTTGTTCCCAAAAGTTTTAGAAGTCAAAACATGATGAATATTCTAATGTCACTAAGGTGCATATTAAGGCGTTACCCATGTGCTTTAAAGCAGATTAGTAGAAATTGTAGAGTTTTTGGTCGCTGACCAAATCAAATCAAATTGGTTTTAAGCAAAAACAACTTCTATGGTACAGGACCTTCTGGTAGAATTTACTCTACATTTCATCCACCGATCTTGCCAACCAAAATCCAATAGACCCATAGATTAAAAGATAGTTTTTGTGCTTAATATCCGAAAATAGAATACTTTTTCATTTGTAAAGGATACCAAATTAAAATAGACCTAGTCATAAACTAATCCTTTCAAAACTTTTCGCCAATTCACAAACTGAAAGACTCATGTCCATTTTCTTAATATTGAAATGTACAATTTCTAGTACACTGCCTTTTTTGAATTCCATATTATTTTAATTTATAATTGTTTTAATAATTCAAGTTTCATGAAATTACAGTATCCGTCATCTAATAGATTCCAAGCTCCCTTAATTTCCATGCGGCAAAGATGGCAAATCACAGTATTATGTGAAACGGAATGTGAGCACGCGCCGCGCCGCCTCCCCGGCGGAATGCGCGCGCTGCCCGTGACGATCACATGCGCGAATTAGCGTCGTTTGTTAATCAATTACTTACATCTAATAATATGTATGGGTATAAAAATAGTCTGCATACATTGAAGTTTTCTTTATAGTTAAGTAACAATAACGGAAGCAGAACAAAAATAACATGCCTTTTAGGATCTGTGCACATTTCGTTTTAACTCTTTTGTTTTTCTCCTGCAGGGATCCCTCCACTTTATCCTCTGTGCTGTTTTCTACACCAAATCTCAACGTCATCATGACAGTGTTTTCTAAGCCCTCTTAGAGAGGACGATACCAGTCTTCTGACACCTGCTTTGAGACGACTCTAGCACAGATAGATCAAACATAATTATACTGATCTTTCGAAATTTTTATTTTACCATTCCACATTTAGCTGATTTCTCATCTTCAGTTGTGGAAATAGCAGACTTCTTGTTTCTTCATTATATTGCTACTAATTATATACCTAAGTATTTTATAGTAATAATAACATAATGAGCCTTCATGGTGATTGCGTTTCATCACCAGATTCATAATAACTTTATGTATGAAATAAAAGGAGGCTTTGATAATAAAACCTACCCACTGTAACATTTCGACCAGTTGTTTGGTCAGTAGTTAACTTCAATAGTATTTAAATCCCAGAAATTTTGGATGATTCTCACTAGTTCCACCATCAATTAGTTCCATGGAACTAGTGAGACTTTTTTACTCAGTAGTTCCATGGACTTTGATAATGGAACAAATGCAACAAAACTTAATCGAACTCGTCTCACTAGTTCCATCGTAGTTGTTCCATGGAACTAGTGAGATTGTTTTTTCCCAGTTATAGTTCCATTAGTTGTTGGATCATGAAAAAGTTTTGCCAAACATCCATACATCCATACTTACAAACTTTCACCTTTATAATAGTAGTAGGATAACATAATAAACCTTCATGGTGATTGCGTTTCATCACCAGTTTCATAATAACTATATCAACTATATGTATAAAATAAAAGGAGGCTTTGATAATAAAACCTACCCACTGTAACCATTTCGACCAGTTGTTTGATCATTAATTAACATCATTAGTATTTAAATCCTAGAATTTTTTACCCAGTGTTAAAGAATTTCTAGGATTTTAACCTATTTTAACCAATGGTTTACTTAAAAAAGCTATACGCTACGGAAATAGCTAAAGCACGATAATACCTACAAGTACATACAACACAGTATAAACTTACATAAATTGCCGTCATAACATTTAATTGCATTTTAAATCATCTTTAGCAGTTACACGCATCTTACGTCCGACACTACGAGTGTTTATTTTAGAAAATTGCTTACGGTAGTTTAGTGAAACGATTACTGTCCACACTTTATCGGTTGCTAAATACTTCCGTGTCGAAAGAAAACTGTTTTTGTTTACTTCTTTCTTTTAGTGAATATCTTGGCTTTGCCTAACTACTAGTGTTGCCAGGCCCAGTAAGTCTAATTTTGAAACGGAAGGTATGCTAGATTTTGGTTTTCAAATCGGGACAGCTACAATGGGTACAAAAAAAACGGTGCGGATATGTTCGATTTCCCAGACAAAAAGCCTAAATAAAGTAGATACAGTGAAAACTTTAGTCAGACATTCAGTGTCCCGATCACGAGTGAGTCGAGACGTGTTACCACTAGTGATGGGCCGGAGGGAAGAAAAAAATGGGAGGGAAAAAAAAGATTGGGAAAATATGGGAAAATAAAATAAATTCCCGGAATTTTCCCAAACGACGGGAAAATAAATATTGATCCAATAACAATGTTAAAAATATGTAAATATTTATTGTATTTGGTGGTAATAAGGTGGTAGTAAGGCCTGCAACGGCTGGGTCATGCCAGTATTGATGTAGGTACTCTTTTGCAATACTCATGGACTCAAATAAAACTTAATTGTACAGAACCTCGTATCCAATGCGATAGGAGGGTCCGTACATTGCTTACTGCATATCGAATGGATCACTCACGGTCTTCGGTTATGAGATTGTATATTCGAGGTTGAGATTTTCTAAACGTTAAGACTTTCCACAATCGTGAGATATGTAATTTCAATGAATATTTCCTAAAAGCCGGCGTGGGAATGCATCGAGATGTAGTAGCGGTGGACAAGGGCCTTACCCCACTCTCCTGGGCTAAAGAGAACTGGCGCAAACCTGCAGTGCTTGACACTAATGGTCGCATGGAAATATGACAGAACAAGGAGCTTCACGGACGTTACCGGGCCGTACATAGGCCTAATGCAGATGTAGAGATATCTACGTCGGTAGCCTGGCTACGATCCGGAGATTCCTTTGGAGAAACCAAAGGTTTTGTCAGAGCAATAATGGATGGAGTTATGATGACATATAACTACTGGAGATTTATTGTGAAGGATAGCAGGGCTGACATATGTCGGGCATGTCACCGTGTCAGGGCGAATCAATCTATCACATTTCTCCGGGTGTTCTCGTCTCGCTAACGGACAATATTTCCATAGACACAACCCTGTAGCCAGAATAATCCATCAACTTGCTCTAAAAGACAACCTTGTGGAATCAGAAGTGCCGTACTACAGGTATGTGCTCGACCCAGTTCTTGAAAGTGGCAATATGACACTGCGATATGCACGCGCTACGGGAAGAGCTCCGTCGCGATCTCAGGGCAGTATGGAGGGAGCCACGGTCGCAACAGAAGTCCGGGTACGCTACAATCGCGGCGGTAACACCCTCTCTTAGAGGAGTGGCTGGATAGGCGGCTCCGCGTCCTGACCTACCGCATGACACAGGTCCTCGCCGGACACGGAAGTTTCATGAAGTACATGTGTCGGACGGGGAAGCAGGAAACGCCTGGGTGTCACCACTGCGAGGACCGCCCGGAGGACACGGTGGAGCATACGGTGAAGGACTGCCCCGCTTGAGCAGAGCACCGCCGTGTCCTCACGGCAATAGGCAGAGACTTCTAGCGCCCGGCTTTGGTCGAAGCTATGCTTCGGGGCGAGACGGTGTGGGATGCGGTGGACTCCTTTAGCGAAGCAGTCATGCATGCGCAGTGAGGGAGAGGACAACGTCAGCGTCCGTCCACCCCAGCCGCACTTCGGCAGACGGATCTCCAGCCACCGTAGGCGCGGGCAAGCGGGCGGCGAGTAATGGGCGACTCGCTGTTCGACCATAGACTATGCCCGGGTCAACGGCGTGTTGTGTTCCACGCGCGCCTTTTCAAGCATTTATTTTTGACCGCATTAGGTAATGAATTTGATTTCTGTTTGAGTTCGTTCACCCGTATGTAGCGTTCACAATTCCAATGTTTCCATCACATTTAGCAGACTTTGAACTGGCAATTCATCGAAATGCTTACAAATAACTTATTTTATTGACCATATTAATAGGTCAAGAGAAAAATGCTTGAAAAAAAAAATTTTTTTTTAAATGATTGATGATCTTTGAAAAAAAAATTGCAAAAAAATTTTTTTTTGGAATGTACTTGGTTATTGATACGAGTAAGCACACTAAATTCATGCAGTTACTTTTTTAAGACCATATATTACGTTGAAAATCTGTTAGAGACTCGAGAGTTTACGTTTACCATTTGTCTACAAAGCAAGACTAAAAAAAAAATTGTTAGATTAGAGCTATGAATAATTGAATATGTGGCTGTTTATACGTACAATACCCACTTTTCAACGCACCAAGTAATAAATCTATCTTCAAAGTCAACTGATTACTATTATAGGTATAAAGCCGCATTTATAGCAAAACTAATATTCAAAAAACAACCTAATAATCAGAAAAAGATCGGTGTGATACTTTTGATTTTAAGTCTTTTTAAATAAATACGTATCAACAAACATTTCCATACATAAATCCCTTACTTTTATGCTGTTACGGGTGGACGTACTTTTACAATGAATGTCTTTTTTTTAACCACGACATGCATGCACAGACTCACACAAATGCAAAACTTTGTAAAAAATAAATTAAATTGCATAATTTTATACGAAAAATATTTTCCCGTCATTTGGGAATATTCCCGGGAAGAAATGGGAAAGTATCGGGAATTTTCCCAACTCGGGAAAATTCCCGGGCAAAAACCCATCACTAGTTACCACACCTATAGAAAATCGGGAAAACTGGCAACACTATTTACTACCTACCTACTTACGCTGAGTTGTTCCGCGTAACATCGTGACAAAGTAAGAATTGGTATTTTTCACGCCCACAAGCACGCCTGCATTTCTCTCATTTTGTTTTCTAGCAATAATCCGCTAAAGTTGTGTAACTACAAATAGAAGACGAATAACACAGTTGACGTAACTAGTCTTGATAAAGTGATGAGTAGGTACTGATGGTTTGCACCTTTGTATTTACCGCAATTACATTTCAACACTTCCCTCTTGTGTGTGGTATGCTCACAGAGTATTCAAGCCATTTCTGTGTGAGATGTGTTTGCAACTTTTTAAAATTATGTAAATCTAGACAATAGGGATTTGAATGTGACAATAGAGTTTATGAAATGTACAGACGCCAGCACATCAAGCTACCACAATCTGTCAGATTTCTTTAATAGAATTTCAACCTTATCACAAGAGTAGGTTAATGTTTGAGTGGTAAAATCTGACAGATTCGGGTAGGTTGACGTGCTGGCGTCTGTACCTAATCTGTATAATAATTTTGTTGCTGATTTTTCCATTTAGAGTGGCGACAGTCAGTATCTTATTATAACTAACAATAGCTGTTACCACTGGCTTCGTCCGTATTACTCCAAAATTATCCTATGGAGGGAAATGTCAAGATAAACAGTTCTGCATGTCCATCCATTCATCCAAGTTACATTTTCATGGCTAAATTTCTGGATCTATTTGATGAGTTGAGCAGGTAAAAGCTTAAATATAAAATCATAAGTACCTAACATATAAATCGACTTTTGTTCGTTCAGCATTCACAAGAAACAATATATTTGTGAAGACTAAAACAGATTTGGACTGAAGACTAAAACAAATAGGAGTTCCATGTTATGATAAAATTAACTTATCCTGCATCGTAATTTCCATCTATATTATCCCAAGCTTATCGATCCACATAATCTCATCTCCGGCCAAGTTGTATGGGTCATTGTTAACGTCATATGGTTTCTCACGCGTCGCTCTTACTTTCCATATCACTGGCATAATATCGCTGATTTAGTGAGATCGCACAAAAAGCTCGTTACGTCGGATAACTCGAGCGATCCGTACGCATCATCATACACATTCATTTGATGATCATAAATGCCTAAGCATTTGCTCACGTATAGATCATATCAAATAGGACAAAAATGTTTTTATGAAGCATACGCAGATTTGATTGCTCTCATTTCCATTGCTGACAAACTTTTACCTTACATTGTTTATAAACTAGCGGTCCACCTACCACTTCGACTTTCCCGGTGGATTTTGCTAAAACTTTCTTAAATACAAAACTTGTCCTAGCAATTGCAAAAAAAGTAATAATATGTAATGAAGATGTATGTAGTAAGCTTCATGTTTCTGTGTAGGTACTACATAATTATTTTAAAAGAGTGTTCATGGAGTTTCTTGTCGGTTCTTCTCCGTGAACGAGCAGCCCGAATCGAGCATACTGTTTATCGACGTTTAACAAATGCCCTCACTATGTGAATTGAACTTCTATTGTGAAATCAATCGGAAACCAAACTAGGACGTTTATAGTCTCTAAATGTATTCTTTCGAAATCATTTAACATAACCTTTTTTTCACTAGAAGGTAATTTAGTCTCTTCCTCGTTTTGCGTTTCTCATCTAAAATTGTTACAATATGTTACTTATGTTTGTTTTACACATTATCTACTTCCTTTACATTTTCTAGACATTAACTATTTTCAGTGTAATATAGATAATATGTATCATTTGGAATATGGTTGATCTCATTCTCCGACTGTTTATTTTTTCTTCCATTCCTTGAGAAAAATGTTGCTGACATCGCTGTCAGCAATATTTTGCTGTCAGCAGGCTTACATTTATCATTATGCATGCATAAATAATGGTATTCTGCTGAATCTGGACAGTGCTGAAAAAAAAGTAAAAAATAGGACGCAGATTTTGGAGGGGCGCAGAACGGCCAGACCGGGACCACATTGGCTAAACCAGGAAGCAGTTTAAGAAAATCCTAATCACGGCATTGCCTCCTGGCATTGCAGGGTTTGTTTGACGCTGTTGTCGGGAATGCCGTCGTCATTGTGTGTAGGAAGTAAGAACCTAGACTGGGTATACGACCCCAATTATTTCCATCCATATTGTCTTTAATCGTCCTTAATAGCTGGCAATAGAATTTTGGATTATTTGGGTAATTTTATTAATTCAGCAGCTTTATTCGCTCATTTTCTAATTTTGTAGACTATCTATTTACATTAAGCAAACATTATAAATTCGATTAAGATTATGTCTGCTAGTTTATGCAACAGATTCAAATTGAATGCATTAACCTAGCTTCGTTGGATTGGAAGATGGCACTTTCGTTTTATACGTTTTCCTATTATTTGCAAACCGCAGATAATTTTGCTAGTTTCCTATCTCTTTTATAATAAGAGTCATTCGACAAATTAATTTTTGACGTTTTGAAATCGTCTTCGGAGTTGTCAACAACTCAATTTTCTTGTTTCTCGTCAAATACATTCTCATAATAATCTTTGATGTCGTAATTTAGTTTCTTGTAACTATAATTTATGAGCGCATTCAACGAATGTATTGAGAATAATTTGTTTTACAAATTAGAAAGTTTTTGCCATGTAAAGAAGCACAGCCATTTTTGTAAAATTTTTTATAAGTCGATCCAAAGTTAGTAATAAATTACTATTATATCGGCAAGACCTATAAGTTATATAATCTAAAATCAAAATCATCATACATACTTCTTAGCTCGTGGTTTTAATCGATACTAAGGCCTATGTTTCAATTTTCATACATTTTCTTCGAACAGTTTTCTAATGTTTACCAACAGCTACCCGCATAACGTCAATACCATTCAAAAGCCTAAACAACGGCGCGTGCGCGAATGAATGCGAAATACGTAGCTTTTGTTTGTTTCATACTTTCTCAGAGTAACAACAACTCATCATCAACAAATGACAATTATGTCACGTTCCCTAAATAACTATTAGACATTTCCATTGGATGTTTTATCTAAAACTTCCACATTGTTCTGCGTGCGCGCATTAGGCTTGTTTATAAATTCTTCACTTCTATCTAACAATGTTGTATTGTGAAAGTCGCCAGCGTCTGTCCGCTAATAAAAAACCATAATACATGTAATTCTTTGTGAAAATACAGCAAAATGAAGAACTTAGAGATGTAAAGTTAGATAACCCGAAAGTCTTTTCTCATAGACTGCAGTAAGACAATAGATGAACAGGTGTTATAAGAGTGAAAATTGTAATTGTTTGAAAGTAAGAGTCTGTTTCAATCAGCACCTATTGTTTGTAGTTACGCGGGCAATGTATATGTAAATAACATTGTTACGTATTCCTTAGTGACAAGTTTTAGCCAGGGAAACGGATGAAAATGACCAGTCTACCCTTTCTCATAGAAACACTATTTTTAATTATTATTTTTTGTATTATTTTAATGGTGCTCATGCGCTCATCGTATAGCGAGGTCACTCGCGAATTAATTTGCAATTGATAACAAAAAATAACATGTTTTTATCCAGTCCTTTGGCTCCCGATCGATCTAGCTATCGATATTCCACAACGATCAGTTTAATTTAGGTGTGAAAGGCAACAGACAAAACGAGTTACTTTTGCATTAATTATAAGTATATATAAAATATAAAATATGTCTTAATTTACATTCAATAAATTCAAAACAGAAGTCTTTCTTAAAAAAAGACTTTAAAATATAACTACCGATCATAAAATTGTAAAATCAATAAAACATGTCCGGTGAAATTCGCGTGTGTTACCAGCTCAAACAATGTAGCGTGATCTGTTCAGATATGATCACAAATAACATCTTTCAGTCAGGCAAAGCAGCTATACAGCAATTACAGAAGAATTCTTCACTTTTTCCCTAGCAAATGTCTTAACCACCGGCAAAGAGATCTTGGTTGCTACAAATTCCTAATGAAGATTTATTTGTTCAACTTACGTTGTGGACTGGAAATTGTTTTGTTTCATTGTTTGTGTACTTGTATACAGGTTACGTAAAACTTGACAATCATTTGTGGCTTAACGCATTATAAACTTGGCTGATGTTAAAAAAAACTAACCAAATAGGGTATCAAGAATCCCAGTGCCGAAAATAGGGTTGTGCCAAGGATACCCAAGTACAGGGCGAAGTAATGGTCAGACCAGGACCACAATTAGCCAGACCAGAGTCCACTTAAAGAAGCTCGTACCGGGCGCATAAAAGGCTAATTAACACACTGTTGAAAACCGTTTGAAACTGCTGACTCTGGAGTCTGGACATACCTCATCTTCTTTCCTGGCATTCTAGAATTTACACAAAACCAATTTCAAAGCTTTCTCGGTACCTGTTAAGGTTTTTACCACCAATTACAGCAAAAAAGATAACAAAAAGTTCTAAATTTTCATCGAAAATTTGATCGAAGAACGTTCCCGAACATTCCTTCATTGTTGCAGATGGGCCGTGTCTACAGTGATGACGAGGCAGAACAACATCCAACTTGGTGATGCTGACGTCACGGCGTTCATACCGCTTTGGGACATGTGCAACCATGAACATGGCAAGGTAAGTTTTGACTTGTCTTATCTTACTATCACATTAATGGACAGCACTGAAGGCTTGCCTAAAAAGAGATCACCGGGACGTGCATTTCTACATGCGCAAAGGCTGGCTTAGGGTGATTCAGGATCGCAGAAGGAGGCGGCGGGGCGCGTCAGAGAGGAGGACACCTTATTTGATACGATTCGCCGCAAGAGGACGGGACGGCGGAGGAGGCGCCACGGTCACCTGATGCCACCCTAAGAGGTGCCAGCGGGCGATAGATCGGGGTGTCTATCGTCGTCTCATAGCACGGCCCTCATGAGTGGTGGCGATGTTCAGGCCTGGACATCACCAAAAAAAAAGAGTCGGTGCCCGAAAGCATGGCTTTCACGACTCATCCGACGCAGCCCGCGTTGGATGAGTCGTGAAAGCCATGCGTAGCAGTTCTCACGGCTCATCCATGAAGGCGAGTGTAGGCTCACGGCGGTGTTTTTTAGTGGGTGCAAGCCCCACATAACCAAGCTGTCGCCCCGGACGGTTCGGGTGTGTGTTCGGCATTTTGTGATTCAGGATAAAAAAAAGGTTTTGGTCCAGTGATCCAGTGGTAACTGCCTCGGCTTACGGTTTGTGGGATCGTATGCAGCGAATCAAATCATTGTGCCGTTTATATGCTCATCACTGCTCTCAAAACATCATGAATAGATGCATGTTCAAAAACAGAAAATCTTAGACATGATATCCTCAATTGCGAAAAGTACAAAATTACACACATCAAAAAAAAATGCGATCACTTTCTGGAAACCTTTCTTTATTCTGTTAAGAATAATACTATTTATTCTTCTTTTTTGATTCTTTAATTAAAATAAAACAATTCGAATGTTTTTTCCATAAAATTTTAGAAATATTTTTAGTTTAAGCTAGTGATCGCAAACTTTTTTTGATGTGTGTATTTTCACTTTGAAAAGTTTCATTTTCTGGGAAATGTCGATTCAATGACTTCTAATTGAATTACGACGCTTAACCATAACTTAACTTTTTATTTGCGCTATGACCATATTTGCGCAATGACTGTCAAAGATGTAACTTAGTATAAACTCTCTATTAACAATCACACCATAAAGTTACGTGTAATATTTCTCATCCATCATAACTAATACCCATCACTAACTTATTTATTTTTCATCTCATGTCAAGATAATAACAGTGTTTTATTACAAATTGATTGAAAGTCAACATTTCATAGACTTTCTATCAACAAATGGTAGAAACAACAACTTCGCATTGAACACCTGTGATTAATGTTACGTAGAAGAATCACTAGAATCAATTACTATCTATTTAAAATAATTGGCCGTTGTTGTTACACGAAAATTAAATTTTCACTTTCAAGAATTTCTCTGATTTTCTTTACACATCAAGTTGTTCATCTTTCTGTCTGAATCTAATAGATTTTCAACTACATCACAATACAAGAAGTTTCATTCTCGATTGGGAGAATTCGACACATTGGGGAAGTTTGATGTGCTGGTCTGTATGTAAAAGATTTTACTTCCATCTCTTGAATAATAAGTCGCCCAGACTTTCAAATTTTTGACTTAAAGAATAAACTTATTCGGCTTTATTACAAAACGTGATTTAACTTAGACCAAGCTTTAAATCAAAAATCAATTTTTGAATTTCGAACTTTATTCCAACTGCTATAAAATTCTAAAATGCACATTGACAACTTAGATCGGGATCTAAACTCGGTTTTTGTATTAATAACTTTACGACAGTAGAAATAAAGTTCGAAATTCAAAAATTCATTTTTGATTTAAAGCTTGGTCTAAGTTAAACCACGTTTTGTAATAAAGCCAAATGTCTTAAGTCCTAAAAAGTTGTGGGTGTCATCTTCCCAGATATAATCATCACAGATATCGATATTTTGCTGTGTGATCGTTTTCAGGATGTATTTTGAAACTTTGATTATTGAAATCAATGACTTCTTGTCCTTTGATGCAGCCGTTGGAGTCAATATATTTATTGCTTCCATACATTAACCTAGTTGATAGGTTAAAAAAAAAAAAATTAAGTGGACTCTGACAGGCTCAGCAAAAAGTAACAGAGAAAGCAGGCTTTTTGAAATAAAAGCTTTGAATTTGGTGTATCTGTATTATTAATGTAATTATACCTACCTGTTTATAAAGTGCTATGATAAAACAGCTAATAACATTGTATAACTGTTTGTTGACATTTTGGTTTAGATTGCTATCACAATATAGATGTCATGCAATTAGATCAGAAACATTAGAAGCTATGACAATTTTGCAGCGTCACTCTTGAATCACTATTTTATTTGGTATTGACGTAGCTCGTAAATGTATTTGAAATTGTAAAAAAGAAATACAAATGAAAAGTTTTACTACATAATATTTCGTCACAAGTTATAATTAGTAGGGACTTGTTATTTCGAAAACATTTGATTTCTCGTAGTAAAAGAATGTTTCTATTTTACGAATATAAACTGTTATAAAATTTAGAACGGATGCGCCAAAAAACGATAATACGACAGCGATTCTATAAGTTAAAGCAGACGAAACATACAGCACACTGAAAAAAAAAATTGTTTGCTTTAACCCACTTGTTACTGAATGTACTTTTTGTGTCAGATTGAAATGAAATTCAAATATGTTTATCCTTACATGATAAAACATAAAGTAAAAATACAAAAAAAAAAAATCGGCTATTGGAAAATCAGGAAAATGGTGTTCTTTTAAAAGGACGCTAGTAATATATGCTACTTACTTATGTGTGTGTGTATGTTCATAAAAGAAAATAACGAAGTATCTCTATTGACGTTTATTTATGCATAAAACAAAGTAAAAAAAAGTCCTTATTAAAAATGATTATCTTGTGTGATAAGATTCAAAACAATCCTTTGGATGCAAAGTAACTTTACAAGTTTTACAAGAAAAATTCGCTTTTTTATGGCAGATAGCACACCTCAGTTGCTTATCTTGATATTCTACCAAATGCTTGTTGTCATCAAAACGTGAACTTTGGCGAAAACTTTGTGAAGTGCGGCCTGGTTTCCGGTTTTCATTTTTACGATACGTTTCGAGAAGTGCAGTTGCAATGCTCCTCCGGAATTGTAAATGATCAAGCTCTCCTCCATCACTATGATATAGTTGCCAAGCATTTTGGACTGCCATATCCAGACAGTGACAAATCAATGGAAAATACCATTTCTTCCCTCTTATCGACGTACGATATAGACCAATATTTTGGTCTGACCTGTCTACACCTCCCATATTTTCATTGTAACTTTTTATAATAGCTGGTTGGTCGACTTGTATGTATTTCTTTTGTTGCTGTGAAAAGCGTCTTATTTTACCTAATGGCAAAAATTTTTCAGCATTTGACGCCACTGTTACAACACTGTTATCGTTCCATTTACACACAATAATTTGTTCAGCTCTTGTGGATTTGTACTTCAAGGAACCACGATCCGTTTTCTTGAATTCTTTGTTTGTTGGTAGTGGACATTTCGAGACTCGATTTTCTCTTATAGTTCCGGTGGCTCGCAATCCCCGTTCACGTAGCTCATCAAGTAGGTAACGGAATTGATGTAAAAAAATTATCGAAAAATAAATGAAAAGGCGCTTGTGCATCTATTGTTCGAAGAACATCTGCGAATTGTAAAATTACACTGGCCCCTAACCCCATCTTTTTATAACAGTTTAGGTTTTCTTCTGATTGCCCTTGGTAAGGATCGAACCATAATATATATCCAAGTCGTGTTGCTCCTACCCAAAATTTGTATCCCCATCTAATAGGTTTTCCTCTTATAAATTGCTTACAGGGATGCCCACCATAATAAGGAATCATAGCCTCATCGATGCTATAGTTTTCTTCAAATGGTGCATGCTTCAGAAAATTTTCATTCAATGCATCGAAAATTTGCCTCAATTTGGCGTATTTGTCATTACCTTGTAAGTTTGTATTATCACAACAATGTAAATGTGACATTATAAAAGTAAACCTATCTCGTGACATCGCATTGTAAACTAAGGGCATTCCACAATCTGCTGCATTTTCCCAATACATATATCTTCGGGCTACTACAACATAACCACTGAATAAAAGAATTCCTATGAAACACTTCATTTCATCAGATATTACGTTCCCTATTTTATTTCTTTGGTTTATATACTTATTTGTATATTCTGTAAGCAAATCTATAATGTTAACGTCAAACAGTTGTTCAAAATAATATAGTGGACTTTGTCTTCTTGCCACTTGATGCATATTCTTCCACGGACCAAACATAGGGCGTATATCTCGTGTGGTCCAGTTATAGTTTTTAGTTTTTGGTATGACCACACTTTTTGAAGTTGAAGGTAAAGACGAGTTGTCACTATATAACACGTCTTCGTTTGGCAACTTCAGCTAACGTCATTTCATCATCACTGGCGGTATCATCTGATGACGAATGGTCATAACTAATGTGTGCTAATGTCCTTAGTTGACTGCCAGGTAAATTTTGAATCTGTACTTGATTTTCGTCCCCGGAATCTTCGTCAGTGACATCAGCGTTGCAGTTTTCGGGTGGTAAAAATGTAATACTGTCAGGGATAACTGCTTCATCATCAACTTCCAACTCTTCGATGATTTCATGGAGTTGAGATTCCCATCCTTTTCCAAATATTTTTCTAATAAACAAAAAAATAGAATTTATAAGAAGTAGCAGTCGATATTACTATTGGGCTTTATAAAGAACACCTTATAAAATCACTAATTATAGTGAGAAACATTATAAAATAGTTATTTTTTTTAGTATTATAACGTAAAAGACGGGTTGAGCTTTGATTATTCACTGCCAAATAGTTTGGAATTATAATAATAATAAAATAACTCACCTCATGTCACTCATGATAATTTTTACGTAAAATAACTGCTAATACACTTATTTATAATACAGCGTTAGTTTACTCAAAATACTTGTATTGTACTGCCACACATCTCAGCTTTGAAATGTCATCAACAAAAATTGTTTATATTAACAACATAAATCACACGAATTTTGTTTACGTGCGGACCTTTTAAAAGGACGCTAGTAACAAGTGGGTTAATAAACATCTTGTTTAACGTGATCACGCATCATGACTCCATACGAGCCTAACAAGATCTTGCCTTCTGCAGCTATGAGAACTTCGTTAAATTATCATAGTTCCGTCTACTAAGTAATGAATTGCTTTAATTAAGGGTAGTTATTTAATTTAGCTCAAATGTTGGCCAGTTTAAGGATGAAACATTGTCACATCAATACACTTAACTTGTAGATTCAACTAAGATCTTGCATGATACGTCTGTGCAACATTATAAAATCAATGAAGTTCATAAGTTGTTATAATTAAGATCTTGCATGAAGTAACCGAGATGAACTAATTCTTTCAACTAACCTCATTTTCGTCGTAGACATGGGGTTGTCATATGAACTACCTGTATTCGTCAATGCAAGTCACAGTATGTTGCACATCCACAAAGTAACTTATTGTAGTTATTAAAGATTACAATAAGTTAGGTTGGTACTTTGTGGATGTGCAAAAGACACAGACTTGGATTGACGAATACAGGTAGTTCATAATTATGACAACGGCTTAAACTTAGCAAATAGATAGCAATCAAACAACGATTTTTTATTATAACTTTAATAATATTTACAAAACACTTATTTTAAGGCATCTTATTACCTATAAGACGCATCTAAGAGCTACATAATTATTTCATTCATTCTGGTACCATTTCCATCAAGCGTTCCACCAAAGCGAAGATGTCTCAAGTGACTTCGGCAACATATTTTCATGTAACTGAAAAAAAAAGTGGTATGAAATACAACTATTTGAATCCAGTACATTTGGAGAAATAAAAGTTAAAACTAAAAACATTGTTAAATGTCACTCTTTCCACTTAGTTTATTTTTGTGCCAATACATTATAAGTTTTTCATCTCCTAAAATATGCAAAATTACCAATTTAGTGACCTTACATAAAAGTTTAAAAGAAACATACCCCACTGCGTTCTTTGATCATCTTCAGCAATATTCGGGGGCACATTTTCTTCTAGAATTAATTATAATAATTTCGACATTACTTGTGCCACATTTTCTTTGTCCTTCGCAACAGATACATTAATTATTGTGTTCCTTCCAAATTCTAAATCCGATAAATCTAGATTCTGCAAGCAAAAATAAAGTCAGTTAGTCACTGGGTAAAATAAATATTTTTCTGGAGTCTGGAGTAGGTACGAGTAATTTACTTACATAATATTATTAGGTACTATTACAACATTTATAGCATCATATGTAAACGTTACTGCATGATTTATCTTACCTGCAAATTTTGGGATGAGATCAGTTAGTTCCCATGTCTTTAATAATTATTCTGCCACTTCGTACGTGTTTATTGCATTCGCTAGTTAAGCAAAAACTTACATTATATTTTTCAATTATATCACACAACAGCAAGCAACTCACGATAGGTACTCGTAGGTACGCGTTTACGATGACAATGACAAGATTGACAGTTCGGTGGCGGCTGGCCGCCGCGTTTTGTTGACATAACAAAGCGTTATTAGATGCGACCACTTCTCTTGTTTGATTTAATTAAGCAGGCTATCTAGTCAACCATGCTCGTTGTTAAAAACTACGATATAAATTAAATATTGCTAACAAGTTGCTTGTTACCATGAACGCAATTTATTATTTGTTACACAAAAGTGGAGAAGTAAAATCTAACAAAGCATGTATGATGTAACAAAGACAGTTGAATATACTGTTCATGTGCAAAATTGTCAACTTAAATAAAATGAATTTGTTCTGGCAACTAAGCTATATTGTTTATAGTAACAAAATAAATAATTATTCTAAACATTTTGATGCCAACTAAGAGAAAATGTATCTTAGTTAGTCTGCATTTTTTTCAGTGCAGCACAGAAAATAATAATATAATTGCAGAAGTAGTAAATAAAGTGGTTATTTAATTACTACTTCTGCAATTATATTATTATTTTCAGATAAGCTTCCTTACATAATGGAAGGAAGGAACAAAATACAATTGCCTTTTATCCCTTGGTGTGTAATGGTAATCCATTACACACCAAGGGATAAAAGGCAATTGTATTTTGTCACTCATCGAGATTTAAAACGTTGGCAGTATGGATTCTGTCTTTAAGAAATTTTAGGGGTTTTCCAATCTCTGCAAGTTTTTTGGTTGGACAATGTGGCATATTGTATTAAAAATTAACGCTGCACAATCTGGACCAACATCGCACGTCATCAGCGTCTTCTAAATAAAATATAAACCCTAATTAAGTTCGATTGTATGTCGTCAGATAACAACAAACTTCAACAAAGATTTGGACCGCGGGGAGTGTTTCGCTCTACGTGACTTCAACCCTGGCGAGCAGATCTTCATATTCTACGGCGCGAGGCCCAACGCAGACCTGTTCCTGCACAATGGGTAAATTGGTAAACGTTTTCTGTTTGTGTCTTGTCGATTTAATTTCTTTATTGCTCACTTTAAGTATCCCTTTACCTTGCTTCTTTGTAATGCAAATAATATAACTTTCTAATATTTGTACGCCGAGAGAGAAACATGTTGGATCTGTAAAAAATGTTTTACCATCTAAATGTGCATTATCTAAGTATGTATCATGAATCATGTTACACATGTTTAACAAATAAATTGATCTTTACCCTTCGCTTTATGAAAAGGTTTATGATTTATAGCATGAGTACGTTTAAGTCGAGTCGAGTGTGAACTCAGGTTTGATATGGGGCAGTTCCATAGAAAAGTCGGTTTATTTAGGCTTGCAATTATGATGAGCGAGCGTCCCCAGTGGGCACTAGAAGGAAACAATCCATAAACACAATTAAAGACATATTAGAAGGTTCCCGAGCAACAGCTCCATCAGCTTCCTGTAACCTTTGGTGACGGCTGAGCCATACCACTGACGGTAACACGGCTAGTGACTCGTAATCCGGTGCCAAATGCCAGTGATAAGCCTCACCAGGGCTAATCCGGCGCCAAATAGTTTAATACTGTGTTCCGTCCGTAGGCAGGAGTTCCAGTAGGTACCTTTTGGGTGATATTAAAAATATATAGGGTGACTGGTAATTAGTGTACGATACTTCAACACGTGATTGTGCTCATGATAACAAACAACTTTTACTATGGGAGCAAAGCCGAAATCGTGAAAAAAATACACTAATTACCAGTCACCCTATATATTCTTCAAATCAAAAAACAACATTGCACAAATTGTCTGTAGGTACATATTCATAATTATTGTTGTTAACACGAACTAATTCACTCTGATCCCCGTACTAGTAATCTTAACCTAATCTTTGCCTTATTGAGCTAGACAGAGGCCAAGAGAAAATCCATTATTGATAGAAAAAAATAATGTTCAATAAAAAAATAATCCACATAACTACCCTTCATAGTTAATCCACCACCAAAACAGGAAATTATACCAAAAGTATACGTGTATTTAACCGTGTAACACGTGTTACGTTCATTTGTAACGAAATAGTAACAAATCTGCATGCAACGCTATCCGATTTTCCTGATACATAACTGTTGCGCAACTCATTACGTTGTGTGTTATGTCACATTTAGAGCTACCGTACTTGTTATAGGTGACTTGCACTTAGGACTCAATTGACACTACCTCTTGGAATTGGAACGGTTATGTTAGTACTGTTTTGCTTGAATGCGTGTTATGTGTTACGCTTCTTGTTTGTCTATCTGTACAGTCTTTTATTTGCACTCGCTTTGAAATATCAACCGTCGATGGCTTTATTAGGCTACAATTAAGTCTTAAAGAATAACCGTCCTACCACAAAAATTAAACATCTGTTAAACACTTGTCTAAAAAAACTGTCAACGTCAAAACAGCATTTCACGTAATAAGGGTCGTTTTGCAATTACGTTTTTTAGACAAGCGTTCAACAGATGTTCCGGGGTCGCGGGATTATTTCCTTATCGTACCCCGGAACATAATAGGCTACTGAAGGACACCGTGGATTTTTGTCAGTAGAAGTCTGACAGTCCCTCCCGCCCTGCCCGGGGCCGGAGGACTCATTTGATGATTTTACCACGCCAAAAAAAAAAAAGTGTTCAACAGATGTTTATCATTTTGTGGTAAAACGTTAATAGTCTGACTTTTAATTATATCTTGCTAATATAGCTTATAGCTTCACCATACTATGTTCAACGCTTAAAATTTAATAAAAATTTGACCTTGTCGAACATGACTGCGATGGCCTAATTGGCAACGCGTTTAGTGTTACTGAACCAGAAAGGCTTTGATTCAAATCTTTATTGTTAATGATTTTTTCTTTCCACAAAAAGCCTCAATGTGTTTTTCAACTAATACATGCCTAAGTACGAAGAAAGGTTTCGTTCCACCGTCTTATTCTCAAAACAAACAATTATGACCGCAGTCTATACTTATTTACGTCTCATATTCATTCCAGATTCGTGTACCCCAAGAACCAACATGACAGTCTATCTCTTCCGCTGGGCGTGAGTTCAAGCGATCCTCTTCGTGAAACTAAGCTAGCCCTACTAACGAAGTTAGGGCTGGCAGGCGTCGCCCACTTCAGTCTATACCAAGGAGACAACCCTATCAGTGCCGAGCTACTTGCCTTTATTAGGATATTTAATATGAATCAAGGTGGGTGTCTTAGTGAATCATGTTTCTCACAAAACCGACGAAAGTTAGGGTTGGAAGGTTCTCGAATGGAGCACGTGGGTAAACGTAGGGCGGGACATCCCCGGCAATATGGACAAATGATCTGAATAAGGTAGCTGGCAGTCATCTAGATCATATCACCCGGAAGACGTTCATTGCTGAACATAGGCCTCCCTTCTGGACATACACACTGCTGAACATAGGCTTCCCTTCTGGACATACAAACTGCTGAACATAGGCATGACTTCCAATAGGACCGGTTGGAAGCCGCTTACATCCAGCGTGAAACTGTGCTCGTCATAAGATCGTCTGTCTGGCGCGGATTCAGCGCCATACATCATCACTGGTAACACAAATTGGTCGAAAACTTTCTGAGCACAGATATTCTAGTTGAGAAAACATTACGCTGTTTCCCGAACGCTGCCCAGCCGAGTTGGATTCGGCGGTTGACCTCTTTCTTGAAGTTGGATACCAAGTGCGACGGTTGGTCCCAGGTATACATACGAGTCAACAACTTCTATAACCGTGTTCCCAACTGACAATGAGGTGGGCACAACATGGCTATTGCAATTCAACATGTCATTGTTATCCAGCTGACAGTGGCTCGTGATTAAATCGTTCACTGATGCGCTCCTTATATATTATAGGGGAGGCTTATGTCCAGCAATAGACTACAATTGCCTGGAATGAAGATGATGATGAAGTTGATGAGTTAAATTATTTTTGTAGTATAACTAGTTAATCTGAGGTGTCGATTATCCCTTTCGCAAGGATTATGCAAAAATAAGTAGCTTATAAACGGCTTCCACAGTATTTTTTTTTTTATTAGCATGGTGAAATCTTCAAATGAGAGTACTCCCATCCAGGTCAGGGCAGGAGGGACTGTCAGACTTGTACCTATTAAAATCCAGTGAAGGACAATAGCCTTTTACGTTCCTGGGTCACGGTAACTCGTTAGTCCCGCGACCTCTGCCCCACAGTTCTATCTTGGGGCTAAATTAGCAATTTATTAATGCTGTTACGAGTATATGACGCAATTTAAAAGATATGGAAGTGTGTATCCGAAACAATTTGCCTTCTTGCTCGTGTGGTCACGTAAGATTCAAGTAATGTTTACTGAATAATATTAATAAATAACTCATAAGCTAATTATGCGGTTACACGGCTCACGCAACTAAAATTATATATTAAGTATCGCGTATATCACCCGACTCTAATAGATTTACTAGTGATTTATGCGTGTCTAAACCACATCTTCGCATGCTCAAATTACGGTTATTTGTAAATGAATTGCTCTGAGTATTTAAGCGGAGCTGAAATCTAACATTAAATTACCTTTTACTTTATGACAAGAGATCAGAATAGTCATTTATTTGCCTGAACTTAATTGAATTAAAAAACAAGCTTTTTTTTAATCTAAAGTAATGTTGCCTGACGCTAGGTTTCCTTCGCCTGAATCGTGTCCCTGTGGCTGTGTGTGTATTTACAAACATTTAAACACAATTAAAGTGACACATTTGCCTTACGGCTTACGCCTTTACAGTTAAGGCACATAAACTTTTCTTATTTAGATCTCTGTTAAGGTGTCTAAATTGAAGAAACTATTTGTCTTGTGTACCTGTGCATTGATTTGATCTTAAAAAAAAGTTCTTGGACAAATTCTCACTACGCCTTCCGCTAATTAAAAAACTTTAGTAATAAACTTATTTATTTTTAATTACATGGGAAATTTACTTTTTCTATGAACACTGTGGAGAAAACCCAGTTACGAGAGAGATACGAGCACAATGCTGATGTTTATCTTAAAATGTTATACGTTTCGTATTTACGGTAATAGAATCGTATTCGTTAATAGGTACGCATTATGTCCGTGCTAGTAGCATACTATTTTAATTTAAAGAGAATTAAATAAAACCATACCACATTTTAAAAGAGTAACCATGGAGTTTCTTGCCGGTTCTTCTCCATGGAATCGACCAACCCGAACCGAGCACCTGTTGTCGACGTTATATTTAATTTGTGTACTAGAGTCCTTGTGCCCTTAAGAAGTCAGAATTCCCAAAACCCCAGCTTCCCATAACCTTCCACTTTTTCCCTTATACAGTTTTATCCGATCAATCTTGCATAAATGCGTCACGCTTTGGATTTTCGTCCATCGCACCGCCGGTCGATTTCCGGCCACAGATTGCGCGGGCATGGAGACGGCGAGTAATGGGCGACTCGCTGTCCTACCATGGACCATGCCAGGGTCGACAGCGTGTCGTGTTCCACGCGCGCCTCAAAGAGTGTCAGCATAATGACACGGTTTCCCTTTGAGGGTCAAAGCCTGCCGTAAAGTTGAAAGACTCCGTGGAATTTAGTCCGTAATACTCTGGCAGTCGCTTTTGCGCGGCCCTGGGTGAGAGGACTCGTCTGATAATGATATCCCTTAAAAAAACCTCACGAACCTTTCATTTCAGAGGAACTAACAAAGTGGTCGAGTCAAGGCCTACCCGGAGATCTGGTGTCCTCAGATCAGTCTAGCGCTGAAGCGGTGGGCGCTGACATTGACAGACGAGCCTACACCTACTTGCTGACTCGATGCAAGCTCATCACTGCCTCCTATAAGGAAATTGCTAATGGTGAAGAAGAGTCATTGCACAGGTATGTAGTTTTTGCCTGTTCTCAGAATGTTAGTTAGGAAAGTCCTTTTAGAATTGCTTTACCTGGGATTTTGCATCAGAATGATGCATAGGTATTTTGTTTAGTTTAAGTTTGAGGTTATAAGTGCTAAATTAAGAATAGACGCAGTTGGATAATTAAATCGTGCTGTTTTGTACACCTCGTTTTCAGTAGGAGATATGTCGCGGATACATATCGCCCAACATTCATGTGGTATGTCTCTGCAACTTTGTTGGACAAAGACGCTCGACATTTCCCTTGTTCACATTGGCCAGTTTCTTCTAGAGTCAACTTACGACAAGTTGCGCGACATCGGGGGACATCGCGCGTGACGTGAATTACGTGTCAAGCGACAGTCGCGGAACAAAATGTCCCTTGACGCCTTTATGCATTGCATGCGTTGTAAATAATTATATTTTATAGGGGTGAACAAATAAAATGTTTTTTTAGTGTAGTAAAAGTAATCGGGGAACTTGTATTCTAGGAAAAATGTGAAGCTGTTGAAAAAATGCGAAGTACAAATACTACAGGGTGCCATGAAGTATCTTGAAGAAACTCTAAGCAAACTACCCGCCGCTGAAGAGAAATCTAAATAAAACTTATGAAATCCGAAAAAGTACCTCACTATACGATCACCGATATTATGATAAGCATTTTTAAAAACTATTTTGTCGAGCTATAGGAAAATTAAATCATAACTAAGTTTAAAATCTTATGAACAAATCATGACAGTATTGGTATATTATGACTTATAATTTTTACTAAGTTTAATTTACTTATATATGTTTAATTAAAACGTACATCGAATTTCATTTACTGGGATTTCTTGTTATTGTTTGTATTTATCGTTGTTTTTTAGTTGTAATGTACTTACTTATTTTGTGTGCAATTTTTATTTTTTAAATGAACTTAATTTGTGTTCTTATAATTTTTTTTTTTTATTAAAGCCGAAACCTACCATCTCCAAGTTGGATACAATTTCTTTTAACGATATTCGAATAGTTTTTCTCCAATAATATAGGATTATTAACCTTGGGTTTACATACAAAAGAGTGAACAAGAGAATATCATACATAGTCGAGAAGCACCTAAATGTTAACAGATAGCAAACATTCTTCGTACATGATTGCTAAACCTCATCTTTTTCACATCAGAAAGACAGACCGGAAAACAACAGCACAAAAAAAAACTATAATTCAGATCATCATCTAAAAAAGGCACCACAACATTCAAATACGAATAACTATAAAAAAGTGACGTCACACAGTTTTCCATTTGCGAACGTGACGAAATCACACGAGTGAACACTGAATACACGAGGGATTTAGGATCACGAGAGTTCATTTGTTGACTTAAACTTTACTGAAAAGTCATTGTAAGAGTCATACTTCAATCTGAGAAGAACCATTCCTGGTTATTGGTGTCCCATTGTAATTGCTTCCATTAGATGAAGAGCGACGAGGCAACTGGGCTAATCCCAGTTGTAAATGTACTTTTGTGCCTATTGGCTTTGTTTTGTTCAGTCTCCTGCTTGATATGGAAGGAAGTGGAAACAACGTAGGTAATTTTCCTACTTCTTCACCATTCTTTTCTGATTAATTTCGTTGCAGAGTCAAAGACAAATCTATTCTCCGGGACACGTCGAACTTCATTGTCTCGGCGCTTTTCTAGTGGTTGCCACTGTTGATTCTAAGTTTCAGGAGTTGCAGTGGTTTGGGAACAGTGTGGTGAGATTGCCAAAAAAAGAGAGAAGGACGGTGCTGTAGTTACTAAATTGCAACCGTTCGAAATCCTATAGTCCATTGAAAAGTTAGGTACATTTGGGGTTGCATTTGTCAGAAGACACAATTTTATTTATTTGGCGTCAAGAGGTTTAGTGTAAAATTAAATCCAAATTGGCGGCTCTCAACTCTTGTCCCGCAGCCGCCATTTTCGATAAAGAGGTACAGATAGTAATTGTTTGGCTAACTTTTGGTCGCACAGATGTATGCTTGTAATTTTTGTTGTGTAACTAGCAATAAAACTTTATGAACTAAAAGCGGCTTAATGAAATATGGTGGGTCTGCCTAAACCATTTTTCTGAGTTTCATAAAATAAGAACTTCGATTAATAAAACTATTTATTTTTCCTTTTACGATGTACCTATCTACATAATTAGATACATTTTATTCGCCGCACAAATAATAGGAAGTATAAAGACTATTATGAAACCTACACTATAATAATATTATAACTTATTATTTTAAATAAATCTTAAAATAATATTTACAAATTAAAAATAAGTTAATCTGCAAATAAATTAAAGAAAAGTAAAATATCTTCATTGCGTTTTGTAAAACATTATTCTGATATGGTTAATTCTTAACAACATTTTTAAAAATAACTACCACATCACCTGTGAATGAATCACCCTTTAAAAATGAATATTCAAATATAATGTCCATTAGATTTTAATCTAATCTTTCAAAAGAGGTAATTATTTAAGTAGTTGGCATTCATTCTGAATAAAATAAACCCTAAGAAAATAATAATGTTTATTTGCGCTTAAAAGCGTTTACTGATAAACAATGCATAAAAAATAAGCATCGTCGTATTACAAATTAATTTATCATGTAGTTAACTCTATTTAATACTTATTTTATCACAACTTTGAGAACTGCATACATAAATAGTGCCGGACAAACGGAGGAGGTATATTTTTAAAAGAAAAATATAGATCCTCGCAATTTGTCCAAGTATTATAACGAGCATAAATTAATTAAATAATTAACTAACTATTCTAACTTAAGTACATCTAAATATTCAAATCTTGGATACAAACGACTTTCTTCAAGCGTTTGAAAAGGCACCATCGATGTACTTATTTTGGTACAAATTACGACGCGGACACCCTTAGCATAGTTAAGTCTAGTCGTCTTTTGTAATTTCTACTCTATGCAATGGTTCGTAACCTTCAAAGTCTTTTGCAGAATTTTTCATTCTCACAGAACTAATATTTTATAGAATGAATGAGTGCTTAAAAACTACTAACTTTGTTTGAAAGATATCGCTGTAAGCGAAAAGACCGCCACAATATGGTTATAGCATTAACAATCATTTGTAAAACAGTTGTGTAGCAATTTTTGTAGACAGTGTATGGTAGATATTATTATATTCTACCTATTATGTCAAGCAGTCGACTTGCTTCGTTACTCTGTGAAATGGTAAACTTCTATGCCAAGTTACTCTATGGCAACTCAAAATTTCAGCACCATTTTTACTCGCTAGGATTACTTATGTTTGATTAACGCAAATTCCAAGCACTCTAAAAAGCATCTTAGATGAGCTGTGGTTACACAAAATACGTGTTTTCGATCCCAATGCTATCAGCATTAAACTAACACTACTTCTAGCTATGACCATTGGTATCACAATGATCAAACACTACCTGTAAAAAAGTCTCAACAGTCATGTCCTGACACTCAGCAACTATCATAAAAAAGGAGGTAATATTTAGAACATTCTAGAACCTATTTGATCCTCCCTTTATGAGGGACGTATGCATGGAGAGGTGTCCTTGGTTCCCCGCGTCTGAAGCCTCGCGCGGCCGCTAACACTCCGCCACATAACGCTGCTATCAACACGCCGCAGGACACCATGATGGCGGATAGTGCTGATGTCTTCATACATGTTTGACCCTCAGGAGCTACTGGAAACATGAAATCACTGGTAAGTATTATGCCCGGTTTACATTATTCCAGTCCAGCGATCCAGTCCAGTACTGGATTGCTTACTGGAAAAATGTAAACCGGCACTGGAAGGATTGTCAGTTCATTCCAGTCGGTTTACATTTTTCCAGTAAGCAATCCAGTTAGGACTGGATCGCTGGACTGGAATAATGTACACCGAGGTATACAACTCGTCTAGCGCCATCTCGTTCCCTGAGCGGAACCCATGGTAAGTCCATCGTAGCCAAAACTTCTTCGAATTGTGCGTAATTAGCAATCTGGTGGAGATTGCTAGAAGTTTTGGTTATTAATATGATAATACAAACGCTATTGAATTCTTTCAACCAATATTGTTAGACCTTGATACAAAGGCAGTTTCCAATAATAAAACAAAAACGAACACGATTTTTCAGAATCAGCGTTGAGTTCAAATGTACCTACTTATTAGAGGAATAAACGGTTGTTAGAGGTAAAACCAATAGGGTCTAGAATTCCCCTACCGTAGGTATCATCAGCACTACTGTTTATGAGCACAATCAACTCATTTGCTGAGTGGGACTATTTCTATATTAAAGAACCAACACATAATCAAGATGGTTCTTACCACGAGTGCTGGCTGCAAGCTCAGAGTCCTCCTCTCCTTCTTGTAGTACCCTGAGCGACTGGAACAGCGAGATGTTCTCGGATAGTCGCGGGGCTACACTGGAAGCAGGGTCTAAGCCGGGCTTCGAATCTATCGAACGTCTCTTCACGCTCTTCATGTTTCGCCAGTGGCATGGTTGGGACTGTAAGGAACAAAAAGTTAAATTATTATGGCCAGGAGAAAATATTAGAGAATAATACGTTAAATTAAATAAAGGAATAGTGTAAGTGACAAGAAATTGGGTTTATGAAAAATTATCTACCTACTTCCAAAATGTGGTAAAAATCCTGCCAACACCACCTTTGCTATGCAACACTATCTTTGATATATTTTGGCAAATAATCTGTTCATCAAGAATCATCATCAGCCTATAATGTTCCCACTGCTGGGACACAGGCCTCCCCTCTGTGAGGGAATGGGCCATAATACACCACGCGGGCCCAGTGCGGGTTGGTAGATGTCACATGTCTTCGAATTTTTGGTTCTAGGACATGCCGGTTTTCTCACGATGTTTTCCTTCACCGTTCTGAGAGCAGTGGTGATGAAATAATTTACACAAAGTAATGCGCCTGGCGGGGTTCGAACCCACGACCTACAATTCGTAAGTCTGATGCCTGATGACTTTATTTCCGAAGTACATAAGTGTCTTATGCATTAGGCCCGACGCTGCGTTAAGCGGATGCACGCGCGGTTCTATACAAAAGTGCTCCGTCGCGGGGACCCGCGACGGAACACGCGCTTGTGCCTGTCAGCGGTGCCTGTCAGCGGTAACACGCACGGACTTGTTCAGTCAATAAGGGCAGTGGCGGCCTTAGGGGGGGGCGAACCGGGCACCCGCCCGGGGCCTCGCGCTTGCAGGGGGCCTCGCGAGACAAACCAAGCTAAAGAAAAAACTAGTAATTTTTATTAATTGAAAACTTTTGTTTTTGATTAATTAATTAATTAGTTATGTTATAGCCTTAATGAGTAGTTAGGCTACTCATTAAGGCTATAGCAATCATAATGGCAAAATTAAATAAGATTTTATTTCTGGAAAAAATCAAACCGCCTATTTTTTTTTTAATTTATCGTCTGAAGAGTTGGTTAATTTTGTAAATATTTATTTATTACAATAATTTCGTCGCCTGAACGTACGGCTAGTTTTGGTTAAATCCGGTACCTAGTTCAGACTTGTTTATGATGTTGGCCCAATCAGTGACGTAGCGAGACCGAATCTTGGAGGGGGCAAGACGCATCTGCGAAGCCCTTTTCTTTGATGGAGGATAAAAAATATCGCGCGGATTGGTGATTTTTTTAAGCCCGTCCTGTGGGTCACCGCGTGCGAAGCCTCCTTTTTTTGATGACTTGATGATAAAATCGCTTTGCGAGGCCTCTTTGCCTCTTTCTCTTCACAGTTAGAAATAAAAAGTAAACAAGTTATAAAGCAACTACGGGGCCTCGCGCGAGAAGCAGAATTGCTAGACCTAAATATGATCGTCGGTGCCATCAGCTTTGGCTCTATCAGTTCTCAGTTAGAAATAGTAGTAGAAGTTAAATTATACTGCTATATTGAGTGGTTGAGAAAAAGTTGAGATTGCCGTTGTCAATTTTATTAAATCTCTAAGCGCGAGGCCCCATCATGTGCGAGGCCAGCTAGGGTCCGCTAAGCCCGCGCCTAGCTACGCTACTGGGCCCAATGAATAATCAAAGTTTGAGACCTTTCTCAGAACGTTTCAAAGATGCCTATTGCTATAATATGAAAACCGATTTATATCTGTAGACCCAGTAGTTTCAAAGTTGAGCTCGACGGAAGTTTCGGGAGGTTCCGGTCTGATAGGGAGGAAAGAAACGCCCGGGTGTCACTACTGCGAAGATCGCCCGGAGGACACAGTAGAGAATACAGTGCAAGACTGCCCCGCTTGGGCAGAGCACCGACGTGTCGTCACGGTGGCGATAGGCGGAGACCTCTCGCGCCCGGCATTGGTTGGCGAGACGGAGTGGGAAGCGGTCGCCTCCTTCTGCGAAGCAGTAATGCTCGTGAAGGAGGAGGCCGGCCGTGAGAGAGGACAGCTTCCTCCCTCCGCCCCAACCGCAGTGGTAGACGCCCGCGGCGTCGGACGTCGGCAGACGATATCCGGCCACCGTAGGCACAGGCATGCGGACAGCGAGTAAAGGGCAACTCGCTGTCCGAACATGGACCATTCCCGGGTCAACGGCGCGTCGTGTACAAAATGACGGGGCTCCCCGTCTGCTGCCGGGGTCGCGGGACATAGATATTCCTTTACCGTGACCCCGGAACGTAAAGGGCTATTGAAGGACACCGTGGATTTTAGTCAGTACAAGTCTGACGATCCCTCCCGCCATGCCCGGGGTGGGAGGACTCATTTGATGATTTTACCATGCTAAAAAAAAAGGGGGCAAAAAATCACGCCATTAAAAACCACAGCGATTACGGCGGGAAAAAACTTATACAGTTGGTTAACATTGACATGATTTATCAGATGCCTCTTTCACATTTCTTCATTTCTTTGACTGGCCTGTTGGTCTGGTAGTTAGTGACCCTGACTGCTATGCCGGGGGTCGTGGGTTCGATTCCCACCCAGGGCAAAATGTTTGTGTGATGAGCATGGTCATTTGTTCTGTGTCTGGGTGTAATTTATCTATAATAAATAAATAAATAAATATTCCACAACTATCACACAACGCCATCTAGTCCCAAGCTAAGCAGAGCTTGTGTTATGGGTACTAGACAACTGATAAACATACTTATATATTTCTAAATACATACATATTATAGATAAATTACACCCAGACACAGAACAAATGATCATGCTCATCACACAAACATTTGTCCTGGGTGGGAATCGAACCCACGACCTCCGGCATAGCAGTCAGGGTCACTAACCACTAGACCAACAGGTAATATGTATTTAGAAAAAAAATATAAGTATGTTTATCAGTTGTCTAGTACCTATAACACAAGCTCTGCTTAGCTTGGGACTAGATGGCGTTGTGTGATAGTTGTGGAATATTATTATTATTTGTTGTAAAAAAACGATGATTTCAGATACTTTTGAAAAGCTTAGCGCTTTTCAAAAGTATCTGAAATCATCGTTTTTTGGAAGCTTTTGGGTTTACAGAAACCATTTTAGTCTCATATTGTAGTATTCTACTTCAAAAAAACGTCGTCCTTAAGTTTCGTCATTGTAGTAAACTAAGACTTTAAGGTAATAATCGCCAAAAAGGCAAACAAACTCTGCAAAAATCAGAACTACTCCATTTGACGTAAACACGGATGTTCAAAGTTCCTGTATGAACTGTAGAACGTTTTGAAACTCAAATTACATTTATTTAATTGTATGACTTTAGCATTTGTCCTCAAACATGACAACCAAACCTACTTTCGCAACACATACTTTTTATAAAGGGCAAGGGGCCTCGCAAAGACTTGCCGCCCGGGGCCTCGCAATGGGTAAGGCCGCCTCTGAATAAGGGTGCTTATACACGGTGCATGTAAGTGTCGATTTATACTAGCGCAGAGTCGAAGCGCATCGAAGCGTATTTCTAAAACTGAACATAACAATTTCAACCTTAACTCCACAGCGTAAAGCACATATTACTTCTAAGATTTTAAAAAGTGAAGAACGCTGATCGTGAATCGTGAAAATCAATGCAAGCAATTTTTTTTTTTGTATGAAGACTTTCGAAAAATTCCTCCGGTGCTGAAATTTGGAATATGGTGAGAGTAGGTGATACAGATTATAGATGCACAATAATCCAACATTTTTTTAGCCGAGAAGTTCTGTTTTTTTACCAAAACATGAAAATTGCTTATAACTCTCTGCGAAAAATTCCTCAGTCTCAAATTCTTTTTGTAGGTATTTGTTTAAATGAAATAATAGGAAAAAAAAGTATAAGTTAGAATAGGAAAGTATAAACATCCAACAAATGTTCGATTTCAGTGTCACTCCAAATCAACTTTTTACATATCGCGCTGTAACTTGAAATTGAAATAAAAATCTTCAAATTGAACTAGCGACACTGCGTAAATCGGTCTCCACGCGCGTGTCCCCGCGCGGGGCCACGCGCGTGCCCACTGACGTGGACCCGCGACGGTTGCCCATCGCGGGCGCCCGTTTAACGCAGCGTTGGGCCTTAGTGCAAATTTGTACCCAAGTACAACACCACATCCGGTCAAAAGCTCTTTGTAGAAGTTTATTACTACTCACCGGACATCTTCCATGGCACATCCTGACGTCGCACTCAATATAAAGAGCTGGTGAGCCGGTGAAGCGGAACGTCTTCATGTACGCGTACACCTGCGTCTCGAACACGCCGGACTCCGACCACGAGCCACGGAATCGGGAGATCAGTTTGTCATCTACTGGACAGCTGGAATTGAATAATGAATCAAAATAAGTGCTGGATATTTTGGCAGTGACTGTCCGTCCGCATGCCACATCCCATCCCTGTTTGATCTAACAAAGGGGCTTTTTTAACGACCCTGTTTTCTTTGGTTCAGCCTTCGTATACTTATTCGCTCAAAACCTTATTCAATGAACTATGAGTATCTCCGAGTCTTATCAAATGTTTTGGCAATATCGTCAATCACAAAAATCTGATGGAAAATGTGATAATTCTCGTATGACAGAAAAAAGAGAAAGCCCATAGGTACTGAAAAGTGAGTGAGCCTGGGCTGAAAATAATGATGATGAGGGTAACGAAGGGGTTTCAATATGGCCTCCCAGATAGTTACTTTGTATCGTGTTCATGCCTAAAATTTTATTGTACTAGGTACTTAATCTTCCTACTACATTTTCTTCTTTAATGGAAACTTACCCATATTCATCAATAAGTTGTATCCTCTTCGTGGCTCCATTGTGGGCGAAGCAGTCGTTTACCACGATGTCGAATCCGTCTGAAATCGCAAAAGTCATGTTGAATCAAAACACAGGCGTACCACCCTTCTTTGACAATATAACGTAATCCCCTACCTATTTATTTGAATGGTTGGACTACTACTCGTACTATACGAAACGTTAGCTCTGCTAATAAAAATATTCTTAGTTACTTAAGTATTATAAAATTGTTCTGACATACATAACCCAACGTCATTGCTCCCATACCGTTCCAAATAATAAAATTTACCATAACCGCAAGATCTTGATTATTAAAAATTGATTGAAATATTTCTGGAGTCGCATTGCGCGCAGACATGCGATCTTTAACAGTTCCACCGTCACGATACTCGCCCTTAGACTTACGGTATTTAATTGTTATTGGTATATTTAGTTCACTTGAACTACGGTAAAAATAACTGCCGATCATAGGTACATTGTGACAAAAACCGGTTGAGATTCCTTTGAAGTTAACTTTAATTGAATTATATTGCTAACCGCATTGATACTGTGTTTTGAACGCGCTCAAACTAACGATCTAATTGATTTCGACTTTATATTTGATGCGGAGTTGGCTTTATTCGAACTTGCTTTGTTTTGCTTGTTTAGTGAAATTAAGACGACAGTGCCCTTTTGGGCTTCCGTGTCAACGACGAGATGCCCCACAGCACCCTTTTGCTCTTCCGTGTCAACATTATTTATCGGCATTCTCTTCTACAATCATAACAGACAACATAAAAAACCTCAAGTTCTTACCATAAGCGCTCCTCATGTAGATAAGCAAAGTAAGAGGATCTCCAACGCGCACTGGTCCCGACACACGCGCTCCGCTTGCTCCGTATCCCGACCGGATCTCCATGTAACACTCAGGTGGCTGCAGCGTGAACACGACCGGGTTTCCTGTCGCCACCCTGGCGAACAACATAAGGCTTATTAAACTTGACTTGGTAATACCTACTGACCCTGTAGCATTAAATTCACCCTTAAATAATAATATCATTCAGGCCCACCCTTGTTGCCAGCCCAGTCCTTGCTGTTCTCACCCAACGACGCCCTAACCTGAGTTTCGTGCTCACAGGATGCCTTAGCATATGATCGCTTAGTTTATTATTTAGTTTGTAAGCCCCAGTCTGGGCCTTAGATTTATGGCATATCAAAGGATTGTCCGGTTGAGCAGCATACAACCTCCTTTAGGATGCCAAGGGTTGACTCCACATCGATGTGGTAGAAGAGATGCACCTACGGTCGTTACTGGGGTAATCAATTGATGAAGCCCACCGTAAAATATAGGAGTGATTAGATTACACTCATGTCGGCGAAATCGGCTCGAACGCACGTCAAGCACAAATCCATTTCGTCGTTCGAACTGAATCGAGACGAATGACATCTTTTTCATCTTTAGAGCATAAACATAGGTAGGTACAGCTTTTTATCAACATAAAGCTCTTATATCTGATTCTGAGACAAAGTGTTGTTGCCTCTAGTTTCGTCTGAGCTGAATGTAGTTTTTCACTTTTCCATTTAATTCCTTGGAAAACCAAAGTTTCGTCGGGCTGAAAAGTTTTCAATTCCTGGGAAAACCAAAAGGGCAAAAATAACTTATCGGAATTAACTGTATCACTTGTTTTAAGTTCAATGGTGCGCTAATTTAGGAAAATATTTGAAGCACCACAGAGAAGAACGGGTCCCAAAGTCCCGGTCTAGCTAATCCGGTTTCCCGATTACATGCATTTATGGTTATGATAATGCATTTATCACCGATCGTCACAGAAGATCGCCTCCCGATTTATGTCAACAAGATCATGCGTGCGCGACGCTTCGACGCAAATCTAATCTGCCATGGTTCGCAAACATCTTGCGGTTTTCAATAAATGTTTGAATTTTCACTTTTTAGTTATGAACTGAAAACAAAATTCTTAGAAAAACTCACGCATATTTTCGATTTAAAGTAGATCATAGCTTAGAATAAACCAACGCTGTGCCAAATTTTAATTCAATTATTTTGGCGATGTTCTGAGCAGTGAGCACAAGATATCAAACGGATATGGCAGATCAAACGATTATACGGATGGATGGGCATCATCCAACTTTGTACTGAAGTTGATATCAAAGAAGTTCTTTTTCGATGTTGATCAACAACCTTAAACGAAAGGCCAGCCTCAACTTGAAGAAAATAACTTCATTGACCCTAAAACATCTGGTAATTTAAAAAAAGAAAGAGACTCCAATGAAGCTAGGCTAACACTAAGGCGCGGTGATGACAAATGGAGTAAAGTTCTGACGCCGGCTTTGCTCGGGGGATAAAAATATTGACAACGTGAGAAAAAATTGGATGTGGAAAACACAAGAAACTAGTAGTGGGTGTATTAAGGCTGTGGATAATAATGAAGTGTCCAAGAATTGGGATAAGAAATTTTGGTCCAGTCCAGAGACAAGATGGGGAGGCGACATATTTTCCAACATTAACAAACTTGTAATATGAGGCTGACACAATGAAATCAGCGGTGGGTCCATTTAGGCTGTAGATAATGATGATGAAATTAAACAATTATATTTCTACGTTTAATATAAAATCTACTCACTCTACGTCCAAAAAAGGGAATGTGACGGTCTTCCAGAAGTCATATCCGTACTCGCAGGTGACCTTGAAGTGTTCATCCAGTTCCTCTTCGATCAGTGAGTTGTACTGCACCGTTATCGTGTTCCACATCAGGTTCTTCTGTACCAAAATATATATTTTAACTTAAAATACACACATAAGTTAAGCCATGGAATTTATATGCCAGTGACTTGAAAATTAGTACGCAAGTAACAGTATCAACTTCTGGTTGGTGATTACATGAATAGCATACATGTTTCTGGGCTTTAAAATATGAATTCCTAGTGGAACTAGTGGTCCCTATACCAAAAATCATGAATTACTGCTCGAATTTTCTCTTCTTAGTTGTAGTCTAACAAAAGATTAGAAATCAAATAATTTACGTCACATTTATATTTCCTACGATGAAAAAAATTTAAGTAAATAGATTTTTGTAGATCTCGTAGCACAACGCCTACGCGTGCTACGCAGCTACGCAACGTTTACATTTTCAGAACAAACAAGATATATTTCGACCTTGACTTTTGTGACTCGAAAATGTACTGCTAGGTCCTGACTGTCGTGCAAATACTTATCTATGAATTTAAATACCACAAGATATCATCTGAGGATTCCTTAGACGGCTCTAAGGAATCCTCAGATGATATCGTAATAATGGGACTCTACCAGTGCGTGCTTTTGTTATCTTATTCCGCAACGTAACCTAGTTGAAAACTATTTCATGCAATGTACCTGTTTCCCTTACAATATCATGCCAACTGAGATTATATCTGTCTTCCAAATATGGTATTAACGCAGTTGGCTTTCTGCCAAGAGTGATCGTAGCAAGCTTATAAATACTTCTTTGTGGACTATCATATGTTGCCAATTTTCTGAAACTTCTTTCGACTAAAATTGTACTTTATACTATTTTCATCTCATCTTTACTCAAGCAATTTCACAGATAGCGCCAGAAGAATTACGTTAGTAGAGCTTTTGACTTTGTTGCCACTGCCCACTGGTATATAGTTCGTATGTACAGTACAAAACGTCACACTCAGTATTTTTAAGTGATTGTGTAAGCCTCTGCCAAACGAAATTCCGATTAAAGTAGGCAGACACATTGTCTAATACAAGACATTATTTATGGTAAAATACATAAATAAACTAAAGTTAATAAATTAACTTTTGTTAACTGTAACTCTTTGGATTCCTGACTCGCACAAAAGTTTGTCTCCAAATGTCGATAACTTTATTGTTATACGTATTTACTTTGTAGGAGAAACTAAGTTCATTACTATTTATCTTGGGCCCTATCTAAAAACCAGCGCTGTGACTTTTTTTTTCTAAATGTCACAGCTTATGCTTTTGGCCTCGTGCAGGACCAAAATTGGTTATTTTATTTTAATTTATTTTATAGTTAATTTTCTTTTATTTAATTTTTACCTTTGTTTTACATTTTAAGTTGTTGTTCTGTCCTGTGTGTGTCCAATAAAACTTTTTCTTTCTTTCTATCTTCATTTATAAAAAAATCTCACAACTTTTTATTTCTTTTTTAACCAATAAATGAATCAACGTAATGTTGTCAGTCATAAATATTTTGGTTTTAGTAAATACTCACCGTAGGATGTTTCCTGGTGTCGTCATGCTGTCCATTCCTGCCCAGTGTGCCGCATCTGTTGAGCTGGATGTAGAACTCGTAGTAGTCTCTTCCTGTGCCGTTGATATACATGCAGTCTGGATCGTAAGAGTAGCCTGCATAAAGAAACTTATCAGCTCAGGGGGAGGGGAGGGGGGTAGTTCAATATTCTGGCGAGTGAAAGTGACAGAGCTACACAAGTCAGTCTAGCGCCATCTCATTAACTCCCTGGAACAAGCCTTGTTTTAAGACGTTGTAATACCCCCCAGGCTAGCCTGGCCGATTGATAGATGTGTGTATAAAAGACAAATTGAGGTCCCTCATGTCGTAATATCTGAATCACCCCCATGTTTGTTCCGCGATTTAATAGTTTTCGAGTAATTCATGTTTGTGTGAATTTAATTTAATTCACATAGGATACTTATCCCGATTTTATGTTTCCGTGGTATAATTTTCAAGTTGTAGCGAGTACAGCTAATGGCAACAGCTAGTTTCTTTTAACCACTCTGCACGACAATATTTTGACACATGACACATCAGCTGAGTCGACCGGGTGATTCGAAATTTGAGCTATTACACAATATTTTTTGTCAACTTTTAGCATCCAATTTTTGATCAAAAATATGTTACTACAGCTATTTCATGCGATAAGTTTGTGAACAAATATCTCTAAGAACATGTTGAGGTCAATAAAACTGCCTCATTCTGTTGTAAAATGTGTGTAACATACAAAATGCTACATCGTTTCAAAAACTAGGTAATTTAGATGTGCTGAAAAATATGTACATAAAGAAGCGTATCACATGATAATAATGGTTAAACAGTGAAATAAATAAAATAACTTACTATATACATTACTAGATTTGCCAGTGTTCATACATAATTTCATAAATAATAACGATCAAAGTCTGGATAAAAATTTGCAAAAACTATGTTTCAACATGACTCTTTTTAGTGCTGACCGTAAATCCAATATTCACAAAACGATTAAAAACCTTCATTCAGCCTAATCGATAATCGCAACATAATCGACAGTGGCGGATTAAACGTTGAGAGCGCTGTAGACAAGCATCTCATCGGCGCCCCCATATTAAAAATAACTCGTAGATACTATAGTTTGACCAAAACCGATGTACAGACGCCAGCACGTCAACCTACCCGAATCTGTCAGATTTTACCACTCAAACATTAACCTTCTACTCTTGGGATAAGGTTGAAATTCTATTAAAGAAATCTGACAGATTGTGGTAGCTTGATGTGCTGGCGTCTGTACCTTAGAAAAACGCGGTGAGATGGGATCCAACAAAAAAAGAGATATCGGTCGAACAGATCTTAAAAAACGACCAAAATAAATAGGAGACTGTAACGCGTTCTTCTAACACTGAAGAAGCAGCCAAGGTGATTGCGTCGATGTAGCCCGCGAAATTCAAATATTTTTACGTTTTTTGCAATTTGCAGGCCAGTGACATGTTGTAAATTTATAATTAAATGAGTTGCGGTAATAACAAGAATAATTTTAAATATAAAAATTATCAAAAAAATCGCTCCATCAGCTCTCACATAGAAAAGGTGCATCGAAGTTAGATTTCGGAGATTTTAACATGGTATTTTGGCGCCCCTTAAAGCATTTTGAATTATCTCTTTTTTTTATGGTGTAGTGTAGGTTTCAGTGGTGTATTTTAAAGTTCAGCGCCCTTGGGCTGTAAAGCTTGCCGCCTCGGAACTTAAACACAAAAGAAATCATCAAGTGCTACTCAAACTTCACACCCAGATACCATCTTAGTGTGCAATTATAGTGGCGCGGGGCGGGCAGCGGAAGCGGGTGGCGGGTCACGAAATAGACTAGATTTCCGCTCAAACCGCCCCGCCCGCACTTGGTGCACCTCAGTGAAAAACTATTTGTTTGCGTTACCCGCTAGCGGATTCCGCTGCCCGCCCACTGCCACTGTAATTGCACACCTTAGAGAAGACAAACTTAAAATTTTGTAGACCACAAAGAGATTAAACTAGCTTAGGAAACATTTATTATTGAAAAACGAGCCGATATGAGAAGCGCGAGCGAAGCGAGCGCGAAATTTTTTAAGTTTTTGGAATAGAACAAGGTAATATTTCATAGAAAAGCGAACGCATTCAGCTCTAAAATTAAACGTTTCCGGATTTCAAGTTTTAATCTAAAAGTGAGATCAAATATTTGAAGTATTTAGTTCTTAAACCTAATCCTATTTTTTTTAACCGCTTTTTATTAACCGACGGCAAAAAAATTTAAAGTCCGTAACACTCTCCACTCATTTGTTCGGGTTTGATCGCTTAGCTGAGCCTACGCGCCGCACTCTCCTCCTCGCAATTTTAGAAGCAGGAACGTCCGAATCCTTCCGATACTGGACTCGCAAGTCGCCGTGTGCTCGCAGTCGACGCGACGAACATTTCACTCGTATTTTTCCAACTTCAATCAGCCATCGACAATGTTGTTTGTAGGCGTAAGTATTAGTCAGTCCCATCTTAAAATTTATTTTTTGTTATAAATTGAAGCAAATTGAGATTGTATGCAAAAATAATAGTTTTATTGTCTAAGTGGTGGCTTACATAATTATTGATATAATTAATTTTATGCTATATTGTATATTTTTTCTTTGTTTTACAATTCCGATCGCGCGCCCCTTTGTACCTTCGCGCCCCTAGGCAGATGCCTAGTTTGCCTTAGGGATAATCCGCCTCTGATAATCGAACATGAAAAAAAAGTAAAACAAGACATAGAGCATGGACTGATTTATCTGCTTTTTGACTATAGAAAGCTCAGTCCATGCAATAAGTCTATGAAACTAAATCTGAATCATTGTATAATATTTATTTTCAAGTATTATTTCGTTTACGCAATAATTTATTTATCGGTGTTTCATTGGAGGCTAAACATACCTATGTGTCTTCTAAACTTAAATTCAATCATATGGTTTTAGTTATACCCATTTTGTGTTTTCGTTAATTAATTTCAATTTATCTTTTTAAAACGGATCTAAAAAACGTGAAAAGACAAACACCGGGTTCGGATCTAATGCTGAGAGATGGGAGTATGTACCTACTTCTAAATGATTCCTTGCAGTAACAAACAATTAGAATTTCCAACAGGGCGTGTTTGGCTAAATTTTAAACTATGAGGAATAGCGAAAAATCCTTAAGGTGATTGGGTCGATGTAGCCCGCGAAATTCAAATTTTTTTACGTTTTTTGCAATTTGCAGGCCAGTGACATGTTGTAACTTTATAAATATTTGTGTTGCGCAAATAACAAGTATAATTTTAAATATAAAAAATATCAAAAAACTCGCTCCATCAGCTCTCACATAGAAAAGGTGCATCATGTTAAAATCTCCGAAATCTAACTACGATGCACCTTTTCTATGTGAGAGCTGATTGATCCTCAGCGACATCGAATAGTGTAAAAAAATATAATACCTAGCATTTTCTTTTTTTATTTCAAAAGCTCGATTTCTGACGTGTAATACTTACATGACCAAACCAATCTCACGAAACAAATTTGTACAATAAAATAATTAATTTGGCTATCTTTTGCTTGGAGCCGCGAGAGGGAGAGGACAGCGTCCTCCCTCCGCCCCAACCATAGTGGTAGGCGCCCGCACCGTCGGAAGTCGGCAGACGATCTCCGGCCACCGTAGGCACGGGCATGCGGACAGCGAGTAAAGGGCAACTCGCTGTCCGACCATGGACCATGCCCGAGTCGTCAGCGCGTCCTGTTCCACGTGCGCCTCAAAGAGCGTCAGCATAATGAGAACTTAGAGGGCCAAAGCCTACCGGGGTCGCGGGCGTTATTTCATGACCCCGGAACATAAAGGGCTATTGAAGGACACCGTGGATTTTAGTCAGTACAAGTCTGACAGTCCCTCCCGCCCTGCCCGGGGTGGAAGGACTCATTTGATGATTTTACCACGATAAAAAAAAACTTTTATTTGGTAGGAAACAAATTCATTTAAAATAAGCCTATCAAAATCCAAGGCATTCTATATTCATTCAACATTAAAAATTATAATATGATTGTACAAAATAAAATGTACAGTAAAAATTAGCTAATAAATTAAAAGTTATTACATTATTTTGATTATCGAGTACCACAGCGAGTGCATTCCTAATTCAAAATTTTTGAATTAAATAATTGCCGCGCATTCAAACATTTATTATCTGACATTGTTCCTTTGTCTACTATTGTTTTTTGGGAATCACAATGTACGTAATATTATTATAAAGCTTTAAACTATATTATAATAGATAATAATTGTATTCTAAGCATAAAACAAATTTATTTTAATTTTTATTAATCGATTTCCTAATTTCCTTATTTTTTTCACTCGAGTTGACAAAAAAATCAATTATGGAATCGATTAGAATACTCGCTTTCACACATCATTACGATTAAAAAAAATAACATGGTTGTCGATTACGAATACAAATTGAGTAGTGGTAATGAAAAATACGTGTTATTGGCCCTGTATTAGACAATTACGCCAAGATCTGGTCTTTTTTCCGTTATTTATAATATTTGGCATGATATTTATCTTTATTATTATGGAGGTACTATTATATATTCTGTCTTATGGAGTTAAAACTCGCGTGTGTGATCCAAGTGCAAAATAAAAATGTAAACAAACAAAAGTGGCGCGAAAGTTCGAGTTCAGATATCAAATTTTTCATTACCACTGCTAATTTATGTTGAAATACGTATGAATTCGTTACAATACTAAATGACGAGTTATTTTTTGGACCTGAAACACAAGTTTTTATAAACTTAGTTCAGGCAGGTCGCTACATAGTAGTTTGAATTCTCATGTCAATATTTTGTACTTATAATAATTTATTTATACAATATCTCTATGTAGGCATTAATTTTTACTTTATATTATTAAGTATTATTTTGTGGCTTTCTACACCCCTCTTTGTAAAAGATTTATGAATAAAATTTATTATTATATATTATTATTATATTCATTCCTCCTATAATGATCCGTTGGATGTCCGAAAACCACGTTTTTAATGATTTTTAGCCCCACCCAGCACTGCCATCAAAATGGCGAAGATCGTATTTACGCTTTTGGATTTTGTTACGGTAAATTATGAAAATAGGCGCTAAATGTAGAAGTTATAATTTCGTGAATAAATCAGATTTTTATTTAACATTCTTAATTAATGCGCACTCATAGGATTTTACGCAGAGAATATTATATTTTTTTAATTTATAATGAGGATGTCGTATGACTACAACGTCTGCCCCTTTTGGACCCACTATTGAGCCAGCGTAGGTTTACTTGTCGCGCCCCTTTCGGGGGCGCTACCGAACTATACGGTTAAACAGTTAAGTTCTTACGCACACGAATTGTTGTACTTAAGCTGTAATTAAGTTTAAGTTCTACGAATACCTAATAATGTCGACCCAAAATTGTTAACTCCTAAATTGATATTTGAATGTTATTTCGCTTAAAACACCTAAGTCTTTTGTGACGGTCAAAAAAAGCTCAAGCAAAAACTATTAGAGATTGATTTGTGGTCAACTCCTTCCCACTAGTTTATTACTTAATTAAAAACTCTCTATTATGTTTCCAAATTATAACCCAAATTTAATATTATCATTAACAGCTATTAAATGTTAAATTTTATCAAAATTTATCATATTTGTATACCTGATTTATTCAAATTTTTCATTGAATGATCATGTTTCAATATACTTACCAAAAAAGTCATAATTTGTAACAATGTCGTGTTCACCTATAAGTGCAACAATATTTGCACAGAACAAAATATTGTTTCCTTTATACATATGTAAATAATATAATAACAATGTAAAATTTTATTTTAATACGATGAGAACTTTTGTAAATATGTGGTTGGTGATCCTATAATAATAAATAAATAAAATAAATAAATAATTATAATACCGTATTTCAAGTTATGACCACCTACTTTGGCAGGCAGAAAAAAGTAGGCTCAAAAAAAAAACATTATATCTCACCAATTTGACCTCGCCACCGCAATAAAACGTTTTAAAGAAAGTGCTTAGAAACCGAAACCGCGCGCAAGTATCTCGACTTAAACCCAGATAATCTAGGTAAAAGGGGTGACATAGTTCAACGAAACTCTCTGTTACTATTACTTACCTAATTACTTTTTAACAGGCATTTTACTACGTGCTTAGGTACTATAAAACACTATTGCTCGGCTAAGTTGCTTAAATGGCCGTTCTTAATGCTTCTACTTGTTTTTATTTGGTATGAAATGTCTTATAAAAAAATGATATCGGTGTACTAGCATACCGGTCAAAGACAAGAAAAAACCGGCCAAGTGCGTGTCGTGCCACGCACAGTGTAGGGTTCCGTAGTTGCCCATCAAAATACTTACGCGAACTAACTAAACTGATTCGCTGAATTTAATTTTAAAACTAAGATATTTTAAATCGGTCCCCGTTTAAATTTTCAAAATACATAAAATAAAAGATTATTACGACGAATTAAGAACCTCCTCCTTTTTTTTAATTTATTTAAAAATAGTTGACAATAAAAACGTAGCTTTCCCCAAAACATGGCCCACCTATCTGGAAAAATAAAGTTGACAAACTTACATTTACAGTTGAAGGGCATGCTCTCCGATACATTTTGTATAGGAAAATATGTTATCCAAGTACGTGTTATAAGTTGGTCGACTATTACTCGTAAACTTGTAGAGCCTACTTAGTCATGATAATTTTCTTTTAAGCTTCGTTATATATACCACTATTGTGAATATTTCACAAACGAATCTTTTTATCAAAAAAATGATAATGGAAACTATCAATATTTTTTAAAGACCTATTTATTGATACCCCACACTAAGGGGTACGCGAGAAAAAAAAAACATCACCACGTTACGTGTACAGGAGGTAGGAGGTACCCTAAAAAAAAATTTTACGAGATATTATCACTACAAATCACGTATATTTACACCTAATTACAGCTTTCTAGTGCTGGGCGTCTCTGAGATAGCTGCGAACAGACAAACACATAGCTGAAAGTGACTTTGTTTTATACTACTAGTGAAGTGAATGAATAATTACATTATTACTGAGTTGAAAAAAAATTGAAACCAGGTTTTTTTCAAAAACAAACCGCTATCTTATGTTTCGAATACAGTCACTCCTTTTTTTCAAACTTGGATCATCAAATGAGTCCTCACGACCCCGGGCAGGGCGGGAGACAGTCAGACTTCTACTGACTTTAAAAACGGTGTCCTTCATTAGCTCTTTATGCTAACGGGGTGAATAAGAAATAATCCCGCGTCCCCGAGGCTTTGGCTCTCTGAGAGGGGGGCCCCGTAATTACTGACGCTCTTTGAGGCGTCTAGGACACACGCTTCCGTCGACCGGACATGGTCCATGGTAAATGGGCAGCGAGTTGCCCTTTACTCGCTGCCTTCGATGCCTGCGCCTATTGTGGCCGGAGATCATATAGCGACGTCCGCCGCCGTGGGCGTCCACCACCGCGGGTAGGGCGGAAAGGGAGGACACTGTCCTCTTCGCAGCGGCCGCTTCCTCCTATCGCGAGCATTACTGCTTCGCAGAAGAGGCGACCGCTTCCTACTCCGTCTCGCCCCGCAGCATTTCCGCGATAATGCCGACGCGAGAATTCTCCGAATTATCGCAGCCGTGAGGACAAACGTCGGTGCTATTTATGCAGTCTTGCACCGTATTTCCACCGTGTCCTCCGGGCGATCTTCGCAGTGGTAACAACCAGGCGTTTCCTCCTTTCGCATAGACACAGTAACTCCCGAAATCCATTAGGACCTGCGTCAAAATAAATAGCAATGACTTCTCATCCAGCCACTCCTAAAGAGAGGTTTACCCCGTGAATACGGCCGTGCACCGATTACATTCACTGCTGCCGAAATTGACAAGTATCTTAATCCAATTAACGTACGTAACAAATAGATTTTATTATGACATGAATATACAAACATACTATTTTTAATGCAGAAGACCTGTTCTGTCCCACTCCTGGGCAAGAGGCCTCCCACTATTAATGGCATTTAATTCAAAAATAAGGTGATCAAATGGAAGGATGGCAAACGGAGAGCCCCGCCGCGTAAGTAGCGAGCCAAAACTAATTTTCATGGCGAGGCCGAAACTTTCGGCTATATTTTGGCCGAAACTAGATGCTTTTTGCCGAAACCGGAATCACGAAACCGAAACCGAAATACCTTTTATTCGGTACTTAGTCAATGACGAATTTTCTTTTAAGCTTCGTTATATAAACTATTGTGAATTTTTTCACACTCTCAAACATAACCGTTTAGCTGGTAGAGGGGGGGACACTCGAGTCGAGCAAAAATTAGCACTTTAAAGCTTAATATTTCACAAACGAATCTTTTTATCAAAAAAAAAAGGAAAATGGAAACTATCAATATTTTTTAAAGACCTACCTATTTATTGATACCCCACACTAAGGGGTATGCGAGAAAAAAAAAACATCATCAACATCAAGAGATTTTATTTTACACTTTTTCGGCACTACAAATCCGTATATTTACACCAAATTACAGCTTTCTAGTGCTGGGCGTCTCTGAGCTAAGCTGCGGACAGACGGACGGACGGACATGGCGAAACTAAAGGGTTCCATGTTGACTACGGAACCCTAAAAAATTAGATTATTCTGTAGTAAAAGCCATATTAGCAAAACCAAATTATTTTAAATGCGTTCCAAATTCAAACAGACGGTATATTTTTCAAAATTGACATGCAGTATTCACGACGCAGATTAAAAAAAAAGTCAGTAAGCTATATAAAAGCTTTTAAAAGGTAATAATTTTCGACTAAAGCGACTAACGGTAGTGTGAATCAGCTAAGCGGCTGTCCCACGAATCATAAACAATGCATCTTTTTTTTAACGTGGTAAAATCATCAAATGAGTCCTCCCACCCCGGGCAGGGCAGGAGGGACTGTCAGACTTGTACTGCACTAAGATCCATATGTCCTTCAATAGCCCTTTATACCAGTTACGGTAAGGAAATAATTAACCTTGACAGGCTTTGACCCTCTGAGAGGGGGCCCCGTCATTATATGACGCTCTTTGAGGCGCGCGTGGGACACAACGCGCCGTCGATACTTTTCATGGTGACCGATGCGGCCGCGCCCTACGGTGGCACGGAGATCGTCTTGCGACGTCCGTCGCCGTGGGCGTCCACCACCGCGGGTGGGGCGGAGGGAGGACTCTGTCTTCTCGCTCGCGGCCAGCCACTCTAGGAAAATTACAAATTTTACGGTATACTGTACAATTTAATGTCTAGTAATCATCCTTCTAATAGACCGTGGTATGGGTTTATGGTAAATGGTTTCCCGCGACTTTGTGAAACACTTAGGTTTTATTGAGTTCGATCTCTGAAATAACTTGTTTACCACACCAACATAACAAGAAGAATAAATTGATATAATTTTACTATTAATGACGAGAAATAGAGAATTATGTCTTCACCCCAAATAAATTCATGAGGGCATAATAATTATGATTATGAAGAGTCAATTCTATTTGGTAAAATACCAACTTTCTTTGGACCGAAAATAAATAACCTATTTGAATTTTAGCAGCCAAACAAAACCTACTAAGTAGGTGCCTTATTAGAAAAATGCAATGAAGTTTAAGAAGTTTTCCATCTGCCTTTATTTACCCCTTCAAATCTAGAATTCTAAATTATGAGACTTCATAGTCCCCATATACACAGAACTCACAGATCATATAAAGATACATAAAATAGCTTAATAAAACATTCTCATCTCATACACTCTATGAGAACATTTCATTCCAGTGATGCTGTAGCACTTGATTAACTTTTTATATATTATAACCACGTCGCGAAATTATCAAATCTCACATCCAACGCACATGCCCTTTGACAGCTACGATAAGAGATGTGGAACAAACACAGAATAGCAAACACATGGAGTGCTAATGTGAGAACGACCGTGCGAAAAACTTCAAGAGCTACCCACTACATACATTTAAATGCATAAATAAGGTGATTTTTAGTTGAAGTAGATGCTTGTTGAATAGATGATTATCCCTCATGTATTAAATTAGTTCCCATTTAATGAAAGGCATATTTTCATTAAATGGAAACTACTTTAATACATGAGGGATAAGCATCATTAATATAAATATGTACGTGAGGTGAGCGTACCAAACAAAATGCTATCTGTAGCTTCAGGAATCACATGAAAAAGAAAACAAAATACCTATTTAATTGCTTTAGTGAGCCATCTTTGCTATTGGATTTGATTTGCTATTAAAATATTTGAATGTGAGCCATCTTTACTATTGGATTTGATTTGCTATTAAAATATTTGAATGTTTGACAACGATTAAGAGTTGTATTTGAGTGATAGACCTATCGGTACTCCATTTACTTTCTAACTCTTCAAACTCTAACAAAAGGATACCGACACAATGTGGAAGTTGCGACGCCGCCGTCGTCGAGACATAAGCAACAATACCAAGGTAATGACACTCGTCTAGTCTACACGCTTAATTGTTCCAGTTATCTGCACAATACGCAGGGCTAACCTGATGACCGATTACATTACAGCGTAGGAACTTCCCTAGGTAACTGACATAACGGTTGATTAAAACAATTTGTTTTGTGTCTTTGACTGCTGGCCTTTTAGAGAGACAAGAGTCACTCAACGAGCAATGGAATTTAGAGTTTATGCTATGGAGCCTTCTTTGGTGGATAAAACTAGAACATGGATATTCGGCGAACACGAGTGTTGACATGCTTCATAAAATGTGCAAGTCCGAAGTGGCATGGGCAGGCCAAGCGCTCATTAGAACTGACAACCGGGGATGTTAGAAGAAAAGTTCTACCGCCGGGGAAACGCAGTGCAGGCAGGCCTTCCACTAGGGGACTGACGACATTGTGAAGGTCGCGGGCATCCGATGGATACAGTGGCGAATTGTTTCGACGTGGCGGTCAAAGGGGGGAACCTGATGTTCGATGGCAGTGGACCGTCTTACCGGCTGATGGGCTTAAGTATGATGAGAGCATAGACAAACTTTTTTTTCAATTCTTTTCCTATTAAATTGATTTTCTTTTGACGCGGCGCTTTTAGTGTAGTTTTTACATCAATTTGCATTGAAAAAATGTAGGGGCGCAGGTCTTCTTTCGTGGCACGCACTCAACGCGGGATGGACAACAGCTTTTCGGTACATAACTTATTTCAGTTAGTACTTGTTTTACATTTCATCTCCTAAATACTTTAATGTCACTTTGCTCAAACCCTCTGGAATGTATTACTCGCACTTGATTAAAATTAAGTTCCCAAAAAAAATTACAATTTTTGCTGGATCAGTATCGATGAATCTGAAAAATAAGAAGATCTCTCACCTGCTGAATAAACCAGTCCAGCGAAGGAACCGTTGAACCCGACTCTAATCTTCATGAAGTCATCTTGGCATTCCGCTTCAATATCTGAGAACAAAAAAGTATCATCAGTTCCTAGGGAACTTGTAGATCAGTTTCACCAAGTTTTATCGTGCTACTCAGTACAGTGGGTGATGGAGGACAGATAAGCAAGAACTCATCATCATCATCAGCCTATAAATGTTCCCACTGCTGGTACACAGGCCCCTTCTCTGTGAGAGGGAGTGGACCATAATCTACCACGCGCGCCCAGTGAGGGTTGGTGGATGTCACATGTCTTCGAATTTTTAGGTTTAGGACAATGCCGGTTTCCCCAGCTGGATGTTTTGCATTGAAACCGTTTTAAGAGCAGTGAGTATGACACGGATATAAATCTTATCGCGAAGTTATGCAGAAGAGGCTGTTTCCGAACCCACGATCAATTCCAATCGTAAGGTCGGGTTTCTCAAATTCTAATAAACCAGCGAAGCCGCTTGGCAAAAAGTAATAAATAGTTAAATAAAAAGTTGATTCACTATCACTTGTTTTAAAAAAACAATATCAATTATAACAGCTAACATTAGCTGCCTTCTTTTGGTTAGGTTGTCCCTTGATATTATTATGACGATCCTCCAGATTTCCACATGCATATAAATAACTGATATTCAATTGGTCAGTATGATTGCCACAGAGGCTGAGCAATTGACTGCTAGGCTGTGTGTCGCGGTTCGATGCCCGTACGAAACAAATTTTGTTTGTACACGTCAAATATTGGAAATTCCTAGGATGGGAAAAAATTGTACTTTAAAAAAATGATCTCAAAGTAGTTGGTAAAATGTCCATGCCGACATTTCACATCACGTACAAGTCAAAACTATCGCACCCACAATAGCGTCAGGACAATAGTATCTAGATAGGCAATATTATAATCCCCATATCCTGTATCATATGAATAGTTCAGTAAAAACTAATAAAAAGCCACACAAAGGCTTGCGCAAGCGCGGCGTTCCTTACGATAACATCTCAATTTGTCCGGTTTCACAATATTTACGTAGACAGTGTTTGCTGTTTATGATACTTTTTTATAGATAATTATAATTTTCATGATGTACATCGAGCTACTGGGTATCAAACACACATGATTTGATTTTGAATCATGTTCTAAGAACCAAATTAATCTTAAAACGTGATTAATGAAATTAAGCCCTCACGTCTTTCAAAATACCAGTTTCGGGGCCTAGCTCGTGGTCGCTATCTAAATAGGAACCGTGACCGGTCTTCAAAATCAAAATAAAAGTGTTTATTTCAATTAGGCCGTTACTGGCACTTTTGAATTGTCAAAAGACATAAAATAAAACTAGTACACAAATAGTTATGGTGCTACAGTCCCAGTCAAAGACATAAAAACCGTGAAAGTTCCGGTGGTGCTTATTCCGAAGGGTAGATCTCTATGGAGAAGAATGAGCAAGAAACTCCATGGACACTCTTTTTCAATCGCCAAAATTATTACAGAACTTATGTTACATCATTCATCATCAGATAATACATTATGTGAGAAAGATGTGGCAAGTTATTATTGTCTATAGTAAATGTAAAAAGACAATTCAAAAATAAAGTTATTAATAGTTAAAATAGACCGTGGCAGCTAACAGATGACCAGTCTCAACTGACAGCGCCCGTTCACGAACGTGGCACATCTATCGGCACCATTCATCTCAACCATTTAGTCTTAGAGGGCTATTGAAATAACACCGTGCATTTTAGTTAATACGAGTCTGACGCTCTTCCCCTCCACCCAGGGAAATAGGACTCATTTTAACATGATCATCCACAAAAAAAAAACATGGAAAAGAAAGGGCCATGGATGGACTGGCATACTCGCAAGTACTCACATTGCACTCTGCTGCCATTGGTGCGATGTCTCCTATATTCGCGCTCCCAGGCTGGAGGCTCCCTCCATGTCGTGTCCACCGACGGCGAGCGTGGCTTGATGCTCACCGGGATGTAACTGTTCTTTTCTGATAGGAATACCACCTGGACAAAAAAAATATGTATTTTAAAAACATTATTGAAAAGCCTGTTTCGTTAATACCGTACTATCTATCTCTAGTGGAAACATGTACTTTTTATATTCTTTATTATTTTATAGATATTCAGAACAAAATTTGTTTTTCTTTTTCAATTTTATTTTATTAAATCATAAATGATCAGTTTTTCATACATTTTGACCTTTGAAAATTGTGTCTTTTTAATAACCAATGAAAAATACTACATTAGTTCAATTTGTGTTCAGAGTACGCGAGTCCTTTAAAGTGCTCCCTTGCATGTAATGTACACAACCACTAGATTTGACTTTCCTTATTATAATACTACCTTCCTGACTGACAAGCATACGCGTGTAATGTAACGCATGCGGCCCGCTGGATACATTTAATTGCGTTTCAGTGGGGCGCATGTTACAAGTTGTATCAACGTTTTACTCGAATCTGTAACGTTACTCCCGGGAAGGGATTGAACTGATAAAGAGAAAGAGACATTAACTTTGTGAATAAAAGCACCACTAACAAAACTGTAACCATGAACATAACTAGACTGATGTCAACTATGCAGTTTCCGGTATTTCAACTATAACTAGCATATTGTTATTTGGACCCAAGGTTAGTAAACTGCCAAAGTATGATCCATAATTCTAACTCAAGTAAAGATTCTCTCAAAGCTAATTTAATGGTAGCAAGTTTAAACAACATAATTATTCAACTTCATAGATCGCTGCTCATCACTCGGAAGTTGCGAAACTGACCCTTAGAATCACTTAAACTGGCGCAACAGTTATGCTGTATTACATTGTTATAATATTTAATTGAAATGACTCATTTTGTTTAAAACATTCCTTACATGAACGGCGCATTTGAGGAGGTAGCACTCTGTGGAGGTTTTGCAATCTGATAGCCCTGAGATAACATAAACCTAACTACCACCTTCCGGCACACGCGACTTTTGACTGCCTTCAACAAATAACACAACCTCCGCTAATTAGCGCCTTAAACGACTGTTAACTTTAAACAAGCACCTCGAATATAGTCACGAAAGTAAAACCGTTAGCGGCTTCGTTGTGACCGAGTACTGCAACTAGATTGCAACCATTACTACCTGACCAAAGAAAAAACTTCAAAACAAACTAACGAATTACGGCGTCGGTAATTCACCATTTCACAGTCACGACCCCTTGAAAGTTTTGCACAAAAAAGACGTAAATGGCAGTAAGTATGCCAGGGCAGTTCGCACGCCGGCTGCCAGTACCTACGCATTATAAAATTGGGCCAGTTGAGTGCCGGAGTAAACGCCGTCGCCACATCACTTTGACAAATTGATTCCAATATAAAACAACAAATAAAGCCATTGGGGCCACATCACGGCGCTCGAGGCGTAGCTTATCCGTAGAAATAGAAATGACATGAATCAAGAACACTTTCATCCGATCTTCATGTGGTTTATTAGTTTTACGAAGCTAATTAAACAACTTTCGCAGAATACAACATCACAAAGAATTAAAAAAATACCTGTAACTGTTATCCAATTTAAATAATGTCGGTCGATCCGTAACAAGTTTGTATTTCACGGCACAATTACAATTAAAAATAAATATTGACTATCAAACATCTCCGGATCCATGAGGTTTGTAGCTAATGATGGTAGATACAGAAAGAAAAGCAGCTTCTTATCTGAGTACTACGAATGCCTAGAGTATGAATTTGAACTAATATTTACTGCATGTACAAGTAACGTAAAAATAATCTTAAAATGCATTAAGAAAGAAGGTCTAACCGCGTACTAGCACTTGCACTAGGAGAGCAAAATCAAATCATAAACTGAAGAACTCTAACCTGAAATCTGTTTTCTTATGCTTATAAAAAATAATTATCTCTCTATATTCTTTAGATACTTATTTTAAAATCTTCAACAAATTAATATCGCATTTCCAAGGGATGTTCTCGCGAGTAGGTCACGCGGTGTGTGACCGTCACCATCGTTCATGGTTTAGATGCAATGTGAGTCAAACAACAGCTACCAGCCATTTACACCGGGTCACAGATAGATATCGCTAAACTAACACATATATTCAGCCTTCTTGGAAGCCTACGACGAACAGTAGCAGATCCAGTTTCCCACGATCTAATTAGTTAATTCGATTATTTGCATTTGTTTTCTTTCTGTTTTATAGGGTGAGATGACGATTGAAAAGTTTTACAGGAAAATATTATAATTTATTATCTTATCGTGTCAACTTTCTTTAGATCAACAACTGATAATGTGGCATGTACATATATAGTCATAGAAAACCATTGAAATTGTTGTGCAGTAACAAAAATATTGAAGTCGACAGAACATGAATTATTCATAATGGCTTCCGCAGCGCCTATGTAGCAGACCAACAAAGTTCACTTCCATCCGTAAAAAACTTACATGAAACATAAATCGGGAGCGGAACTACAGATGATAACTTAATCAGATTAGAGAAGCCCTTCGCAACTTCAATATTGTATATTGCACAAGCCCTCAGAGGCTGCGGCGTGGCCTCCCGGCTCCCATTCAGTCGGTCACTAGAGTAGCACTACGTTGAGCAACCTGCTGACTGCCACCACGCGTAGCACATGCGAACTCACGCGTGACAGAAATAATAGCCCCCTAACCACTCTATTTGATCTTTCAATTTATTATTTCCATCACACCAAATTATCATTTCACGCCATTTCGGCTCATCAACAATAAAATCACCATTTAACACTAGTATTTGAAATAAGTTTTTAAGCAAAATGCAAACGTGTGTGTGCATTGTTCAGTTTTAATTACACTCATAAAAAGTAGGTCCTCGGACATATCAATACCTCATACCATTCGGTTGTTATATACAAATCTACCGTAAAACCAATGTCACAAATAAGTGCAGCAATTCTGCAAAACGAAAGGAAAAGATAGTCTGTGTCGAATCGTGTATTCTTAGAAGAATTCTTTCAATCAATCCATCAATGGTCGCTCAAATGGGTGTAAATTGGTGACTATTACGGCGTACCTTTCACCCATTTCTGTGTTCATACCTGCGAGTAATTGGGTGACGGCTGTGACGATTATTTGAACAGTCACTCTTTTATTTTGCGCCCCCGAAATACGCCTATAGTAATGACCGTGAGCAATGTTGATATAAAAGTGAAAATAAGTAATTAGGTAGATAGTGAAACCGTGTGTCGGAGCGAATTTCAGGCATTTGCTTTCATTCATTACAATGTGTGTAAATTAGATTTTTCACACCACCTGCTCGAAAATGTCTAATTATATGTCAAGCAACCTTAACCTAAAGTGAGTCATTAGTGGCCGAGGGCACAGCCGGTCAATAATGTTGTACTGGATTTCATTATTACCCGCTGGTCAATAATGTGATTTGAATTTGGAATATGTTTTTTTTTTTTTTTTTTTTTATTTTTTTTTTATTTTTTTTATTGGCAAGTCGCTATTTGCGCAATGCCACTAACAAAAAACGAGGAAACTTGGTAGAAAATGAAAGGTTAATTTAGGACACGGAATTTGGATGGATATTGGATAGGATTATTAGGGAAAGCATTAACAAAAGTAAATATTATATGCGTATATTATTGTCAGTGATAAATGATGATAGATACATATATACTTTTGAGTCATTAGAAGCCAGTAAAACAGAGATGGAGGTAGGAAAAGCAATGTTATAAGAAAGTAAACTAGATATAAAAGAATCATGACTAAGAAGAGGACAGGAAAAAAACATATGATTTAAATCGCCAACATCACCACATTCGCAAAGGTCACTGGCAACGATCTGCAATCGGGCAAGGTGGACTTTGGAGCAATTGTGACCCAACCTCATACGAATAAGACAACTGGTAGCAACCTTACCAAAGTTAATTTTAAAAAACCATGGTTTCTTGGGAATACAAGTTTGAATATGAGAATAATATTTTCCTTTAGTAGTGCTGCTGTCCGCCCACAACTTGCTCCAGGCATCCCAAAGAAAGTTCATTGGCAAATTCGCCAAGTCGTGACTAAAGTTAATGTAAGGGAACAAATCACCACAGTCTACAGCCTCATTAGCCAGCTGATCGGCTCTCACATTTCCTGCGATACTACTATGGCCAGGTATCCAAGCGAGAGAAACTTCAAGACCTAATTTAAAGCATTTATACAAGAGACCTCTAATAAAAAGAACTAAGGGAAGTATTGGTTTACATTTAAAAGGATTTCTTTCAATAGCCTGCAATGCACTTAGAGCGTCTGTAAATATTATTGCCTTTTCCAACTTCATGATGCAAATATACTCTAAGGCTTTGAACAGTCCAAAACATTCACCAGTAAACACTGATGATTCAGGAGGAAGCTTGATTTTTTGTACTATGTCATATTGCGAGTGAAAAACCCCAACTCCAACATTTCCCAAAGAAGAGTGCTTAGACGCGTCTGTGTAAATATGATGCCAATTTTCCCATCGCAAGCCTTTGGTAAAGTTAAATGATTCTTTTACAAAATTATCATTTTTATTAATGCCTAGGTTTAGGATAACATTCGGAGTAAAAACTAATGATTCATATGAATGATTGAAGAGAGGAAATGATAATGACTGGTAAATTGGAGCTTGTAAAGCCATAAATTTTTTAAAGCTAACAATAAGACAAGGAAGAGATTTATTAGACCAATAACGGGAAGAATTGATTTGATCTAGAAGAGACTGCAATTTTTGACGTAACGGATGATTAGAAAATTGAAATGAACGGAATAGAAATTTGTCAGCAAGATACTGACGTCTAAGTGAAAGAGGAGGATCTACAGTTTCAACCTGTAAAGCATTTATTGGGCTTGATCTCATAGCTCCAGTCACTATTCGCAGTGCTTTTGATTGAATTCTGTCTAATTTTTTAAAAGCAGCTGAATTTCCAGGTTCCAATAAAAAAGTTCCATAGTCAAGCACACTTCTAACTATTGCGTTATATATTAATTTTAATGAATAGGGGTGGGCACCCCACCAGACCCCCGATAAACATCTTAATATATTTAGCCTTTGCTCACATCTTGCCGTTATATAATCACAGTGTGGAATACCAGTAAGTTTACTATCTAAAACCACTCCTAAAAATTTTACCGAAGATTTCACAGGTATTAAATTATCATCATAATATACAGAAACAGGGGGAGGAAGGCGCATCCTGGTAAAAAGTACAACTGAACTTTTAGAAGTAGATAGCTCAAGGCCATTGTTATCCATCCATTTTTTTAAAAGGCTGAGACCCGATGTCATTGTATTACAAGCCGTCTGAATAGAGCTATGAGGGCAATATAAAAGAAGATCATCAGCGTATTGTAGCACTTTTACTTTATTGTTTAAAGAACTCTCAAGATCGTAAGTGTAGATGTCATATAACAGAGGTCTGAGAACTAATCCTTGAGGAAGACCTTTCCAAACGACTCTAGATTCACACCTAGAATCCTGAAGTGTAAGATTAATATACCTCTCAGATAACATATTTAGAATGAAGTTTGTTAGTAAAATGGGGACATTTAACTGCTCCAGTTTATATTTTAATTTTGATATTACAACATTATCATAAGCAGAGTTAATGTCAAGAAAAGCAGAAATTATGGATTGATTCGAAGAAAATGCTAATCTAATATCAGTGACAAAGATGCTTAAACTATCTATGGTACTTTTGCCACGCCTAAAACCAAATTGACTATCACTGAGTAGTTTCTTGTTTTCTAAATACCACTCTAACCTATTTTTAACTAAATGCTCTGTGATTTTTAGCAAAACCGATGATAGAGCAATTGGTCTGTAAGAAGCGCTACTCGATGGACTTTTGTTAGGTTTGAGAATAGGTATAATATCTTGGGCTTTCCATGAGAGCGGAATATTCCCAGATATCATAATGTTATTAATTAGTTTTAAAAAATAGAGAAGAGATGTGTCACTCATATTTGATAGAAAAGAGTACGGAATACCATCTGCACCCGGAGCGGAGTCTTTACTGTGACGTACAACACCTTTAAGTTCTTCTAAACTAAATGGACTATTAAGGTCACTAAGAGAATCTAGTGTTGAAAGGGGAATAGAGTTTGGAATAATATTTTCCGGGACAGATGAGGGAGCTAAGTTATCTAAAAAACTATTTACCAGCTCAGGTGGAAGGAATGCGGTAGATGAATCTGTAAACGCTGTTCTAAACCTTCTGATATTCTGCCATACCATAGATGGTTTAACGTTAGGAGAAATAGACAGACAGAATGATCTCCAGCTTTCAAATTTCTTTTTTTTAATAATTTTTTTGTTTCTGAAATTGAGGCGCTCAGACTAATAAAATTTTCTTCGGTAGAATTTTCAAGATAGGCAAGTTCACACTGCTTCCTTTTTTTTATTGCTTCTGTACAATCTTTGTCCCACCATGGCGGAGATGGAATTTTGTTTCGTATCTTTTTTAGAGGAAAAAGTTTATCAGCCGTTTTTATCATGGCTTCAGATAAGGCGTCGGCACATAACTGTTCATCACCGAATTTAATTTCTGGAAGATCAGAAACAATAATATCTAAATGCTCTTTAAATTTTTGCCAATCCACATCACCCAGTTTGTACTTCAACCGTGGAGCGCTCTTAGAATAATGTTTTTGGTTGTCGGGAAATGATAAAACTATAGGAAAATGATCACTACCAAATGAGGAAAGCATAACTTCCCAAGTCAAACGCGAAGCCAATTTGTCAGAACAAATTGACAAATCAGGAGCACTAGCACCCTCATGTGGAGAAGTGCGTCGAGTTGGGGACCCAGTATTTAATAAACAAAGATTGAGACTATCTAGAATGTCAAGTAAGGTGCTACCATAGTTATTTGTTGACGAACTTCCCCAGACTTCATGCTGGGAATTAAAATCACCTAAAACTATAAATGGTTTAGGAAGAATTGAAAAAATATTTACAATTTCATTAAAAATTACAACAGATGGACGAGGAATATATACAGAAACAAAACAAATATTATCTACAACTGCTGCAATAACAGAAAAATCATTATTATGAGGTGGGATTGTGAAAAATGAAAATGAATGATGATGTTTGATGAGTAAAGCAACACCGCCATACCCATCAGAGCGGTCTTCTCTGAGACATGCATAACCAGGGATCCTAAACAAAGACCCTGGTTTAAGCCATGTCTCTTGAAGAGCAAAAACAAAAGGTTTATATTTATTTACAATATGTATAATTTCTGATTTTTTATTTATTGCACTTCGACAATTCCATTGTAGGACTTTGTTGTCCATGATTATTATTAGTTGATGATGATGATTCGGAAACTGCATTTAATACAGTGGCAGCTATGGACGGTGAAAGGTGATGTGTTTGAGTTAAAGATTTTATCAAAGCAATGATTAGTTCATTTACAGATAAGGCTGATAAATCATCCTTAGGGATGAGGGCACAGCCATCTTTTGATTGAGGTACATTCCTAGCAAGATCCTGATGGAACTGCTGATCATAACCTTTAGAAAAGTGGGGTGGGGACCGAGGTTTAATAAAAACTGTTTTTTTATATGATGTTTTATTTTGTTTAGATGGTGAGTAATGAGGAGGAACAGAAGCATTGATATGGCTTGAAGTTGTGGGAGAGGAAAGCAAGGCATCAGCATATGATATTTTAGAAATTATGGGATGAAGCTTTGAAGCTTCAGCATATGAAATACACGACTTGGCCATAGATTCTTTAATGTTTTTTTGACGTTCATATTCTAAACATTTCTTGCTAGTAGCCTCATGAAAACCGTTGCAAAGGCAACAAGATAGATTATCTTCAGATACTGTACACTCATCCCCGGAGTGGTCTTGACCGCACTTATAACAGCGTGGTTTAGACCTGCATTGATTTTTAACATGGCCATATCTGCAACAATTATAACATTGTATTGTCGGATAAATGTACAAGTCCACAGAAAGTGCTGTATAACACATATATACACGCTTTGGGAGAATTTGTCCATCAAAAGTTAATATAACCGTTTCTGTATTTTTTAATAAAGGTTCATTATTAACAATAGTTTTTCTTTTAATTCTTCTTATCTTTAATATTTTGCCGCAACCAATTGGCACAGAGATGTTATCAATTATTTCATCATCTGTCCACTCAATAGGAACGCCTCTGACGACACCCATGCGAGTCACAGAAAATGTGGGGATAAAGGCTTTGTAGCACTCTCTTTCCAACAATTTGCTGGTTATGAATAAGTTTGCATCATTAAATTAGAAAAAGCAACAACCAGCCTGTTACGACCTATTTTCTTAAGGCTACCATTTACAATGTTATTAAAAGAATTCCTTTTCAAAAATCGCCCAAAAGTAATTGGATTTAAAAAAGTGTTATCGTTAGAGGCAGTTTGCTCCCTCTGAACGTGTACTAAAAACGGAGCAGCATCGGAAGAATTATATAAGAACCGAGCAACTGAAGCCGGACGCTGAGACGACCCACTCATATCGTCCGCAGAAGTCTTATTTTTTGTGTCATTTATAGTATGTTCCACCTCACCACAATCACAGTCGTTGTGACGTTTCCCGCCACTTTTGCGCCTTTTTTTGTTGCAATGTTTGCAAATAGATGGCCGAGCAGACACCCTTTTGCGTTTTGTGCTGTTATTGTTGGTTGTTAGTGATAAGGAGCAATCAGTATCAACGGCACTAGTTTCGTTATTAGAGATTGTCACATAGTGACCTATTTCCAATGGTGCCGTCCCTCCGGGGTCATCCGGAGGATCCATATTATACTACAAAAAGAACTAAAAAAACTTACCAAATTTGAAGAAAAACTATCACTACACTAAATCTAAATAAAAAGTTGAAATATATACAAAAACTTAATCTAATCCAATATCTAATTAAAAATTAAAACAGAGCCAAGAAAAACCACGTCCGCCAACTTCAGGTTTCCCGCGCTTTTTTTTCTGGAATATGTTTTTAAACAACAAACACCCTTTGGTGCCAGAAAGATTTTTTTTTTTTTTAATTTTCTTTTCCCTTTTGGGAAGACAAAGGGATCTATCTAGCCCATGCAGCCTAGATTTTTTTTTTGGTTCTTTTCGTCCCTCTTTGGGGCAGGCAAAGGGAGCTGAGCCCATACAGCCAAGTCTGATTTAGTGTGCCAGAAAGAGGAAAGCTATTCTCGAAACCCTTACTACGCGTGGATGATATTCTCGATTTCCTAAAAAATCATAACGATTGCTTCTTCATATCGTTGCCATGTTAGTCTATATAACTAGTTCTAAATGTTATTCTTACTGTTTTTTTTTATTTAATAAATACTTTGTTTTTCGTACTATGGCTATTATTTTCTCACAGTAGGTGTAAAAAGTAGAGTATCCTCCTCTGGGCTAAAGGTGTCTTTGCCTTGGGCTAGCTTGAATCCCTCGCTGCATTCAGGATTCTTGTATTAACTCCCTCGCTTCGCTCGTGAGTTAAACTCTTAACTCCCTCGCTACGCTCGGGAGTTAAATCCCGAATCCTTCATTGCGCTCGAGATTCAATATGACGCCCGTGACATAAGACACAACTTTAGCCCCTCGGTGCATAATCTACTATTCCGTTTTATTTTTTCTGCAAAATGTTCTGAAGTAAATGAAACTGATGTAGTTTCTATTTTATTAACCTATCAGTCATGCGCAAACGCATTACTTAGACTGACAAAGAACTTTGCTATAGTAAGAAACACAATCGTTTTCGTCTGTCCACAATTCAATTGACGCAGACTTCGCAAACAAAAAGATTCAACGATCTAAAAATCTAACAAATAATTGAGTTATAAATCGTAGTTAACAAATCTGGCCATTTTCAGAGCCATTAAGCACGATGAAAGAGGCAGGGCTGACCGGTGTACGGTGGATTCTTTTATATCAAGAAATGGCTCATTGTTCGTGGCGGTTACGTTCCTACATAACTCGTAGTACATACGCCAGTGTATGTAATAAATGTTGCTGCTTCAAGGCCGAATCGTCGGCATTAGAAAGTGAAACTTAGATTCCGTTTTACTCTGTACTTCCTTCCTGAAATAATTTGGTTGCATGACATGATTTTCCTGAAGCATTTTCATTGCTATTAATTTTCAATTCGTTTCTCTAAAGTAGATACGCGCCTACCTTGAGACTAGGTATAATGTTTATTACACTCTCAATCATGGTTGGTCAAAATCGTTCTGCTCTGAATATTAGATAAGTAGAAGGAAAGAACGAAATATATTTATGACTCACCGGGTCCTGTTCACTGCCATCACTTTTGAGAGCTTCTCTTGTTTCATTCTGCAAAAAAAAGATAATGTTAAAAGATGTTTTCAAGCATTTTTTTTTATTTTTGCTACCCAAGATAGACCAGAAAACATTTAATATACGAATATCTATTGACTCATAACTCCCAAAGGCAGTGGGCGAAGACTAAATCCAGCATGGAATAAATATTTGTATGACCGATACGTAGTTATTCCGAATATTTGATAACACACCCGCGGCACAGAAAAATTTCAATGTGGGGCAACTTTTTTATATTTAAAATGCATACATACCGTTGCCGTTACGACTATTTGCCATAAAAAGTTCCCAACAAAATAAACCCAAACTATTTACCCCATCTAAGGATGAAAAGTAAGACGTTGGGTTTCAGTTTAAGCAGACCTTCAGCTTAAGCTGATTTATCAGCACTTTTTGACCTTCAAAAAGTGCTGATAAATCAGCCTAATTTGAATATATGACTTTTGATTTGATTTGATCAGATCGAATAGTTATTGAGATACTGGCCTCAGTCAGAGTCTAAACGCAACGTCATTGGCAGAAAAATACTTTAAAATTATTTTATTATTTTAATCTTATTTTAATTCAGTTTCATTTAATTTAATTTTAATACCACTGACTTCATTATTATCTGTTAGTTTTAATCAATTTATTTATCAATTGTATTATTTTTGAAATATTTTATTGTTATAAATCTTACCTAGTTATAAGATTAATTACTAACTCAAATAATCGCTTTAAATTAAGTAACTCATTTGTATAACTTTGTCTAATTAATCCGATTACTGTGCATGCGGTGTTAACCTGTAATTGATTGTTACACTCTCAATGTATGAGTATCAGTTAAAATGAAATGCAATGTGTAAACAATCGTTGGCTAACCTATAAAAAAATAAAAATACTTCTATTATTCCTCCACGAAGTGAATCATTAGAAATATCGCTAAGTGGACGTTTTTGACCCGCTGAATTCTTTGCTAGCTCTATCCAGTATTTCAATTATTTCTTTTTTTTAGATAGTACCTACCTTAAGATTACTTGGAAGCACAGGATCAGGTGGGTCTTCACCAGACCCCTCGTGTAGTTCCGATGAAGCTGACGCTGATGACGATACAGACACCACAGACACCTCTGTGGAGTCGGAGTACTCCGCCGAGTCCAGATGCTGGGCCGCTGACTGAACCTGTGATGTGAAGGAATATTTGAAAATTGTACGTCTGGCATTTATATTTTCAATATCCGCTTATTATTCCTCCCGATGTTTAAGTTCATTTATATTAGAACTTCGTCATCATTAGCCAAAAAAATTCCCACTGCTGGAATGCAGGCCTCCTCTCTATATGCCCATTCCAAATCCACCACGTGGACCTATTGCGGGTTGCTGAATGTCAAATGTGTTCGAATATTTGGTTCTAGAACATGCCGGTTTTTACGTTGATTGATGTTTACCTTCACTGTTGAAGACAACATCGAGATAAAATATGTCTAAGTTCGAACTAATAAGTTGGGGTTAGATGGCTAATTATACTAAACAAATTGTCCTTTTTTTTTAACGTGGTAATCAAATGATTCCCCCCACCCCGGGCAGAGCGGGAGGGACTGTCAGACTCGTACTGACTAAAATCCACGGTGCCCTTCAATAGCACTTTCTGTTCCGGGGTCACGGTGATGGTTTAAGTCCCGCGACCCCGGCAGGCTTTGGCCCTCTGAGACGGGGCCCCGTCATTATGCTGACGTTCTTTGAGGCGCGCGTGGGACACAACGCACCGTCGACCCGGGCATGGTCCATGGTCGGGCAGCGAGTTGCCCTTTACTCGCTGCCCGCATGCTCGAAACAAAATGTCCTACGCGACATGTGATTTATGGAAAATAGCAACTTTCATACATGATGATAAAATAAATAATCTTTTCAAAACCAAATAGATGGTCCTATTAAATAAAAGAAAATTAAGAATAAACAGATTAAAATACACTTAAAATATAAAGAAAATGCTCGTTTAATAGCAGGTAAAATGTCAAGAAAGTTTCAATTTAAAAAGAACTCTTCATAATACTAAATGCAGTTAATCTTAGACGAAGTATTCTAAGAAAAGAAATAAGGCCGCTGATTTTATATCCATTATCCATGAATATTGAAATTGAATAGTTTAACAAAAGGAAAAATACAATGACTACTTACTTTGGAGATAATAAGATAACTGCACACGATGAGGAATCTGAAACAAAATTAAGAATTATACGTTACATGTTCTGCACAATATGTTATATTGAAATAGTACACAAAATCAAATAAAGAAATTTATTCAATAACATGTTGCAGGCAAACCAAATTGAATCGTGATACATTCTAATGATCACTTATGTTCGCAAACAAATGTAAGTAAACGCGGTTAAACTTGCTTTCGTGATAGCTTATATTGGCGGCGCAGGCGCATTGTTCCAAGTAATGCTACTGCCTAATGCCGGGTCAAAAGACACGGCCCGGTAATGACAGGCCTCGAGATTGGATTGATCCCGGAGAATCAATATCAATTACCTACAGAGAGTTTGCCAACGAAATTGTTGAATCACGTACAGTTTGCGATGTAAATATTATACATTACACAATTTCAATTTTCGTTTCATTGTGAATAGTCTCTGTAAAATTAAAGGTGAATGAATCTTTGCGTGATGTTTACGGTTCGCCCTGGTTGTAAGAATTCTGTTAAATGGTCAACTGTAAATTCGGAGTTCAGTGATAAATTAAATTCCTATTCAGCTTTTTGTATGATTTGGCTTTGTCTATTGTTATCAAATAATGTCATTCTTCATGTCTAAAAATCGACAGCTTTATTCAAGGCAATTTGTATGGAAATGACGATGGAGATTTCATGCACAACTTCAGCCATTTTCAAATGTCATTTGATGTTATAAGTGTCTTAAACACACACCGTGGTACTATAAAACAATTTTAAACATCTGTTGAACACTTGTCTAAGAAAATGTCAGAGTATGACGTTGAAATAAGGTCCGTTAGTTAGTTTAGACAAGTGTTCAATAGACGTTTACAGCTTGGCAAAAACAGTAGAAAACCGGAAGTCACCACTGTGCTCTCGCTACCAGCACTTTTAATGATTTTATTTTATTTGTCTTCACTTATTACGTTAGTTTTATGGCACAAAAATAAATCTAACAAACCGCGTTCTTTGTTTACATCAAATATCAAAGATTTTAGGACGTTGTCAGAAACAAATAGTTCTGTTTCAATCCGTTCTGGCCAAGCTGTAAGTTTTTGTAGTAAGGCTGACAAGGTTTTGCTTGTGTGTTTAAGACACTGATAACATGGAAGCTTATATCCCACAGGGTCATGACTCAGATACCAAAAAGGGTTAGCATCATCTTCCTACCACCACATAATGATCTATTTAATAAAATATCTATCAGGTGGGTGGCCAACATTCCACAGCAGAATTCTCAAAAATGAACCACTATTATTAAGCTATCATTTTGAATAAACAGTTACATTGTAAGTTTTCCTGTCTGAAACTTATTGAATTCTGCGTATTGCCTATTGTTTCGTTACAGTTCTAATAATGTTAGAGTAATGTGCCGCAGTCAGTGACCCTACCATCGAACCGTGACCTCTGGTGTCCTTCAGATTCGATAAACTAATCGAAATCGATGAATCATTGGACAATTGGATATATCATGCTGTGCAATCTTGACAGTCGTCAGATATGAGAAAAAAATGTGCAGTCTTTGAAAAATATAATTGAATTGAATACTATTTACTAAAAACCTAGCGCTGTAGAGCCTCCACTGAAAAAGCATAAAGGTAGGTAGTCAATACCTACTTTCATTCGCTTTTTTGTTATTATTTACCTGATGTATTTTTGACGGCACGGTTAGGGCAGTGGCTGAGCGATTGGACTGCTGCGCTGCGTGTAGCGGGTTCGATTACCAAACGAAACAAATCTTTGTATGATCTACAAGTAGTTGTTTTGGGTCTTGTTTGTGTATGTGAGTTTATTCATGTTTGTAAACGCACCCACGACACGTCTCCAATGTTTAAAAAAAAAAGAGGAATAAAAAAGAAAAAAAATCGAAAAATTAAAATAGACCTAATATCAACAGAAAATTTTCTACTGAAAAGCAAAATATATCGTATAAAATATTTAAACGGAATCAAAGAAAATTACTTCTTGATGTAAATGATTTAAACCGTAATTATTATATGTTCACGTTTTCAACCATTGTACCACAACCATTTATTCTTACATACTACTGAAAATATCCAACAGCATTACATCACAACCTTATCATTTCAATCGCATAAACTCCAACAGTTCGTGATTGTGCTCGAAATTAATCGATGACCGAACGTTTCGATCATCGTTAGTCGAGTTATAATCGTCATAATCGCTTTGATTTCGTGATCGAGAATCGAGTCCGTTATTCGTGTAGGTCCAGGGGCGATATGGCGTAATACTCCATTTTGTATGATGCCCTGAAGGGTTTAGATGACTGAAAGGCACGAAGGGTCACTCGATTCTAGGGTTAAGAATAGCGGGATCGAGTTTAATCGAATTGGATTGCTGTTTTGTTCGGACTTGATGTTGTAATTTTGAGAATACAAGATACTAAATATTACAAGGTGTGCCTAATTTTTCTGCAAAGTTTTTGTGACAAAATAGACGTAAGGCCCTTGGATGACAAGTTATGGCAATCTGGAATTAAATTTAGGAGAAATGTTTAATTAAAAGAGAAGCGGGAAATCCAAGGTGATCCCGGGCATGAGGCTAGCAATATTTAATAATAATAGTTAAGGTTTAGTAAAAATAACTTCTGTTATGGGCTCTGTTCTGAAATACAGGTTTAATTTGTTATTCACAATCACAATCTCACTTTTTCTCACAAGGAAAATTTTTTGCCGATCATCTTTTTAATTTGTAGGTTTATAACTTCTGAATATTTAGTGTTGATTTGTGTAATTTACTGTGACTACTAAGACTCAAAGAGGCCCACAAAATAATTACCGAAAATAGTTATCTCTACAAAAACTACTTTTAATTAAAATAACTCGATCTCAATCATAAAATGCTCAGTAAATTATTCAAAAGGATTATTTACAAATAACTTGCAAGAATTATTTGAATAAAATATTTCGTTCAAAAATACCGATGAATCTCGTAGCGAGTTCGTAGCACTTTGAGTCGTTGATGTCTTTTGTTCACGCAGCTTCTCGTAACATGTGACAACCGTGTTACTTTACACTTCGGTAGAAATACGCTGGTACGAAGATGAAATAGATTTTATGACACATAGATATTTAATATTACGTATATATACGTATATTTTATATTATGTATTTAGTATTTAACCTAACCTGTCCGAAAAAGGAGTGCCCCGATTGTGGAAGCAAGGATCCTCAATTAGGAAATTCGTATTTTTAAATTGGGTTTTTCAACTATGCTAAAATTGTGCTTACTTTTAAAATTTTTGGTCACCTATATTATAGCAGGGCCAATAATATTCTCGAAAACAAAATCGAAGGCGGATCGCTATCGTAAATAGGAACAAAAAACGCCACATTTTCTACATAACATCGCGCATTGCTGAAAGGTGACGGTCAAGTTGCGAAACAAAAACGGATGCTTATTATATCATATTTCAGTTCCTCTTTTTAATTAATTCATTTATTGCATAATTTTCACAGTAAGTGCGCGCGCGCTTGTATCTCGGCGTTTCGGCGTAGTTCGGCTCGGTTCGGGTACGGTCGGAACCGCTCGGCCTCGCTCGGTTTCCTACATCTCCTATCGTAGTGGCCTCATTTCCGCTTCCTCACTTACATTCACGTGATGCTCAGTTAGTGGTCTAACTAGGTCATAATGTGAGCTCAAGGACGTAGGTCATCCCTTTTTTATGGACGCGCTAACTACGCGGTATTTCTTCATAATTTTGTAGCCTATTCCCAAATGTACTGTATATATAAATACGGTATTCCCGTACTTCAGAAAAGGTATTTGCTGTCAGCGGGACTAAAGCCGCCACTTTAGCAATGTTGCTACCAAAATTGCAATAAAATGGAGTTTCTTGCATGGGCAAGACATTCCATTTTATCGCAATTTTCAAAAAAAAAAATGGTCTTTTCCATAAAAGTCTACCCTTGCGAATGCGTGTAGGATCAATCCCATCTCAAAGCCTTTAATTTTAATATGTATTCGACTTTTAAAAGTGCCTCTTTGTTGACCTAATTGAAATAAATGTTCTGACTTTGAAAATTAATAAAATGGAATATCCCATTCTACGACTCTAAGGGCGTATTCAGATGACACGCGCCGATCACGCACAGCACCCGTGCACGCGTTGTGCCCGCCTTAAACCCGCACACGCCTCGCGCCCACCTCAACCACTAGTGACTGGACTACTTCGTTCACTAGGCATAGTGGCTTAGGAGGGTGCAGAGCGCGGGCAGGGCAAGTGCAGGGTTGGCGCGAGGCGGGCGCGGGGCGTGCTCATGGCGTGCGCGTGTAGACCTCGTTAAATGCAATTTGAGATCTATTGATTGATTATTATAAGGCTCAAATTCTTATTTAACAAATTTCAATGCTAGTTGGACGCGTGTGGCGTGCGCTGAGCGTGCGCGTGTCGTGTAAACGCGCCCTAACTGAACTCGACTTCAAAAACGGAATAAAACATGTCTGTTGTATTTGAGCCCCTAAAATATTATTTTTTATCCTGTTTTTTAGTATTTATTGTTATAGCCATAGAGCAGTGGTGGCCCAGTGGTATCGGCCCCGACTTACGAGTTGTAGGTCGTGGGTTCGAATCCAGGCAGGCGCATTACTTTGTGTAATTTGTTTCATCACCACTGCTCTCAAAACGGTGAAGGAAAACATCGTGAGGAAACCGGCATGTCCTAGAACCAAAAATTCGATCGATGTGACATCCACCAATCCGCACTGGGCCCGCGTGGTGAATTATGGCCCACCTCCTCTCACAGAGAGGAGGCCTGTGTCCCAGCAGTGGAAACATTAATAGGCTGATGATGATTGTTATAGCGGCAACAGAAATACATCGTCAGTGAAATTTCAACTGTGTAACTATCACGGTTCATGAGATGTAGCCTGGTAACAGACGGACAGATAGATAGACAGACGGACAGCGGAGTTTTAGTAATAGAGTCCCATTTTGCCGTTTGGGTACGGAAGCCTTAAAACTAAAACATCTGCATAAAAAAGTATCTGAAAAATCTTTAATACCATTGCAATAAATTTTCAGGTAATTTCAGACAAATCCTACTAATAATACGAGTATTATAAATGCGAAAGTTTGTTACTCTTTCCCGCAAAAACCACTGAACGGATTTGGCAAAAATTTGATACACAGTTTATAACCTGGATTAACCCTTAGGATAGTTTTTACCCCGATTTCATGTTCCCGTGGGTTAATTTTCGAGTTGTAGCAGGTAAAGCCGCTGGGAATAGCTAGTGTTACCTAAAGTAGAGTTTCGTGGATGATTTCATAAGATTTTCTAGAAAACATTTCTGATTAGTCAATTTCATGCCGAAACGTTTTTGGCAACTTTTTGCATTCAACGAAAATGCATAATCTATTTTATCGATTGATTTCTGTGTTATACTTCACCCGATGCGACACAATTCGACAGATTCCAACTACAAGTGAAAATTAACCTTGCTACTAAGAAATAATGTTGCAATTCGACTGACTTGACGTCGTCGTGGCGATCGTGTTTTGTTTTTATTTACCCGTCAACGTATTTTATGTCATAATTATTGTAGTGGTAAGGTTAATTTTCACTTGTAGTTCGAATCGGTCGAATTGCAATCGCGTCGCGCCATGACTTAAAGTCCCTTAAGAATGTCAATTGATTTTAGTGGATCTGCGATCTGGCAAATATTAAATAGACTCATCTGTCGATGTACTAGCGTTATCACCAGTCAACGTTGAAGACAAACATCGTGTGAAACCATGGGGTCTACCATGATGCCTTAAAGCGATAGTAGTTCTACTGTGCGAAAGTGACAGAGCTATACAAGTCGTCTAGCGCCATCTCGTTCCCACATTGGAACAACTCTTGCTTTAAGCGTCATGGTAGACCACCAGGAATTGTATGCGCTGTGTGCGAGATGACAGCGCCACCTAGTAACCACATTATTGGGCACCATCACCTAAAAATCTGCCAACTCTCCCCAACTTAATGACGGGGCCCCTCTTTAGAGAGTCGCGGGAATTATGAATTACTCCGGAACGAAAAGGGCTAATGAAGGATAAACACTTTCGGCTTGTTTTTACATTACAAAAAAAAATATCTAAAAAGTACTTATAAAGGTTCTGGTGCATATTAAATAAACGTGACATGCTTCACTCCGCGGGTGCGCTCATTATTTCACTTCTCTGTCACTTATCGCGCTGCGATGGTTTTGATAGTCTAGACTATGACACTGCCTTTGCACATAGCTAAGTAACACTTTTTGATGTGACTGTCTAATAATCACTATCTTCATCCAATTACGTTTGTGTCTAGCTTTTGACCCTACCGCGCTCCGCCACTGTGCTGAGAGCTCAGCGCATGTGAAACACGACGCGCCGTAGACACGGGCCCTTCCCTAAGGAGAAATCTTTGTGTGCAGTGCCTATAAATCTGTTTCTGTGGCAGTGTAGTATCAAAAATACTTACAATCTTTCTAAAGTATCCTAGAAAATATATTTTAGAGAATAGTAAGGCCCGGTATCCACCAAAGCGGAGAGGAGAGGAGATGTGTTTGAATAACCAATCAGATGTCCACAGCTCCTCTCCGCTTAGCTTCAGTTGACCCAATCAGTGTTCACAAATCCAAGTCGATTGCAACTAATAATGTTGCCAAAACACAGATGAAGTTATGTAAGTTTTAGGGAAAATACCTACCAAAGTGTGCACTTGCACATCACACTCGAAATATAAAATAATTTAATAAAATTATCATCTAATTAATTCGCAAATTATATCCAAAATAATTTTAACTTTGGAAAACCTAAGGTAATTAACTGATCTCTCTGTATTAAGTTTGCCTTGTAAATCTAGTTAAATAGATAAAATTGTTGCAACTTTAAAATCGTGATCCAAGTATCGCAATCCTCATATTTACTCGTATTAACCAGGGTGTTCCTTTCTTTCAGATTTTTCCTACTTTTCGACTGTCAAGATCTAAGTTCGAGATCCACACTGTAAAGCCTGCAGATTATCGACAGAAATGACGTGACGGTTTGAATTTTTGTGATCATCAGTAATAGAAATAAATAAATTTCACATTTTGACAGACTAGAACAGTGATATTAATATTTAATTTTATGTTTTATGCTAACAAATAAGCAGTTAGGTCACCAGTAGAATAAATATTTTAAGTTACTTTGTGTAGAGCTATGTTGTAATCGTAATATGAGAAAATTAGATTCTAGTGTTCGTTTAAAAAAAAATGTCTTACACATATATTTTAAATGCAGGGATGTATCTAAATTGTAATTGTTTCAAACAGACTCTCTTGTTTATTTAGTGAGATAAGATCCAAAGTTCGACTGCAAGATCGGATCAAGTATCTATTATTAGGTTTTTAATCAGGAATAACAGTAGCCCAACTGAAGGCTATTCTCGTCAGTTACCGAGTTTAAGTATTGATTCGAACCTATTACTTTCGGATCAAACATAACTGGCAAAGTTATATTTTTGGCTGAAGTTTAAATGTTTGTTACCACACCCACAATACAAGAGTTTTAGTGGTTCTTTATCTAAATACAAATTATGTTCAATTACTTATTTGTATCTTAGTTATTCATATTTGCATGTCAACATAATGACAAATGTATCTTTACACAACTTCATCTTTGGTTGAAATAAATAATTTGGTCTTTTTCATATTATCATGGAATCTGCCTTAACGAATAAGAGCCTATGCACACCACTTTTTTAAACGCGCCATTGTCGTTGACGCGTTTTTGTAGCGATACAGACGCGAATATTCGTACACACGCAAGTCAGACGCAGCCTGTAGACCTTTACACACCTGTTTAAATTCAATTACGTGTTTGAATCGATACAGACGATGCGATGCCGCGCGTTTGACGCGATGCAAAAGACAACAAACTACTCTGTTTGATAAACACGCGCCCTCGACGCGTTGTGTAGATAGGCCCTGTCTCAAAAATCCACTCCGTGTACGAACATGAAACATGCAACAACCGAATCTCATAAAAAACCAAGGGTGGTAGTGAGCCAAGGTTTCACACATGTGAGTGTTAAGTGGGGGCGGCCTGCGGAACGCACCGTTATGACGCAGCTGGTGTGACATGCGGCCCAGTACTCCTGCGCACGTCACAGCGTCACCGTAACCCGGCGCCGTGACCTGTGCATACTGTCACACATTATTTATACTCCGAGAACTTCACTCGATAAGGTACACGAGTGAGGATATAATAGTTCACCGGGGTTTTGGTCAAGAGAGACGTTTGAAAAAATCACCATCCTCATTTCTGACAATTAGTGTTTCAACTCCAAACGACTTATTCTTTTTGTGATTGTTGCTTATTTATATTTCATTAGAGGAAACAAAAGATATTTGTGGTTAGTTGACTTGTGGTTATCGAAACCTAAGGCCGTTGAAAAGTACGAAAGAAATACAGAGCCCTTAGGCCTTTTCACAAGATATCTGAATTTTATTTACAGCGTATTGAAAATATTTATTGTGTTAAAAGTGCTTCTAATGTACGATGCCTTTCAAATTAACTCCAAAGTTCCAGTTTATTTTACGTCACAAAAACGAAATATCATGCTAGGGCTTCAGCATCCGCTTCAGATAGATCCTGCGTCTGAAGTTAAGATCGCATTAGATACGTACGACGTACGTAGAGTGACGCTTATAATAGATTCCTTTGACCGCCAGACCTACCTAAGTCATTTTACAAAAGCTCTCACACACGAGTCTTTAAAGAAGAATTATTAAGATTCCGGCACTTAATACATTTTCAGAAGATCATGATAATGTCGTAAGTGCCTAGGCACTTAGCTAATTTTTCCCTATAATTTCAAAGATACACACAATCTCGAGCTTCAAAACCTTAACAAGACTTCAACTAACATAAATCGTTACATTTGAAATGTTACAGAGGCCCTGAACAAATGCAACTAAACTAGAAATGAGAACAATAGCACAATAAATTATTTTGCGGTAAACTGCCAAATCTATGGTTAAAAATGGCGGCCTTAAACCTGCGGCAGCTGCTTAAAGTTGGTCTAAGAAGATCCGATGCAAATAAGCCATGCCTTTTATTCCGTTCAAGCGTAGCCGGGTCACAGATCTAGTACAAATATAATTTTGTTGTAGCGTCGCGAATTTACTTATTTCTATTGATTTATTTGTTCAACTGTACATTCTTGGCAATGAAATTGATTGTTTGACGGCCGTTAGGATTTGAATGAAATTCTTTCGTCTGTTGTTTCCCTCTGATCTAGATTTTCAATAGTCACTAACTAGTTGCTAACACTTTCAGACACTGATACTTTAGGAGTTTCTATTGAAATATTTTGATTTTGCAGTATTGCCATAAAACACCTACATGTGTAAAACATTTACTTTAATTGCTGATAATGGCGCAACGTTTCCATCAAAAGACAGAAAGCGTTTCCGCCCTGACTTTTATATTTACCTAACCTAATTTACAACAAAAATAAAAATAAGTACTCAACATCTCTTCAAAACATTAAATAGAAAACATGCAAAAGTTTCACATCTCCATACTCTAGTTACCTGATACTTAGCACCATTTTGCACTAAGCGACACACGTTTCACACTGGTTCATTCGATACTATAACACTGCCACTACTCGAGCTTTAACCGATAATCACTTCGCGTGACTGCGTGCGTAAGTTCGCGGTCGATCGTAACAATCGAAGTTAGAGGAAGTGTGGTAGTGGTGCGCGGGCGCCTCTCGCGGCGTCTGACCATCAAGTGGTGGTCGTCGACTCAGCCTCCAGCGTGCCTCCTCATCCGCGTAATGCTTCCCGCAGCGGTGAGCCCGCACAAAAGCGCGAGGGGGGCCTTAATCACTTCCAAAACCATTTGAGGAAACAATGTCCAGGTGCGAACTCAGTCACGCTCAATCCGACCCGACTAATGACAAAGTTCAAAGGCAATTACTGCGCACAATAAATTGACTACTGGAAATTCGACTCAAACGCAACAGGTTTATTAATGACATATATTTAATCTGATGTTATTGAAAATATATATATCGCAGATTACAGCATACTTTTAATAATTACAAGAGGAGATTATTGTCTTGATCATTGTGCAAACAGTATAAAAAGTTTTTACTTTGTAAGCAACAAACCTTTTTTCTGTTTAACTTGTCTCAAAGTCTCAAACTAACTCCATAAAATTATTAAACTATTTTTGTAGTTCGTTACTTTTGTGACTATTAGTTGGACGTAGTTAATTAAGGGAAAAGGACTCAATCCACACTTGAGTCCTGCCAAAATTGAGATAAGTATTCTACGTGCTCCTGAGGGTCGAATCTATCATGTTAGTAGTGGAAAAATGTGTACGGAAACTATAGTTTTCTAATTCGACAATAAGTATCGTCTCTATCTACAAATTCCACAATAAGTATCTTTTAAGCTTATGGGCGTTCAAAGTATTTTGATACCTATACCTACGTATGTAATTAAAATTTCGCAAATAAAATATTTTTTGAAATATTTTTTGAATATTTTATTCGTCCCTTAAAATAGTGATATATTTTGCAATACATTTCAAAATGTTAAGTGAAAATGTATGAACTCCAGTTACCTATTTAAGTTAAAAAAAAAATGTGTTAAGTATTAAGAAGAAAGCAATTATTTGACCCGAGAAACACTTTTCAATAATACAAGGCCAGAACGCAGCAGTAAGAGAAATAACAGCTGAAACTTCTATCGAAGGGCGTTATAAGTTTCTCAGCTCAAAACACACAATATGAATGGAATCCCTTCTGCTTAACTACGTCCTATTTCGTCAGGATTTAACTTATATTTAAATGCTAAAGTAGTATTGTTACATGGAAATATTGTACGCTTTAATTTAATGACTTATTCCAATCAATGCCTCCATCCGCAGCATTATGTTGAAAGCTATTATCAGCGAAGTGACAGTTACCACAGCAAGCGTCACCTTCATAGGTCTGTAACAGAAAGATTTTTATGAGTTCATCTTGAATTTGACACTTGTTACATTTGTCAAGGAATTGAGAGCCTCAGTGGCCATTTTTATCTAAGAAAAATGGAGGTATAGTGGTGGACAAAAAACGTGACCCATAAAGAGTCGATCAGCTATTCGTCATCTTTTCTGACCGACTACGACTGTTCTGTTTAATTAATTACGCCCATACTTTGATCAATATTGATCGAAGCGCCCATAACTACTTCTTGCTTACTTTAGAAAACATTTTCACCTTACCTACAGGTACCGGAGATAAAATAAATATTGCATAACGACCTTTCTTTACGAACTTTCTTTCTAGATGCCGGTTTCCTCCTGATAGAACACAGGACTCCTCTCTGTGAGAGGGAGTGGACCATAATCCACCACGCGGGCCCAGTGCGGCTTGGTGGATGTCACATCATGTCTTCGAAGTTTTGGTTCTTAGGATATACCGGTTTCCTTTCGATGTATTCCTTCACCGTTTTGAGAGTAGTAGTGATGAGCTTGGGTCTAGAAGATTATTATTTCAAAGCAGGGCAGCATACCTACCCGTCAGCGTTGTGGAAGTACATCGCGCTCTTGAGGGTGAAGTAGACCAACTGCATGTAGCAGTAGATGAGGTAGTACAAAGCCAATGCCGTCGCTGTCACAGAGAGCTGCACCACCGACACCAGCTCCGACACCACACTCCACGACTTCTTGTTCTTGGTCTCCTGCGTGAAAAATGTAAGTATTGAAAACTTCATACACACATCAGAAAATTATCTAATGGTAGGTTGTAATTATGATTTCTTGATTGTTTTAGATTCTTTATTTAAAAATATAGATTTAGAATATTGAACGATAAAACAGTTAATTTAAAAAAAAGAGCTTTGCTTACTTTTACTGACAAAAGGAAGGGTGGGGTAAATAATTGTAATAATTTAATAAATATGCTTACTACGTATAGGTACTTGAACGGCCCTTAAATTTCTCTACATGGGATGCATGTCGAAAAATACCTTCGGAGCTTTTATCGATGCAATAATAGAACCCAAAACAATGTTTATTTTTTCTGTAATACTTAAAACGGCTTTACCGGCGATAAGGGTGCGGTTTTCTCTAAAATGTTTGTTTCTTCATAAATAAATCGTAAGACCTCATGTCAATTTAAAGAATCACCTCGAACATTTTTGATACATTTTCCAACACCTTAAAGATAAGGGAAGGGAATTGAAAATTATAGGAAATTGGCGCGATTATAAGAACTTGGGTAAAAGTGTGTTCATTATGAAGCCTAACTCGCCCGACGAGACTATGTATCAAGAGAAGGATTTACGTCATTTTCTATTATGCACCGAAGACTAAAACTAAACAAAGTATTTCGGTCACCAATCTGCAATGATACCGTTAGGCTATTGTTGCTTTTTCACGAATTCACACAATACCCAGAAAGATGAGGGGAAAAATAAGGGAAGGAAGACTTCGTCCGAATGAAACAGCTTGGCTTGAAACTATCTCAGTGAAACCATACATTGATTGGGTTATTTTGGGAGTTTAGAGGACTTTTTGTACGAACCGTATTAAATATGTAGGGTAAAGGGAGGTTATTTGGCGAGACAAGGCAACTCAGTGATAGAGTCTTAAAAGTCTCTCAAAACGTTACCTAAGCATGCTGTAATGCGAAATGATGCAACTAGTTCACCACTAAAGTGGGCAAGACGTAGTGACACATCATTTCACATTACAGCATGCATAGGTAACGTTTTGAGAGACTTTTAAGACTCTATCACTGAGTTGCCTGTCTCACAAAAAAACCTCTCTTTACTTAGTTTTCTAAATTGTCTCATAATGTCCTTATTAGCCCTGTCAGAGAGGAGGCCTGTGTCCCAATAGCTTCCGAACCTTTGTAGGCTGATGATGATGATGTTCTTAATATTACATTTCAGAAAATGCATCCAGTAGAAAATGCATCCAATCCTACCCAAAGATCTTGATGTCAAACGGAAATAAAAAACGAACAAACAAACAAACCATTTCAAATTCATATTTAAAATCTTACTACTGAGAATATCGTGGTTAGGCTAGCCGGCTATTTAGCAGTTGTTAGCACTTTTATAATTGTAGTCGTGCTTTTGTGATAAGCATTTCAAAATGACTAAAACCATAGTCTAAAAAAACAAGGTCTGGCACTCCCGAAGTGACACATGTTGACGTCACTTTCCAGTTGCCAATTAATTGCAACAAGATACGAAAATAAGGAAACATTTTCACCCATTATTTTGTTTAAAAGAATAAATAAAACATTTAAATTGTATTTAGCATAGCAAACGAAACAATTCAATACGTATACCAACAGAATTGTTTAATAAAACCACAGCGTTTTATCGTATTCGCTTATGTAATAAATGCGCTTAGGGAGTTATAACCACACACTACTGGTAACACAGGAACGGGCTGTGTCATTGTCATGCCGCCATTTTGTCGTATAGCGCTATCCTTGTTTTATGCGTATGCCTGTCTCGCTCAGCGACTGTGGAACCAGCGGCACTCAAACATTTTTATTTGTGAACGTCGAAAAGTTTCTTTGTTATCTTTTATCCTAGGATGGATAAATAATGCTCTTTGTCACTGAAAATCTACTACGCTGAGGTAAGGGATGGAAGCCACGTGCAAAAGTTAGCAGTAATGTAATAATTAGGTCAATGTTTCATTAGGTTAAATTTCCCCAAACTGTAAAGTTTGAGAACCAGCAGATAGCGATGATGACGTAGGCTTGTGTCACCCACGTGACCACTGTGTCTCGGAGTGCCATACCTGGTATTATTATACCATGACTAAAACCAGTCAAGATTTTTTCCTACAATTGTATTCTCTGACACAGAGATAAATGATTCTCCATTCAGAAAACAATCCCAGCTTATAAAACTAAACTAATATTATAAAGCTTAAAAGAGCTTGTTTGTTTGGTTGGATGCGCTAATGTCAAGAAATAATGTTTTGAAACCAAATTGAAAAAAATGTTTTTGTGTTGGTCCATTTATCGGGGAAAGCTACTTATAGGCTATAGCGTGGATGAAACCACGGAAAAAACTAGTTTCAGTCTAAATGTATTTACTCATTACAGTTAGTAGATCAAACGATTAAGTTTAACACCGATTTTCTTACATTCAGAGTATTAATGTGTTTTTTCTCGTGAAGCTCGTATTGTGGCGTTAAAATTAGGTAATCTAATCCACTTAGAGTAGCCAGGCGTCCGAATAAAGCCGGACACAGTCAGGATTTTTGGTTGCGTGTCCGGCCTGTTCCGCTTTTGTTAGGCTTTATAAGTTTCATTTTTTTTTAATTAATCATGATTTGGTTTCCGCTCCGCCCGCTTCTTCTCATATAGCTAGCGCAAGCTAGTGGACTAGTATTAGCCGAGCTCGCTTGCGTTTAACTTCGAGAGGAATTTTATTTAGTTGAAACGTACTTTATGCACTTTTAAAAGTTTTAAAAATTGGTCGAGCGTCGAGCAATTGGACAATGATAAAAAAATGTCCGGCTTTTAGGGTTTAAAACATGGCAACCCTAAATCCACTAAAAGACTACGGCGAGGTGGTCGACGAGTTTGTAATTGATTTTCAATTGTATACAGTACAGTATAAAGTTGAATATACACTATTGACAAACTGTAACGTCGGCGCTAAATATAGGTGAATGAATGGCCGAACCAACTCAATTTAGCGGTCGACAGACGAATACTTTACTGTTCTTGGTCTTAACCTAGAGAGATCATTATCTTCCTCTTTAATTACACTTAAACAAACATTATGCGCCTGCAACCTCAATTGAGTTCATCAAACAAGGTTTCATTTACTACATAAAGTAAATAAAATACTTTTATAACTACTTACTTCCTTTTCCCCTTTGAAATGTAGATTTCTAATCCTCGTAAGTATATGTTTAATATTTATTATGTTTAATTTAATTTTAATTTACATCTATGTTTGGAATCATTAATAATAATTGAACACTGAGTAAAAATGCAGGAACATGATGCGCTTGCCATATTTATTAGTGACCGACCGAAATTTCGGTTTCGGTTTCGGTTTCGGCCGGTTTCGGCCAAAATACCTAGTTTCGGCCTTAGTTTCGGTTTCGGCCAAAATATAGCCGAAACTTTCGGCCCCGCCGAAACTCAAGTGTTCCTGCATTTTCGTGCGTCGTTCGGTAAAATTCGTAGCTAACACGTACTTGCTCGCTGGCGGGGCCCCGGCTCAGTTTGCCGCCGTCCGTTTATTCGTGAGACGAGGTTATGTTTTTGAGTTTACTGCCAAGAGTACCTAAGTCTTATATATTCATGTCATAATAAAAAATATTTGTTACGTACGTTCATGATTAAAAACTTATCAATCGTCAAGGCGATTAGAATTAGGATTAGGCGGTACTCGAAACATAATTAACGGTTTCTTTTTTGAAATAATGCAATTTTTTTAGTCTAATGACTCAGTTACTTCAGTATTGCTAAATTAATATAGTGCAATTGTTGAGACTTCAAATCTAGTGAAACATTGGAAACAATGATTTTTTTATAATTTCGAATAGATTATGGACTCAGTAGAAGTTAAATAACATAGAAAAATAGCAATTCTTGAGATCGTCTATCTACCTATCCATAAGTTTGCCGTATTTCATTATTACACAGAATTTGATCCTTATTGTTAACACTATCAAATGGTGTAATAATACAGGTTGTGATTTTTTTTTTCAAAATTCGCGGGTTCAATTTTGGACCACGATTATTGATTTTTCTAAAATCCAATGATACAATTTTAGTTTTCGGCAAAATCGGTCTCGAGACTCTATTCAACGTTTTTCGATTTTCCTCATAGTTAAAAATATAGCCGTCCACGCCCAGTTGAAAAATTCATTCCGTGTATTTGACACTTTCTTGTGTCAATAAATATAAAAAAAAACAGAAAAAAATCGAAAAGTTAAAAGTTTTAAAAAGTTTCGGTTTCGGTTTCGGTTTCGGCCGAAACTGAGAGCAAGGCCGAAGGTTCGGTTTCGGTTTCGGTTTCGGCTGAAAAATCAGTTTCGGTCGGACACTAATATTTATTACAGACCTATCTCTGAATCATTTTTCATCAAGATTTGTTTATCCGTTCTGGCGTAATTGTTTTAAAAATATTTATCCATCCATTCGAATATCCAAGCAAAAAAGGATATTAAATGAGATCAACAGCTCATAAACCTTAGTTAATTACCTTCCACAGTTAGTTGCCATTCCACAAATCCGCACTAAGCGGTCCCAATCTTCCCTCAATGAGCATTGCAGATGAGTGAACTCACTACCTGTGTCTATGTTTCCGAACGTAAACAACCCGAATCTCTTCAAAGTTAGAGTGAAAAGGCTTCTTTTCGATAAGCTCACTCCATCGACCATCGTAGGCTTTGTCTTTGTCACCTTTGACCTAGACTAGAGTCTAGAACTGACAATCTGGAACACGCTAATCTCGGAAAATGCTGGTTCGAATTGAAAAAAAATTGTGTTGGATAGACCATTTATTTAGTAGGATGGCTATAAAACATCACGCTACTACCAAAATCACTCCCTCTCGCAAGAGAGGAGGCCTGTGTCCCAGCAGTGCCAACAATAAAGAATGATGAAACCAACCAAAATGGACCAGACATATTTAAACAACCATGTTTAAATATTAGATAGATAACTCTTCATCCATAAGGTTCCTAAGTCCGATAAGGAAAGTCCCGGAAAGAAGCAGTAGCCGAAGATATACAACATCCACGTAATTACCAAACAATGTGTGGTAACTATAGTGTCCCCGAATTAACACAGACTTTGAAATTAAATGGAAAAGATAAGAATAATTTAAAACACGTAGGTACATGAAGTTAGCGTCGGAAACCTTCGAGCCATCCGCCTCATCATCCGGCAAATGTTTATCAATATTATGTATTGTTTTAATTTTTATTACTTATTATTTTTTAGGGTTCCGTACCTCCAAAGAAAAACGGAACCCTAAGGCTATTTGTACAAAACGTGATTTCCAATTCGTCAGTCAATGATATTTTATTTCTCAAGTTGATATTTTCTGGAATGTGATGTGACCTTACTGATTGATTAATGTCAGGATCTATTTACAAAAGTCCTGCTTTTGAATAGATCCTAACATAATGGTGGTGGTGTCTTTTTTTTCGTCAGGAAATAGGACTATTTTAAAATAGATCCTGACGAAAAAAAGACACTACGGCACTAGAAAGCGGAGGGAAATGAAAAATTTGTTTTTTTTTTTTGAGCCAGTCAGGTCCTTTCCGTACAATTTGGTGATTTACTAAAAACTTTGTTATGTAAGCATTAAAAAATGACCATTTCACCTTGTAGTGGGAAGCGGCGCTGTCGCAGGGCGCGCCGTGTCACGATCCTAGTCTCGATGCTATCTGTGCGCACGAGCATCCATTACAGCGTACCAACACTCCTACGCCGATGTCGGCCGAATCGCCACGTTCTTGTATATTGTTATCACTGCACTGATCGTACTTTGATTGTGAAGGAGAAATCCTGGAGGGGTGAGACTCTGAACCTTTGGACATGGATCTCAAAGACCTTAATTTCTACTTAAGTAACACATACGTTAAGCAAGAGTCGAAAATTCAAACATTACCTACTAAACTATCTAAATCTAAGACGATAGACGAAACTTTTTGAATTACCCTGAGCCATCCATACAGGGTGTTTTTTTTTTAAACCATGCATTCAGCAGTCACTGTCCAGTGTCCACACTGCCAAAAAATATCCTATTTAATAAAACATTGAGTAACGACAAAGGAATCCAAAAACCAATTTACAGAGTTTCCTGGTTCCTCGCGGCTAGTCAAAGGGCAGGTCGCAGCGTGGCCGTGTTGTAACAAGACAAGAGCAAGACATTCCTGAATAACGACAGGCGATGCATCGAGCAGGAGCGATGGCCGATAGAGGGCGCACGAAGCAACCACCTCGATCACGACGCCCGCAGCCAACGCCAACGCCGAACTTATGACGATGTTATCCGACAACTAATTAGGCATGGCGTCACTTTACTCTGATTTATTTTAGTTATGTAAACAGAAAAAATAATGAATTCACAAAAAGGCTTGAAGAATTTGGTGAAAACTTTTTTTTACGGTTGGTTCGCGTTTGACTCGCCTGTGTGGTCGACGGTAAAGCGCACTTGTCTACAAGTAACATAGACACTCTTGACTTGAAGACCAAAAGGATGTAGCTACAATTACCGGCCAAACCCGATTTCAGGACAAACTAGTTTGACCTAGGCTAAACTAGTTCTTTGCGAGCTTGGGACTTGCTGGCACCCCGACTCGGACAATTTAGGTTCGAAGAGGATGGCCTCGCCATCCCTCTTTCTGGTTTTTTTTTATACCACCTAGGAGTCTACTTGAAGCCGCCAACTTGCTTCTGTGAAAGAAGAACTAGTTTAGCCTAGGCCAAACTAATTTGTCCTGAAATCGGTTTGGCCGGTTACATAGCTATCAGGAAACACAGATCCCTGTAGAGAATTTTATCTCTTTAGGTGTGCACCCAATATATACGTAAGAATTGGCAAAACGCTTAGTACGTATCCGAAGGATGTCCACTTCGTAACGACGACGCATGGCCGTACGGCTTGTAAAAGGTAAAAGAAAGGTATCAAGTCCACTCTAGGTTCGCTTAGATATCCATCCCCTCGTTCATATAAATGCAGTCAAACGTTGTAAAACAGTCATCATTATATGTAAGATTTTAAACTTTCCAGATGTGACTGACTGATGTACCGTAGTACATTGTTATCCTAAGGGTGAAAGTTAACTTATTCAGTCCGAGACCGGATTTGGAGCTCGAGCGGAGCAAGGGTGCTAATAGTTCGAGAGTAGAGGTAAGCGACGAGTAAACACTGTGCTTTTAATTACGAGTACGAGAAAAGTAAAAAAAGCACAAGCGTATTGGATTGCCACTTTCCCGCCTATTATTTTTTTGTCCTGTAGCCGGCATTATTTATCATTTTCATTATTGAAACAACGGAAATTTTGAATTTGCTCAAATCTATGTTATTTTAAATAAACTGTTTAATCTACTACTGCTATCTTTCTACTATCTTTTCGCTTAGACTAGGTGGACTAGGTCCCGTCTTTCTCGGCAAACTTCATCAAATCGGTCCAGCTTAGGCTTCAAAGCGTAATAAAGAAACAAGGAAACTGAAGTTATGAAAGCTTTAGCTTTTGTTTGCCAAATTTAACCATATCCCTCTGTCCCAAGTGGTAAAGGGTAACACGCAAAACCGAACAAAACATTCAAATTCTTAAGCATATCTTACCCCTTTCCCATACAAAAGCTTGCAGCAAGCTTCACAGTCGACTGGTAACTCTGGCACTTTCTGCGTACTTTTTTTTTTCTTGTCACAGGTACCGTGTCCATAAGCATACCCACATGCTTTGTCAGTCTATTTACAAAAAAAAAAACATAAGTAAAGGTTTAACGGCAATCATTCAGTTTATCCTAATTCTTATGCCTTTACTTATTCAGGCAGATCTATGAGTTTAGTGCCCTTAAAAGCATTCAGTTTATACGAGTAAATCATCATCATCATCTTCTTGCCCTTATCCCATTTTACTTGGGGTCGGAGCAACACGTTTTTTTCTTCCATTTACTCCTTTTTCTTTCGAGTCTACGAGTAAATACAGGTTCATAAAGATAAAGTTTTCAAAAATACAGGTTCAGCGGTACAAAGATTGGAAATGACCTCTCCCATACCTCTGTTCAATTGATTCACACTCCCCGGGACACATATTTATTAATTCTATATATTTACCATTAAAACGTCCACTGTGGGAGGAGGAGGTGCGGGGAATGTGTCCAAAACTTTCTTGACCTTTTCACTAGTCTTCACACAACCACATTTGCGCTTGCCACAGGTGCGCGAGCACTTCTCACTAATCTGTTCAACCGGACCGCCAGCTATAGGCTCTGCTACCCCGGGCTTTCGGGGCTTCGATTCGTCGCAACATGACTGATCAGTCATTACTGACACCTGCAAGTTTTTTTGTACCACATTACCTGCCAGTACCGAACTTTTGTAAAATCAAAATTTAAACAAAATGGCCAAATAATCACTTTGAAATTTTCGTGTAGAATTTACTTAATCGTTAAGCAATCAATCCACATGAAAACCTACTAAAAGTCGGTACAAGCGGATTTATAGGATATAGCCTAAAGTTTAGCTGTTGTAAATACTTACATGCACCATTTTGTATGTGACATAACGACAAAGCCGTTGGTTTGTATATCGGAAGTACCACGACTTTAAATATATGTTCAAAAAATCCTGTTGCAACAATATAAGTGGAAATAATGATTTTGGAGAAGTTATATCAAATATACTAGGTAATAAGTTCACATAGCACTATAATTTTGAATGTAACACAAAACAAAAACAACATAAATGAATAGACAAATGACGTGTTTACTTGACCGTGTCACTCTGTTCGATCTGATGGTTGATAATAAATTACAGTTATTTTTTTCTATAATTCTTGACAGCCTGTGAATGAAGGATGCATAAATTGATTTGAATTTCACTTTTAGATGCCACTTTTAGTGAAGGCCTAAAAACGGGCCATCCATTAATTCCAGTTGCAGTTCGGAGGTCGCCGACACCATTGTCTCCGTGAAGACTAGGATGGTGCTCCAATCTGGGCAAGTCTCCACCGTGTCCTTCGGGCAGTCTACAGTTTCCTTTCGCTGAATCTGAATCAAGAACCTCCCGAAACAACCGTGTCCGCGTCAGGCGGAAAGTGAGGACGCCGCCGCCGTAACGCTTCCCAACCAGTCTTAAAATAGACTGCCAATGCAGTCAGTTTTAAAAAATATTCCCGAAAATATTAAAACTGAAAAATCTGGTTTTGGCTCTAAGCAACAGTTGACAAGAATTCTGATCTTAATTTTACTCTTATACGGTCACAACTATGTAACTTAAAACAAATTAAAACTATGAAATTCAAAACAGACCTATGAACGTTGTGATCTGAAATCAAGTGCATTTCGCGGAAGACAACCGAAACTGGCGCCGACCCCCGTGACCAACGGTGACAAGAGTAAACACGTAGCGCGGCCCAGCACGGCCGGTGCGCGGCGTGCGAAACACTACAGATGTTATTTCACACTCAATTTTGACCCAATTATTATTTGTTGTTCACAGTAGGAATGTAAACAAGACGTTTCGTTATACGGGCGAGGAGGGAAGTAGATAGGTAAGGTCATCCGGTTAGCTACCTACTGAAATGCACAGTAGCACGGCTTCATCATAATTTGTGACGAGATAATTACTGAAAACCCATTTTCCGTAAATGAATTCTCCCACCCTGGGTGGAGCGGTATGGACTGTCAGACTCACTGAAAATCGACCCTATATTCCTTCAGGTAGCTTTTTGTGTTACAGGGTCACAGTAACATACCAAGAGAGTCCCAAAATTCTGTGTGATAATGATATAAGCCTCATCAGAGTGTAGTACAACCACTAAATAGATTTGGACTCTAGCAAGCTGCACATCATGCCTAAAACATGTCTAACTTGCTAATGCATCCACATTCTAGCTTAATTTGTCTCAGCGATAATCGTCAGTGTCAAATGGCCCTAATTTACAGCCGTGCCATAACGTTCCACCATTGTCTGTTTTCGGAGCTTATACTTTCGTGCCCCTATATAAGTTGTACGTTCTCATTGTTCATTCACGGATTTGGCAATAATCTGCTTAAACATTTTGGATGCGTCAACATATTTATCAGACTAAGCAATTTTATTTTTTGATGTCATGAGGATTATCTACATCTTGGTTTGTGGGATCACATCAGGACACTTGGTAACAGCTTCTTAGAAAAAGGATTGCAAGTTGGTCATATACCTATCTGGTAAACATTTTAAAAAAGCAGACATAGTATGTTGCAAATTAAATTGTCTGCAACTTTGGGTCTGTAACATTTAGCTGTAGAGTACCTTTCACAAAAATAAACATAGAGATCTAAGCCCTATCACATTAGTAAAGTCATAAAGTGCCATGTCGTGTCAATTCCTCCGTACTGTCATAATTATGTCCAGTCCAGATTAATAATAAACACCAAAACAAATGCTTTTTTTTTAGTTTGCGACACGGACAACAATGGACTCGCACTCTCGCAACCGATTAAATCGTTTGTACTGCGTGCGTGTTTTCGACACTATGAACTCAACTAATTCATACTACCGTAAACAGTTACATGAGGTATAACGGTGAAGCATAACTCTATACATTTCCCTCATTGTCACTACAAAAGGCATTACTTGACCGTGAGAAGGTCGAGAATCCTTACGTCAACGTCGCGAACTCGCGACCGACGACGCGACGCGTTCGTGTGTGGTAATACGTGCCAATCTGACGAGATTTTTATGACCCTGACTGACATAACTGTAGCAACGTAACGGGTCGCGGGACTTATTTCCTTACCGTGACCCCGGAACATAAAGGGCTATTGAAGGACACCGTGGTGGATTTAGTCAGTACAAGTCTGACAGTCTCCCCCGCTCTGCCCGGGGTGGGAGGACTCATTATTTTGATGATTTTAACAAGCTTAAAAAAAAGTATCTAAGTAATTCCGACCTCTGCTAAAGACAACCGTCTTTATTCAATGCTATCTTGTGACATATAACTAGGTATAGTAGATATTTGGTTGCCGGCTTATCTACAAGCACATTTATAATTGGAGGTTACCTTAACCATTGCGGCTAACCAACATTTGAGGTTTTCTGCTTTGACATGATGATTCAGAAAGAACAGTGAACAGTAAAAATAATTGAGCAGGTCAAAATTGTATTCTAAATACTACCTAGGTCCTATGTTTTAGGGGCTTATTCCTTCTTCAGCACACAATCGATTTATTCTGTAAAATGACGAGTTAGGGCAATGCATCTTCGTCGCTCAAGTAGTTTCAAACAAAAGGGCATCTAATCCGCGGTTCGCAGCTATTGATTTCAAGCTTTTGTTTTATATAAATTGCTTTCGATGAAAATTCCAATTTCAGTTAGGCCGTTAATTGAAAGTCACATAATTTGTCACGGTAAATACCTACTTATGTAGGTATTACTAATATCAAAAACATTTTTTAGCAGTTTGGTAAAATAATACTTAGTAGTAGGTAAATAGGTACCCAAGTGAATCCCTGTCATATAGAGAGGAGGCCTGTTTTGTTAGCAGTGGGAACATTAGAGGCTGATGGTGATGATGATAAAGTTCTTACCTACCAGTAGTAGTAGTAAGGAATTGTATTAGAAGTTTGGATTCCTAATGAAAGAATAATGCACTTAGGTACTGCTGTGCGTACTTTTCTTTCATCGCTCCTAAACAAAGGTTAGGTACTAACTAAATAGTTAAAGCATGTTCTCTAGTCTAGACGGACAGATGTAATCCAGCATCCCACCCTTGGTGACCTTATTACTTGATGTCATTTATCTAGATGGCAGATATAATCCAAATTAAACACACACAGAATATGGCATCCAATCTCTCTCCAAAGCGACCTCTGCTGAGACGTCAGATTATCTACAACTGTCTAGCTTTCTAGAACATACATAATAGGGGATGAAAGCTTTTTATTCCCACAACTAACTATCACACAACGTCATCTAGTCCCAAGCTAAGCAGAGCTTGTGTTATGGATAGTAGACAACTGATAAACATAATTATAAATTTCTAAATAAATACGTACGTATTATAGATAAATTACACCCAGACACAGAACAAATGATCATGCTCATCACAAAAACATTTGTCCTGGGTGGGAATCGAACCCACGACTCTCGGCATAGCAGTCAGGGTCACTAACCACTAAACCAACAGGCCTGTCAAATACTTCATTGTTTTAATACGAGTACTTCGAACCTTAGGTTTTTTATCGCTTAAACGGACCATCCAATACGTGATACCTACTACTTTCAATAAACCGAGATCACAAATCAATCAATCAAGAGGACGTTTCAGGAAGCGTATAGGAATGAGAGCCTTTGTGAGTTCGGTATGGACGTTAGGAAGGGCCTACCGCCCGGTGGGTGGCGCGAATCGTACGGTCGTTCACTCCCGCACCTGCCCGGTGTTATGATCGCTACCATAACGTCTGTTACACTGCGAATCGTGGAAATTGCGAAGATTTGTGTTAAAGACTTTTGATAAATGTTTGTAATAGGTACCTGCTGCCTACCTACTAAGGACTTTCATGATTCCAAGTTGATTTTGAAAAAGGAATCGCCTGAAACTCACTTTGCAATTACTCGAGGTCCTACTGCTAGGTCATACATTGATTGAATGATATGATTCGAAGCCAAAAACCCCATGCATTAATTAGACTGGTCATCGAGTTATTGCAATGGAATAAATTCCTACGATGAACGTAACGGCTTTTAGTGGTTAGAATGAGTCTGTGGCAATGATACTGGCAAGGCACTAATCGATGAAGATGAAACTAGATAGAGCTTGTCCGAAGACGAATGCGGCCGTACCTACTCGAGTCGAACCCTCGACGTCTTCAATCTCTTACTTTCTCACACACCCGAATATCTCGTGGAACAACAATGTGTGGATAAGCCTCTTCGTACACAACGCGACACAAGTCTCCAATACCTTACGACTTTGGTATCCAGCGACTATCGCAATACTTACAAATCCATAGAGGTTCGTACACAAGCATGCGTCAATGGATACCAAAGTCGTAAGGTATTAAGACTTGCACCGAGTAGTATATGAAGGGGATTTTTTTTAGCGTGGTAAAATCATCAAATGAGTTCCCCACCCAGGGCAGGGCAGGAGAGACTTACTAGACTTTTTTTGGGGGGGCCCCGTCATTGTGCTCACAGCCTTGATGCGCGTGAAACACAGAGAGTCGCCCATTAGGTATAGTCGCCGCCCGCATACCCGCGCCTACGTTAGCCGAAGATCGTCTTGCGACATCATTGCCGTGGCCGTCTACCCCTGCGACTGGGTTGAGAGGTGGACGCTGCGGTCCTTTCCTTCACTCGGCCGGCCTCCTTCTTCGCATGACAGCTTCGCAAAAGGAGAAGGCCATTTCCCACTCCGTCTCGCCCCGCAGCATGATCTCGACCAGTGCCGGGCGTGAGCGGCTGCCGCGCCGTCGTGAGGACACACAGAGGTGCTCTGCCCAAGCAGGGCAGTCCTGCACCGTATGCACCACCGGGTCCTCCGGGCAGGTATTTCTTCCTTGCTCATCCGACACAAGTACCTACCTCCCGAATCTTCCGTGTCCCGTGAGGACCTGCGCCAGGCGGTAAGTCAGGCCTATCCAGCCACTCCTCAAAGAAGGTTGTTACCGCCGCCGCCGTCGTGCCGTACGAAGGGGCTTAGAGTTAAAATAAATATTCAACATAGAAATTACCTGTCACAAATCTATTTTCATCCACGATTCATAACAAAAACACCGGAGCATTAAATTCAAACGCAGCATCTGGGTCGCTTACATAAACACAAACATCCCAAGATAAAAATACACAATTACGCCTGTTAATCATCCAAGGTGAAATTGTATGTTAAAGCGAAAACTGAACACGGTTTGAACAATGGCCCGCTACACAAGGTCACTCGTACAATAGAGGTGCGCTAAGTATTTTGGAAATGTGAAGGTCAATTGTGTCGCGATCCACGATAAGCCCTTCCTCCTCCTTATTAGATACGATAACCTATTTCACGCTATTGTGGACACGCTCAACCCTGTTTACAGCATCGAGATAAAATATGTTTATTTTTTTATTCAAGGTGGCCATAATTATTTCGAGTGAAGACTCTTGAAACTGCGACGCACACGTCTTCAATGTAGGTATTCACTCATTTTTTCCATTTTCTGCTCACTGGGAATGCTTCGGGAGATAAACAGGTTAACCTGTTGTTGCCAGAAAACCATTTAAGTCACTTGTATCCATTTAGTCTTTTGACATTAATAATTTTGCCAAAATAAGTTTCATCTCCATTGGGTCGCAGGATTGTCTGGGAAGTAAAGGGCTAGCTATTAGAGGAAAAACATGGATTTTAGTCAGCAGCTACCAGTCTGACGATCAGTCCAAGTCCCTTCAGCTTCACACTGGGCGAGAGGACTAATTTGATGATAAAACACGCTAAAAAAAACAAGGTTCATCTGCATTTAGTAAAACGAATGTTGTTCACCATAATGTTTAATAAATAAACACATATTACATTTACGCTGCTGAAGCTACAGTCTGTGAGAGTAGCCGTAGCACTCGTGTGAATATTGTTTCGAAAGCATGACCACAATATGACTATCTGCTCCATACAGCAGGCCTATGAGCCCTTGACATATTCCGCCGTCTCCATAATTAATTACTGATTACATGTAAAATATAAAAATAAGTACATTTCATTGTAAAATGTTAAGCAATTTTCATTAAACGGGCATTCCAAAAACAAACGCACTTTACATAAGGGTTAGGGTTCTTGCATAAAGATAACAGTCCAATGATCTAGCATTTTTTACTGTCCATATTGCACCTTTTCAATATGTACGATGTGCGAAAACGTCTTCAAAAATTGTAGAGCAATTTTACCCATTCTTATCTTTATGCATGCACCCTCGGAGCGTTGGCCTCAAAACACCTAGCAAGAATAAGACGCGTTTCCATTAGACAAGTCTTGCTAACAAGTATGACGTCACAATGGGGAAGGCCGGTCAAAGCTAATTGTAGATGGCGCGACCATAGTTAAGTCCTAATCCGACCAATGAGGTAGGTAGTACTATTTTGAAGTACCTATAAGATTTGAACCAATAACGATGCTTGGAACAAGCTATACTAGCGCCATTCGTTTCCCAGTTGCCATCCCCATTATTTAAAAGTTGATTTAATGGGGATGGCAACTCAAAGCTAATCGTAGATGGCGCTGCGATAGTTGGTCCCCACGTCTACCTTGTAAAAAAAAAACAAAAAAGATTATTTGTTATAAAAATTGAGTATAAATACAAAACAAATATGGAAAATTATTCGTCCATGCAAGTACTTATACTAAAAGAAGAATTAAGACGCCGCGGTGCATCTACAAGAGGAAAAAAGTGATTTAATTGAGTGGTAGAGAATACATTTGATTTTACCGTAATAAATCCACAATTACTTGTAGTTGAGGTTTCAATTTTTGAGTTTAGGTATGTTTTACCATTCCTCTCCTATAACAAGAATATAATGATGCTTCTGACTTTCTATTTTGATAAAATAACATAATGTCTTAGGTCAGTAATTTTAACCTTTTTTTCTATTTAGATTCGAGAAATATCACAATATGTATGTTTAATTTATTAACACCACAACTATTACAAAACTCGTTCCAGGTGATAATTCTTCCGCCAGACGAACCATTTCATGATTTATAGAGCGATGCAATACTGGTACTTAACCTCCAAAAGAAAAGTAGATATTATTTGGAAAAGTGTATTCGATTGTTTAGTTAAGGTATAATCATAGAATTTCATTAATAAACTCAACTAACGGCCTGTCTTGGCATCGCAAGGCTGGATATTTGTTTATTATATAGCTTTTCCTTAGTATTAATACAATTTTTGTTCTCACAGCAGTCACACACAGCAGCTACCCATTATTTTTTGATAGTGTAAATTATCGTAAATTTGTATGATCCATCATTTTTACAGCTTATTACACAACATCTAGTCATTTTACATCAAGAAATCGTTTTTTTTCTGAAAATTCCTTTGATTTGACAGTTCTTTGGGGACCAAACTGTCACTTTTCACTTTGACACTTGCCTTCCCCATTAAAACTACATACCTACTTGTAACTTTTATGCAGGCTTTTTCAAATTGCTTATAATTTAAACCTGGTTTACCGTTTACACACAACTTGTAATAATGGAAACGCGGCCATATTAGGTTTAAGGTTCACGCTGAGCGCTGACCTAACTGTATGGAGCTAAACTGTGGTCTAACTATATTTATCTTAACTACTACGGTCAGCAACAAGCTTCGTGATCAATGGAGTGTTTCTAAATAATATGATTCACACAATAAATAAAGATCCGATCAGAGGCGACAAGTATCAGTACTAAAATAAGACATTTAGATTGCATTATTGATGCGAAAATTAATCTCTGAGTTAATAAATCCCTAAAATAAACATCACAAATTGACAATGGGAAAAAAATACAGTTATTTAAGATACACGACACCCCTGACCATAAGACCATTGCAAAAAATCACAGATCAACATTTTCAACTACAACCAAAATACATAATGGCTAAACCGCCAAACTGAATATATTGAATATAAAACTTGGACTCACAAAGGGAATTTGCTTACAAGTTGCAAGTAGTCGGACGTCGAAGACACAATCACTAACACGTAACGACACTAAGTTGTGCTCAATACACTAAACAATATCCATCATTATCATACCAACAGGAATGATCTACATCCTAACATTTCTTTTCCTAACTACTGTAGTACAGATCGACCATAACTAATATTTGAAAAATATATTCCATTGATATAGGAAAATATGCATTAAACACACATTTGATACCCATTAACTTTTATTTTTATACAAAACTTGTACATGTTGTGTAAGCGGAGGCATGTATGTACAATCGAACAAGTGGAATTATGACCCACCATAAGCTTATTTTCCCACAGACATTCAAATACAATTAGGTCCACATTCGCGTAAACATACATAACCATGGTAACGACTTTGATCTTTGTCAATTCGACAGATTCAAACGATTTATTGTCAAAATGGGTCATGATTCCACTTTGTCGATTGTACATTGTGTATGTAGGTTGTTTATGGATAGTATTATTATTCATATGATTATTTTATTCTCAAGGACTACACTTTCAATATTACTACAGTAAATACTGATAATGTTACCCCTGTATTTTCTTATATTTGATTAACTATTGATATTTAAATATGAATAGGGTGTAAGTGAATGACAAAAACGTACCTAGTCATAAAATATAATCTACACACATAGACAATATTAAATATCTTTAGAAAGAGACAAAATATATTATCACAAAACACGTAAAGTACAGTAAAATAAATGTAATACTTTTGGTTACATTGAACACAAAAGAGAACCAGTTAAAATATATCTACGGTAAAAGCCATATTCTGAATGGACATCGATGAACTTTCTGCATTAGAAATTTTCCCTTTGAAAATATGGCTTACCTATAGCTAAAATTGTATACAGAATTTTAACACAATCTGAAAACTGAAAAATTTCTTAATCATCTCATTTTACGGTAACATCAATTATTGTGTTGTAAGTTTTAAGAAAATAATTTCTGCGCCTGCTTTAGATATATTTTGAGTTAATTCAATGCTAGAATATTTTGTACGTTAGGCGAATTTAAACACTATCATATACTTTGCATTTATCACATTTATTCGAAAGCGTACTAATATTGTGATAGTAGAAGTCTGAGAGAAATACACGAAATGAATTACTACACGCTCTAACATAGAAATTTATGTGTGAATGAATAAAATGTCCGAGTAATCTGCGCTTGCTAAGTGATGCCACACATTTACAAATAGCTCTCGTCATTCGTCTTATTTTAATATTGGCGATGCTTTTCCCTATTCTAAGCTATTCTAGCAAACGACAGCCTTTGTTTTTAATTAAATCGATCTTCCAACACTAACACTGAACTCTCAGAACTATCTTAATCAAAACAAATCCAAAAACTACAAATCTTCAATATTTATAATTTGTGCCTCTCATAATATCAATCCGTACGCCACCGCCGCCTCCTGCGTTTACAATCTAACTTCATTCTTACTTATCTTGTCTTTATATTTATAAAATAAATGCATTAAAAACGCGGTACTTTACACAATACAAATCCTATATTAAAATCTCTTAAGCGCAATATAATATAAAACACACATACGAAAGACTAGTTTGAATAAATCCGTAAATAAGAGCAATAAACAATCAATGATGTCAATGTGAAGTAGGTACCTACACTTAGGAACATGTGGTATAAATAATTTAACTATAAGAAATAAAGACAAAAAAGTATGATAAATATCTTACAGGTAAATAGCATATGAGCTGCAAAACAAATCTATAGAGCAAGACTGCCAGCTTTTCGACTTAACATGGAATGCAAGTTGATTCTCTACCATGGCTACCTACTGTGGAATTATACATCAGTCTCAGTTTTACTGCTTGTGCGTCGACTCCTGCCCACGGAGCCCGGGTTCACCCAATGCGGCCCGCTCAATAAAAACTTCTTCACGTTATATTCCATCCGCGCCAAATCTTCCGGCGTTATCTCTTTGTTACCTTTGGCTCTCAGTCCTTCAGCGACTAAATCCGCTACAGTTTCTCTATTCTTGGAAGTATCACTTATTTCAGTGACCGTCGCATCACCACTTTCGACTGGAAATATAGTTTCCTTGACCACGTGTCCGGCAAGCTTCGGCATGGCCATAGCGTGTTTCACTAATTTCTCCTGATTTTGCAAAGACACGTTATTGTGAACCCAAGCATTATGACCATCTCTACCATAAGATTTGGAATACTTGCTGACAGGATGTGGCATGTTCAACGCCAGCTCATTCAAAGTTTCTGTTAGCCTCGACAGCTTACTGTCCCTCCTGAGAGCTCTGTTGGTAAAGTTAGCGTCCTCCTCCAGAGGATCGTTAAAATTATTCTGTTGCTCCAAGTTCTTCTCCACCCACTCCGCAACTCTAAGCAACTGCTGCTTCTGCAGTAAAGCAGCACTATCGTCACTTGACAAAGAACTGGTGCTTTGTTCATTTGTAAAAACTTTGTTATCATTTACCTTCAAGTGAGTTTGGGTAAGATTTGGATAAACGTTGACAATAGGTGGCAGCGGTGGCTTTGCTACCTCTGGTTTTTTCTCCATCTTTGGTAAGTCACCTAGGGGTGGCAGGTCTTTAGATATCTTTGTGTTTTCAAGGGAGTGAAGTTGCGACATGTCGATTTTCCTTAAAGGTTTATTATATTGATTAGTTAGTTTATTCTGTTCGTAACGATCGAAGTTAAATATTTTTACATCGTGACTATCGGTGGGCGTAAAAACATCAACTGTTTTGGACTCATCGTTCTCAGTACTTTGAACGTTATTATTTTGTGTGTTATTATTATCGGCATTAAAATCGTTAAGTAAATTATCGATTTCAGTTGTGTTTTGCTGACTTGCAATACTTTGGGATTGGTTATTATTGTTTTCTGAACTATTTGAAAATGTGTGAGTTTTTAAAGGTTGCAGTGGCGAAGAGGAAACGTTAAGTAAGATTGGGTTAATAGTTGTATTTTTAACGGTGGCGTTAGTGTCTTTGTTATTATTGTCAACGTGGACATCAATAAGCGTGCTCTCTACTACGATGTTGTCATTTTTAATATCTTCTTTGATAATTAAGTTATCTTCGATTTTATCCAGATCGATGAAGTTATCTACATCGTCGGTGAGATCTTTGAAGATGGAGTTTTCATTGCACTTACTTTGTCGCCTGTACAGAACTGGTGGCACGTCGGGTTCTGCGTTATCAAGGAGAATATTTTTAGATCCTGCCTGCATACGTAAATGACAGAACCTGGGCCCTGGCCCCACTTGAGTGTGATTAGACTTGTGAGTACTTACTGTGGATTTGGCTATTGACGACGTCCTACTAACTGCGCCCATCGAACTGTGAGAATTCTTTCTCAGACCGATATCATCTCCTGGTTTATCAATCATTGGCTTAACTTCTTTATTGTTTAGCATTTCTTTGTTTAGAATATCTTTGTTCAGTAAATCCTTGTTTAGTAAGTCCTTGTTTAGTAAATCCTTGTTTAGTAAATCCTTGCTTATTAAATCCTTATTCTGTATATCTTTGTTTTGTATGTCCTTGTTTAGTAATTCTTTATTTATCAAATCTTTATTAAGTATTTCTTTAGCAAGTAGCATTTCTTCATTTCCTGCACTCTGAATACTACTTTTCTTACTTGAAACCGAACTTTTTGTACGATCACAAAGTTTGTGATGTACAGCAGGTTCCATAGTCACACTAGTCTTTCTATATTGCTTAATTTCTTCTACTTTAGGTATGGCATCCATTTGCACGATTGGCTCTAAAACGCTCTTTTCGCTTATTTTTATAGTATCAATAACAATGCCATTATTTTTCGGCCGCTCAATAACAGGTGGTGTCACTGTTGGTACGTTTTCTTTGATAGTTTCAGTGTTCTGTGGCAGTATGTACAGAGGACTAATGACTCCATGGTTAATAGACTTTTCATTTATAATTTTGACAGGATGTGGTGAGACACTTCTAATACTGAGGTTGGAATGTAGTGACTTTACATCAGAATTACAATTGAGACACAGAGAGTTTTTAGTTTCTCCGCTCACCAAGGTTTGCGTGGCTACAGAATAATATGTCTCATTGTAGCAGAATGGTTTGTTTTGAGATTTATTGCAAGTGCATGTATCACAGTGTTTGGTAACAGTATCATGAATACTGTCCTCAAGGATTTTCGACATCAAAGAAGCGGAAATATTGAATTCATATTCACTGGCGTCAAATGTATCAAGATCATTACCGTTCTTGGATTGAGTTGAGCTTGACGGCTTTGCTGTCTTGGACATGACGTACTGGGATACCCGCGCCTGGGTGTCGACTGGGAGCTGTGAATAAAAGATTAGAATTGAGCAGTCAGTTTTATAAATGTTATAAGAAGAATGTATGGAACTCACATTGTCCAGCTTCTGTGACACAAAATTATCTGGTTTGCATTGCAGCAGTTGGATTGCTAAATTCATATCATTTTTGTATCTCTCCTGAAAATAAATTATACAAAATAAGACAATCTTGTAGATATGTAGTAATATGAATTATAAGATCAAAAGAATATTACACTTACATTTTCTTTCTGTAGCATACTGTAGTTGTGTTTAGACTCAGCTAGTCGCACAGATAAAGTGGCAATATCTTTGGTAAGTTGACTCTTTTCTCCTTTCATCTTGTCCACCATTTGCAGCAGCTTATCTTCAAGGACTTGATTCAGTTTCTGTACTCTCTTGTGTGAATCATATAACCTACCAATAATTAAAACATTTACAAGTTATTATTTTATGTCATCAGGATCAGTGAATTGTGACATCAATTTGTTATCTAACTGGACATTATATCATAATAACAACATTGATATGCATTCATGATTATATCATAGAAGATTATATCATAGTACATTTTTTTATGCTAAACTATCGGTAATCAAATTCAATAGTAAACTTAGCTGATCCAACATTGTGTCAACCTTTGGAACACTACATAGTTTTTCTCATGTTTTAATTACACATAAATTGGATATGCCAAGTCCAAATAAATTTAAATAAGAGCAGGAAAATAATTATGTCTCCAACCTACCTTTCATACTTCTCCCTCCAGGTGTTGACCTGTTCTTCTAGATCGTTGGCTCTTGTGGTGCTCTTGATGAACTCACCCTCAAGAGCTACAATGTGTGAGTCCCTCTCTGCGAGGTGCTGCCTCAGATGTTCAACCTCAGCATGCAACTGCAGGCCAGCGGCATCACCGTCACACTCCTAACAAGTTGTGCAACATCAAAACAAACAAGCCAGTGTGGAAGTAATATTTGTGGATTGTATGTGACAGATTAGAGGAACATAAAGTTGTTGATTGCCATTTAGCACTGCGAGTCAAACTTCTGGTGTAGTCATAAATATCAGCTGGTATTATTTTATTTGAAGTATATATAGAAAAACTATGGGTTTCAACGAGGACTAGATAACCTTGCTTGATACCAAATTGTGACTTCATGCACAGTTTTCTAAATCTGATACAATCTTTAAAAAAATATTCAGTCATTTGAAAATAACATAAAAAAATATTTTAAAACAATAAATGTTATTGAGATTTGTTTTGCAAAAAGTATCTTTTGTTAAACCTAGTAGTAGTTATCACAATATGGCAGCAAGGTCATCTTATTCTTAGTCAAAAGCCTAGTATTGCACATTATGCACATATCATGAGTTATTTAGTAACCTGCTATGAGTGCAGTTTGTTGACACATCTGTGTGTTATTTTATCAACAATACTACAATCTTTGATATACACACAAGAATGAGGGAAATGGACAATTCTTGCACATAATTGTATCATCAAACTGTTTATAAAAACATAGTTTTAATGTCTTGAAGCATCGTTTGGATGAATAAAATTATATTTTGTGTTCAGTGACTCTTTTTGACTGAATAAATCAACATTATATTCCTCTAAAATGTTCATAGTGTAAAAGTGAATAAAAAATACTACATGTTAAAACTAATTCTATGTGAAATATTTCAGTAATGTGTAACAGGAAAATGCAAATTAGAAAAGAGAAGCAATGTGCATTCTATCTTTATTACTCAAGTATAAAAGATTTAATTAATATAGTTACTGTCTGATGAAAAAGATTTATATTCCATGTTTTATTACCATTTTATCACAAATGAATCTTGCACATCAAACCGGTAGAGCCTATCAGACTAGCAAGCAAAATTATTTTCTAGGTTGTACGACACAGTTTGATAAAAGTATATCCCCTTGATGTCTGAATCATTCCAAACAATATTATTTACACGTCTTAAGAGAATAAAAATAATTATCTATTTGGAAGACAAAAACGTATTAGCTATTATCACAATCTAAAACAACTGTCTGCACTAATGGCATTTCTAATTAAAGCAAAATGAATTAATATTAACCACAAGAAAAGTCAACTTAGAACTTTCTACAATCAGAAGAGTATTAAAACAGCAAAACATTGGTAAATTTTTACCTTACAAGGGGAATTCTTAGTACTCTCATCCATTGTTAGCAAGCTTTTAATTCTACTTCACATTTCAGATTATGGTATGTTCAATTTCTCGAATAATTGAACAACGGCACACACAAAGTGATTTTATTAGCTATTTATTACCAATAAGCCACTGTTAAAACAAAATAAAATAAAATCAATCTTGACACACAACGTGAAATATTTACTTATTTTATATGCTTTTGCCAGCTGCCAAATGTTTAATGACTCATAATATATCAATTACTCTAAACAGATAACTGGAAATGTTTTATACGTATGAATATGACTTAAAATTGGAATTTCCCAAAAGAAAATTCGGACTGTGATGGAATTTCGATTATGTGGCTGATAACCAACTGACGTTTGACAACTGTCAGTTTCATTTTTCTGAGCGTAATGTTGATTTGAAACCAGGACTTTTTGCAATGTTTTTTTTTTTATGGCTACGAATACCTAGTAACTTTGGGATTTGAAGATTTGTGGCATACCTACCGCCCGCCACTTTGATTATTTTTCAAAATCGCGGCCTGCTATGAACCCTTTATAAATCGTCAGCTGACATTAATGCCAACAAAAAATATTTAAACAACAATACCCTCGTAAAGTGTCAGGTTTCCGAGATATAAAGTGCGAGTAAGAGCTCCGGCACGATCTCAAGGCAGTATGGAGGGGACGACTGTCGCAACCGAGGGCCGGTAAGACCCCTCTTTGAGGAGTGGCTGGATAGACGTCACGGCGTCCTAACCTTCCGCCTGACGCAGTTCCTCACCGGGTGTTTCGGGAGGTTCCTGTGTTGTATTGGAAAGGAAGAAACGCCTGGGTGTATTCACCAGGAGGACACGGTGGAGCATACGGTGCAAGACTGCCCCGCTTAGGCAGAGCACCGCCGTGTCCTCACGGAGGCGATAGGCGGCGACCTAGCATTACTTATACCAACTGACGTTTGACAACTGTCAGTTTCATGCTTCTGAGCGACCTAATGTTGAATTGAAACCAGGACTTTTTGCAATGTTTTTTTTATGGCTACGAAACCTAGTAACTTTGGGATTTGAAGATTTGTGGCATAGACTACAGCCCGCCATTTTGATTATTTTTCAAAATCGCGGCCGTCTATGAACGTCCGTTATAAATCGTCAGCTGACATTTATGCCAACAAAAAATATTAAAACAACAAGACCCTCGTAAAGTGTCAGGTTTCCGAGATATAAAGTGCGAGTAAGAGCTCCGGCACGATCTCAAGGCAGTATGGAGGGGACGACTGTCGCAACCGAGGACCGGGCACGCCGCCTCTTTGAGGAGTGGCTGGATAGACGTCACGGTGTCCTAACCTTCCGCCTGACGCAGTTCCTCACCGGGTGTTTCGGGAGGTTCCTGTGTCGTATTGGAACGGAAGAAACGCCTGGGTGTATTCACCAGGAGGACACGGTGCAAGACTGCCCCGCTTAGGCAGAGCAGCGCCGTGTCCTCACGGAGGCGATAGGCGGCGACCTAGCTCTGGCGCCCGACACTGGTCGAGGCCATGCTGCGGGGCGAGTTGGAATGGGAATCGGTCTCTTCTTTCTGCGAAGCAATCACGCTAGCAAATGAGGAGACGGGATGAGTGAGGAAGACGACAGCGTCCACCTCACGACCCAGCCGCCCGCCGCGCCGTGGGAGACGTCCGTCGTGAGGTCCATTGACGGACGTCACAAGACGATCTCCGGCCACCGTAAGCGCGGGCATGAGGGCGGCGAGTTAGGGGTGACTTGCCGTCCAATCATGGACCATGCCCGGATCGACCGACGGCGCGTTGTGTTCCAAGTGCGCCTCAAAGAGCTGTCAGCAAACTGACGGGGCCCCTAAGAGGCCCAATGCCTGCCAGGATCGCGGGACTTACTCACTGGTAACCGTAGCCCTGGTACGTAAGAGCGCGGTCCCACCCTAGTTAGGCGGGAGGACTCATTTGATGATTTTACCACGATAAAAATAAAAATAAAGCCCCGTATTATTGGTATTTTTATTCCAACTCTTTCAGACTACGCAGTTGGGAGAAAATTTAGGTGAATGTTAAGAGATTTACATGCAGTGGTTACCTACTGATAGGTGAATAACTGGGTACAGTCAACATCCCGTCCAAGTTACTACTTTTTAGTTGAAATTGACTTTAGTTTGTTGTATCTTGGGCGACTGCTGCCTAATGCCATAATATTTATGTCGTGTTAGCCATTCTTATCCTTATCTTTTTGTTGTTATTGTTTAAATACTTATAGTATTACCGTTTCATGACCCGGTAGAAAACAAGTCATGATGCTCTCATCACAGTCATCGTCACGCATGTACTAATGTCGATAATTAAATTCCGGTGGTTAGGTAGGCTGTAAAGGACAACGTCCCTTCATTTATCATGATCATCTAAAAAATCTGAAAACCTGGCTACCTATATCAAACATCTTGATTTTGAAAATAAGGTAGGTACCTACTACGTTGCCAACAACAGAAAATTTTTCATGAATATTAAAAAAAAGCGCTGAAATCAACCAATCAATCAGCGTTTAAGACATTTAATATTTCAACAGGCGGTTGTCGTTGTGCTTTATAACCAGAAGGAGACTTGACATCAAGGACACCCCCTGCTTTGGTTTTATTATATTCCTTTAAACTCTGCAAACAAAAATAGAAGCAAAAAAAAACAGAAGAGGGCCTTGTCGACCCTGCTTATGTCGAAATTTTATTTCCAACAACTAATCAGTATCATGATTACTATATAATCAATAACAATAAAAGTTACACCTTCGACCGCATCCTTGATGCTTACTATCAGGTCACAGATGAGATGGCTGGCAGTCAAACGCAAACCTAAGTACCTTAAATTTAAAAAAAAACCGGACCACGCACAATGAAGGAGTGGGCTACGGTAGATCGACAAACGAGTGTGCGATTTATGCTTGGAAACTATACTTACTGCGACTTCTACCATTCTAGGCCTAGCATTCTGCTAGTGCGACACACTGAAGTTCGACGAAATGTGGTTTTATAGACGGTAGGAAAATTACATTATACTAGCTAGGTCCCGGAGTTGCGGGCCTGAACTTATAGAGCTATTGAAGGACACCGTGGATTTTAGTCAGTACAAGTTTGACAGTCCCTCCGCCCTGCCCGGGGTGGGAGGACGCATTTGATGATTTTACTAAGCTAAATGTAAATTACTGGCTAGGTCGACGTACCTTTCTTTCTGGGTGGTTAACTTTTTTTTAACCACCCAGAACTAAGGAACGTCTACATAAACGATTTCTAGCCACCGCAGACGCGGGCATGCGGAGGGGGAGTACCTAATGGCTGACTCGCCGTCCGATTATGGACTATGCCCGGGTCGACGGCGCGTCGTGTTACACGCTCCCCCGGACCTGACAAAGGATCAAGGATCACGCACAACAAGCATGTTGATATGCTTGTGACATAAGACACTGCTATATCCCATTACCTCCCCTACTAATGTTGTCACAACAGCACTATTAAAGCGCTCTGGCAGGTGACAATTAAGTACAATTCACCTTGTAAATACAATAAAATCTCCTTTAATCCAGCACTTTAAAATGGGGGTACGCAGGAACTTACTACAAAAAAAAAACCTACTTCGTTGTTCTATTTCAGCAACACGTTTCGAAACATTGCGAAAGAGTAGATAGGTATACAGAATGGTTATACAAGTGGTTATAGATAGTGCGTAACTAAAATATAGGCGTTATTGCTCCAATCCACAGGTTCCGTGAATTAGTCAATATTCTCCCGAACATGCATTTGTACTATTCTGAGAGTTGGATCAAAATATACGGTAAAAATAAAATATTTACGAAGAATTTGTCGAAAAAATATTTGTGTATGCTAACTGAGCTGCGATCGGCAGTACCAAACGTGCTATATGTGTGTGCCGACGCACGTCTGGACCTGACGAGGGATCTATTTCGGGAAGCGCCTGCTTCGTCGAACATACGCGTGAGTCCACCGAGTCGACAGTCCTTTGTCTGATTAAAATCGTATTGGTCGTTACCTATTTTAAAAACACGTATCCTCGCGCTGTATGTGCGCGAATGAAAGTGCGACTTGTTTATAAAAGTATTCCAAAATGGGAAATATTGTCAGTAGTGCCCCAACAAGGGAACACGACGCTGGTAACGTCACGAGTGAAAGTGAAACAATGAACAACACAAGCGGTTCTCGTGATGAAATAAATGAAGACGTCGAAATGGACGGTGCCTCTGCCATGACCGAAAAAGAAGCTCGCGCTAAAGCAAAAGAAGAGGAAATGAACGAGTTCAAAAAACAACTCGATGTTAAACGTGAACAAAGAAGACAGATATTAGCACGACACAGAACCGAGAAAGAAGAATTAGAAAAGGCTTTGCAGAATGAAAAAGCGGCAAAACTTGAGTTATATGAAAGTAATAAATTGCTTTGTGAACTGCTAACGAGGAATAATATTGAAATTCCCGAAAATCTCCTGCATTTAAAAGGAAACAGTGAACTCACTGATGCTTTAGTGCAAATGAGGGAAGAATTTGAAGAGTTAAAAGCAAATAACTTGAAACTTAGAAAGGATCTGTCTGAAACTAACAGAGCGCTACAGGGAGCTAACTCAGATATTGCAGACTTGAACTTTCAAAATACAGAATCAATTAAACAGATTCGTGCATTAAAAGAAGTAGTGGCAGTCAGTAAAACAATGATTAGTCTTCGAGAACAACAATTAAACGATGTGAGTACTAGTACTTAAGTAGTGCGAAGCAGCTAAATACCTATTGGTTTGTAGCCGCATTAGTACCTACGACCAAATTCAAGGCCATTTTTCCCATACGGCAATAGATTCAAGACCTGAGATCCTATAAAGTTTTGATGTTTTTTTTTTTGTTGGATGAATTAAAATCGAGTTTAGGTAGATAACGAATGCGAAGTTGTTTATTACCTATTTGAAGAAGATCGTTGAGCTATACGGATTTTCTGAGAATATTTTATATATTTTCCTGAGCAATCCAATTGCATTAATTTACTGTTGGAATTTAGTACTTATGTACTAACTGGCAGCAGCGTCCTAAAATCAATCCATTTAGGTATAATCAGTTCTACCTTTTACTTATTCTACACATTTCTAATCCAACGTAACTTCTTAATATTTAATCACCATATAGAAGTGCAGCAGGTTTGGTACCTAGCTTTTAGAATTTCCTTCAACCCTTCAACCCATTTCACTCATTTAACTTTTGTGTGAGATTATGTTTTTTTCCTCACACTTCCCGCTAGCCTCAAGTTATCTTCTGTCAAAATATGTTCAACGACTTACGAGTAGCCGTGAGAACGTCCATGCACAGTTAGAGGCGTAATTAATATCAATATGGATATTTCCATAACTATCACAAAGATCCAATGCCAAGCCAACGACCTGGAGCCAGCCATGCTGCACCCGGTCAGGGACCGCAAACATACGGCATGCGAACGCATCATCTGTTACTTGGCGTCTCACATTTTGACAAAGTGCCAACTTCACATGTACTCCGATACCAGCATCAACAAACCTTCCTTAATAAATAAGATTGGGCTGTCAATTCCTATGAAGATATTTTTAATGACGTCGAGCGTTACGTACTATATCGTAGCTAAACAATTTTGATAGTATCGACCCACGTCGTTACATAATAAATTAGGATGCATTAAATAATCAAGTCATGCTGATTTTTTCATTAATATGAATGCAATTCCAGCTCAAGGAAAAGTTAAATGAAATAGAGCGTACCCTGGCAGATAGGGAAACGAATCTGCTGTCTGCCGATCTAAGGCAAGAATATGAGCGTCAATTGCAGAATATTCGTACACTTCGAGGTCTTTATGAAGAGCGAGCTCGCCTTGCTGAAGTTACTAGACAACGTCTGGTCCGAGAGCTAGATGAACATAAAGTACTTTATCAAGCTGAAGTCAAAAAGTAAGTAAAACCAAAAATATAAGAACAATACCACCACTTTATCTATCTATCTATCTATCAAATCTAATATCTTTAAACGAGCAATTCTTGTATATTTATTTATATATAATCAGGATCTCGGAAACGGCTCCAAGGATTTTCATGAAAGTTACAGACTAGGGGGTTTTCGGCTCGAGGAATCGATTTATCAAGGTTCGAGAAAAGCTCGGTTCCTAAGATATAGACATTTTAAAAACCGAGCGAAGCTCGGTCAACCAGATATTATTTCATTTATAGATGATCATTTATCTGGCGTAGAAGATAAATGTGAGTGCCTACTAAATAATGCGTTAAACATTTCCAGGTGCAAATATCTCAACACAAAAGTAGAAGAGCTTGAAACGAAAATAGATTCACTAATCGAAACTATAGACAACAAAAATTCTCAAATATCCTCATGCCAAATTGAAACGAATGTATTAAAAGCTGAAATGGCAGTCGTAAACAAAGTAAGTACTTACACTTACTATATAATTTAAATGGTAGCATATATTTATGGTTATAAATACTAAAGATTGACTATTAACCCCGATTTTCTTCTTTTATAGCTTTTCTCTCAAGTGCTTCTTGGAGACAAAACCAAACAAGATTTAGACACACTAGTTCAAAGACTTCAGGACAACCATGGTTTATTAACACAAATGGCGGAAAAAGAAAATGGATCAGAAGCTTCGTCAGAATTACCCAAACTTTTATTAGAGTTGGTCAGTCAGGTTGATGAAAAAGAAGAAAAAGGCAATGAAGAAACTTCCAACGATAATGACCAATCATCTAAACAAGAAGCGACGACATCAGATCAAGAATCAGGTAAAGATTGATTCGATTTTTTAAGACGCAACGCTTTGTTTACAAATTACAATGACTCATTATGCTTTCATTTGTAGAACTCCAAAAACCCCAAAGCACCACTGCTGAAGAAATTGTGGAAAATCTGCCGAAAGTTTGGAAGGTGCTCATTGAACTACTCAGCCATCAAACTGCACCAGACGAGAACTCTCCAGAAAAAGTTACAACATGTTACAAATCTGTTGAAACAAAATCGGGACCTGTCTTAGTGCCAAGCGTTAGTCAGACGTACATCCGATTAAAGGTAAGTGACTGGCTCATTGCTCTATCTGTTATTATTTTCTAGATAAATTGAGTCATGGTCGAAAGTCACAATGTAAAAATAAACATCTTCATGATCATTATTTTGCAGTAAGTACTCAAAAATGCGCAGCTTCAATTCTGGTCCAGAGCCAATTTTTTGTGTAAACTCCGAAAACAAAATTAGTTATCATACTACTTTCTCAGAAGCTGCAAATGTTTACTTAGTTTTCTTTGTTATAAAATTAACGCCAAGTGTCATTTCTATTTCAGGATCTGATATTAGAAAAATTGGGTCTGATAAAAGAGGTCAACCGAATGAAACAACTCAACGGTCACCTAGAAACACGTTTAGAAGAACAAGAACGTAGATTATGTATGGTCACTAATGAGTTAAGCAAAACATGGCACGTTGTGGGGCGTTTGAGGAGGCACCATCATCAGTTACACACACACGAGAAAATTCTAAAATATGAATTGCAGCAAAAACGAAAGCTATTGAATGAACTTAAAGAGGAACTTGAATACTGTCGAGAAAAGTGGGAACAAGCCCGTGAAAAGAACACACAATCAGAAAGAGACTGGAAGACATTAAGAGCTGAATTCTCGAGCAGGAAAACAAAATCCGGTTCACCATCGTTTAATAATTCAGGAGAAAGCGGATACAGTGACGAGAGACCTTCCGATGAGTCGTCAGAATCAAATGATGAAAGTGAGTACGCAGCTGAGAAATTAACAAGATGTAAGAGAAAGCAGAAGAAATCATTTGAAACAATTCCTGATTCCAGCACGGATTTTAATATAGCTGAAAGAGAAGATCCCGCTAGTGACCTGCTAGATGTGGCTGATTTGCCATTGGATACTCAAGAGAGTGAAGATAATCATGAGCCAACATCAGAACCTAGTAAAAGTGAACGTTTTTCTAAAAACGGAATAATATGTGAAGAAACAGAAGATGAAGTTGGAGATATTACGCATGACGACTCTTGTAATGAGGAAACAAATGCAGAAGATTGCGGTGGTAGTCAGTTAAATACTACAGGTATCGGTACGATTACAGAGGTGATTATGGACGATGAACGGCAAACAGCACAATCTACTTCAGAAAAATCTCCAACGGAAATACCACTTATCGATCCTGCTGAAATTTTAAGGAATGTTCGTCTCCAAAATGAGAGATTAGCTAATAAGGACAGAAAACTCAATAATCTGGAGATAGGCAGCGCTGCGTTGTTACAAAAAACACAAACAACGGCAAAAATAAGTGAGCAAATTAGCAATACTTTAGACCATCTGATTAATCGTCCCACTTCAAGTAATTTTTCATCAAAGAATATCGAAGATAATGAAACCCCAAACGAAGAACCTAACGATAAAGAGGGTCAAGAGCTCTCAAACTCTGATACAACACCTAACTTCACAATTGATAATGAAGCATCTTCAGATGTGACAGATCCAGGCAGGGTAACAGAATCTACCATAATACCTGAAACAGTGGATGCGCAACAATACGATGGTGCTGATATAATATCTAATCAAAGTAAGGAACCAGCAATCACTGATACAAAAGAGTTCCCAGAAAACAAATCAGAACCTTCAAATGAACTTCCTGATTTTAAAGCAATACTGGAAAACGTTAGAAAACAAAATGAAAGACTTCCCAAAAAGACGAAAGACTGCAAAACTTAGAGAACAGTTGTTCTGAAGTAGTAAAAACTATAGCTAACACTCTAGATACTGGCGACAAAATAATTGAGAAACTCGATACTCTACATAATGAGCATCAAAAACCCAGTAGCAGCAGTACAGATGCTGTTCATGAACTTAAGGAGGATAATTCGAGTTCAGATAAAGAAGATTCTATGCCATCATCATCCAGTGAAATAGATCATGAAGCTCGATTTGCCGCGCGTGATTTACGATTGAAAAGATTAGAAGAACAAACAAAATCACTGGTGAATAAAGTGATCAAAACGAATTCTAAAGGCGTGAAAATTCATTACAAATTGGAAGAATTGCATAATATTTACGGATCTGAGAGTTCTCGGGCCGGAACACCATCTGAAGAAAATGAAGATAAGAGCAATGGAAGTGAATCTTCAGAGGAATAGCATAATTCAGTAAAACATGTATTTTGGCAATCTTGTATACTTGTTTATCGAACGAAATAAATTATTGTACTAAATAAAACCACAAATCACGATTAAATGTATATTTTTGACTAATTCGGTTGTGTTTAATATACATACATTAAATCACAACAAAAAACACCAACGGCGCTTGTTCGAGGAGATCGACTCCCATTTTTGGTACCTTTTTCTAATAATAATTATGTTCAGATGGTTCCAAAATGAGCACTGCAAAAGCCTCCAAAAAGTGATTACACAAAATCGAATAAAAAAGTGTTAAATATCTAACTTATAAGATAAGCTAAATCAAAACATTATCACTGGATATAAGTGATCATACCTATCACACAGGCAGTTCATGCCCATTCAGGTACATTTTGCTCCAACAACATGCAAAACACACAATCACAATATTTTACAACACCTAAATTGATAAAAAAATGGTGCAACATGTACTATTAGATGCTTAAAAATACGTTCATCACTACACTTATTTTTGTCTTTTCATACGTCTATGTATCAACTACATTATATTAAAGCACACTTTTATGACATCAAAATAGATAAGAGAAGACCATTCATTCATCGACTATGACATTATTATTGTTATTAAAGGACTTGTTGTCTATGCCCTCTCTAGCGCTCCTCACATCGATGGAGAGTGTATTATCTTCTAATACTGCGACGACCACTCTGTCTCTTTGTACTCTCTCGAGGTCCTTCCCTGGAGGTTGACTGTAGATACGCGATGCCATGATTGAGAGCAATAGCATCTCCAACATCATGACGCTGTTGTGTATAACTGGAAGAGGAGAAACATACATTATTATCATCGTTGTTTACGATACACAGACAACGGCTTTACTTGGAATAACTATACGTGGAATTATGGCAAGAGGCCACTAATGTTCATCTGTTTCATGTTCTACATGTTAAGACAGTCAACTATTAGCTTTACAAGCTGTTTTAATAGAATTATGATTGCCAATCGTATTTTATTTTGTGTTCTACCACCTCCATAGCTTAGAGTTCTCTTATGCTGTCGAAAATGGAAAACGATCTTATGCTGACTAAGCATATGTAGGTATAGGCCTCAGTCCCGGTTTTCACACTATGTTTTCCATGTCAGTGATGTCCAGAAAAAGATACATTGGTAAACTCTGTGCTTTGAGGGTTCGAGGATGTAAACCCTCTGGTGTTAGAAATTCACAGGCCTCTGACATGGCTTTTTAGACTTTTGATTTCCTCAGTCCCCAGTTGGTTTCCCACTATGTTTTCCATCATAGGAAAGTTGTCATCGTAGCCTATGGACGCCTGTAACACCAGGCCCTCCAGTTTCGAAACTTATGCATGAGGGTTGGAGACCTCTCTTCATCAAAGCTATGATATATTATTTATTTATTTTTAATACCATTATGGTGACAAAGATGGCCCATCTCATGGAAAGTTGTAATCGTAGCCTATGGACGCCTGCATAACCAGAGGCTGGTGTCGCCTGCACATAATTGACCCTGAATAATAATTACGCAAAGAACAACAAAATCATCTAACTTACTGTAAACAAAGATGGCAGGATGTAGCTTCAGGACACACGAGAAGTTGGCGTATTCTGGCAGAGACTTGGCCAGTCCACACTGCAGCTTCACGATGATCAGCACCAGTTGTACCGCTAGGAATCTGGCTCTGGGCGTGCGACCAACTGACATGGCGGCGCGGACCAACATCACCACACCCCACATGCCAGACAAGATGGACGCCGCGATGAACGGTTGGAAGTATACGAAATTACGGTAGTATAAATCCTGGAAAACAAATAAAGTAGGATTTTAGGTAATTTGGAGACCGAGACTTGGGGAAATGAAAGTGTGGTAGTGGATAATGTCAAAGGTGAAAATGGGGATCCTCGCGTAACTGCATCAGAAGTAGGTACTTATGATCAGATTGAATAGAAAAAGTTCTGATTGGCACGTAGAAGCTTAATGTAAGTATGCAGGGGTATTACTGTTATATCTATCTAGAACTCTAATTGATTGTCTCTCCGGGCAGTTTTGAAATCGGACTAAAATATGCATAACTGATAAAAAATTATAAAACCTGTTGAATGTAATGAGAACGTACCGCTTGCGTGCTAAACATGGCAAATAAAGCTAGGAAATAATGGAAGGTTATAGAGACCTTTGTCTAACAGTAGGACAATAGAGATTAAAAACGAAAATTTTTTTTTATTTTCCTTTTTATTCATTTGAGTAATAAAACTGATTAGAACTTACATAATCCTCCGACCAGATAGCGACGATGATGAAGTAAATGATTCCTTGTACGATTGGTATCTGGAGGACTAACCACCGTAAATTCATTAGAGTTTGCCTGAAAATAAAACAAAATGGGTCTTATTCAATTGGGACCTTTTCATGTGGTAAAATCAGGGCGGATGTCACAGTCACCTGATAAGACAGTCCCGGGCCGCGACCCTGGGACCTTTTAATAGGACAACTGTTACTAAAATAATAATTACATACAATTACCGTAAAAGGTATAATAGATGTTGTAAGAACAATTAGTCAAATTGAATAACTAGAATCGCGTGAATAAAAAGTTATTATTTATATGACCGCCTGCACCCACTTTATTACTTAGAACAATCAAAAGCTTTCTATAGGAATTCCTTTGATAATTATTAACTTAGACACACCTGCGTATAAAAGGTACCGAGGAACTGAAGACTTGTCCTTGCTGGCACTTATAAAAATTAAGTGCAATTTCTCTAGTTTTCCAAACAACTAGGTTTGTGGGTCAATAAGCATATAATCGGATACCAATTACCATAACGTACCTCAATATAATTATGCATAAGAGCCACAAAATGGTAAAAAACTTTTGGCTAAATTGGCCCTTTTTGGACGTTGCCCCTTTACCCTGATTACTTTTTGGTCATCCGGGCAAAGTCCGTAAAAAATTGTTAGTTAATTTAATGTTTGTCGCAATTACAGATACGCAACTAAAAAGTAATTTTTATTTTTTTATCTATGAGCTATGCCTCTTACAAATACAAATATCCTGCTCTAAAACTTTTGTAATCGTTATCAAATCATAGAAGTTAAACACTAAAGATAAAGTGGGTAAATCTAAAACAATTCTTCTCATTTTTATCTATTCGTTATAAAAGTGATTATGACTGTTAATTACCCATCCATTGTATCTTGTTTTCAATATAAAAGACCTCAGTTCATTGATTATTATTCCGTCACGCAGTAACTAATAGCTATAATAATTGCTTACAGATACCTATAAGTACTTCATACTATTATTTACGAGTTAACTGGATGACTAAATGGAAATAATAAACATTGAGGTATGCAATAAGCATTATTTATAATTAAAGGTTTTATTACAATGGGACTACTAGACCTAATAAATTCTAAATAAATATTTTGTATCAATATTCGCTCGCTTTGTACGAATTCGGGACTGCCAAATCGATCACAGCGCGATGTGGCAGAGATGTGAAATAATTCGGGACTCTCGGGAAGAGCGATGTGTACTGTACGCCTTTTCGAGTATTTGTATAGGTCTTGTTTAATTTTTAATTAAAGATAAGCCGCAATAGTTTATACCAAACTAGCAAACTCGGCGAACTCTGTTTCGCCACCAGTCTTTGCTATAAACCTCACGGAGCCCGAGAACTTTCCAACGAATGCAAAACCGTTTAGATCGGTTCGTGCGTTCTGGAGTTATATCGTCAGGAAGGAAAACCCGACTTATTTTTATATAGTAGATAATTCTAGTTGGAAACAATTGGTAGATCATGGCCCTATGATGACCCCAATAATATGGTAAATAGGAGGCGCTATCATCATGCACACAGTGATAAATCTATCAAACTACCCATTACACCTGGACCTTGACGTTCCCCGGCTCATAAAAACACCTTCATCATCATCTACCCAGCCATTTTCCAACTATATTGGGGTCGGCTTCCAATCGAACCAGATGCAGCTGGTTATCAGTATTTTACATGGAGCGACGGCCTGTCGGACCTCCACAGCCCAGTTACTGGACAATACGATGGTACCCATGGTAAGACTTTATAGCTTCTGACTAACAGTAACGTCTGTCAGAGATCTAGAAATACACCTTACAAATTAATATTGCTTGTTCCCGTACCAAACATTCTAACTGCTGCAATAATTATACAACCTTACATTTTAATAATATTCATTAACATTAACACAATCTAAGTATTTCATAAGGAACCTAGACTTCATCTAGGTATATTTTAGTTTTTGTGGCAAATAAATAAAATTACATACGAAAAAAAATATGAGCTACCGTAACTTTTTCGTACTTAAGTACTCAGATTTCGTAAGATACGTTTAAGTCTAATGAATGTAATTGGGAGCAAGTCAACTGCTACCACCCAGGCACAGATCCAACTTCCACGGCTGCTACTCAGAAGTATATTTTACTTTTACTCATAATTATATTTAAATGAATGCTGACTCACGCGCAGGTCTACTTACTTGTGCAACTTCGGCCTTGGTATAACGCAACACGGCCAGCAGCAGCATGGCATCACCCTCGTCTCTAGGTCAGCTCCATTGGCGCTTCTGTAAACATTACGTGATAGACTTTAATATACTTAATCAATGATATTCTAGTACTTAATCCTGTTGTACGAGACATTCATTTTTCACGTTTATCCGTAGCACCTGCAACAGTGCCATAGTGAGATTCTCAAAACGTTATGTTGATTGGAGACTAAGGCTCGTTTTGCAGAACCAAACTCAAGCACTTGATCTTTATTTAAATCTAGATTTCAACCAATCAAATGCCTTGAATCTAGTTTTAAGTAATACTTGAGTATTGAGTGATGTTCGTAAGACGGGTCTAAGTAAGTTTAAGAAACAGTTTAATATTACAAAAATACATTCAATATCTACAAAATCTAGAGATAAGGGAGGGAATAAGAGTTACATCTATAATTATTTTAAAGCTGACTATGGGAAAATTAATGACTACTTAAAAAATATAAATTGGAAAGAAACACTAAATCAACAAACGATCGACGAATCTCTTAATACGTTTTACAACATTATATTTCGCATTATTAAAATGTGCGTACCTTTAACTACTTCCAGAACTTCTAAATTTCCTATTTGGTTCCCAAAGTCACTTATACATATTTACAAAAATAAAGCTAAAGCCTGGAATAGGTGGAAAACATATAACAATATTTCAGACTATGAGCAGTTTTCACTATACCGGTCTAGGTTCCAAGACGAATGCAAGAAGTGCTATAACAAATACATGAGTTCGGTCGAGGATGGTATCCAAAATAATGTAAAGCATTTTTGGACTTTTATATCTAACAGAAAACGTTGTACAGGTATTCCTTCCGCAATGGTTTATAACAACCAGACTACTAGTGACCCGGAAAAAATATGCAACTATTTCTCTGATTATTTTCACTCGGTTTTTGAGGCATCTTCCCAAAGTGGTAATTCACCAATGCACAGCGAATGTTCTGAGAGCTGCACTCTGTTGAATAACATTCAGTTTACTATTGATGAAATTCGTGAGACCCTCAAGGCTTTGGACCCTTCAAAGGGACCGGGACCGGATGGTCTGCCGGTACAGTTCATAAAGAATACTGCTGATTGTCTCTGCATACCCTTGCATATTATTTTCAATTCGTCACTTTCGCAAGGGTCATTTCCACATGCATGGAAACTGGCCAACATAACCCCTGTTTATAAATCAGGACCTAAAGAGGATGTCGAGAATTATCGTCCCATTTCAATATTGTCAACTTTGTCAAAGGTCTTCGAAAGACTAGTACACAATAAAGTATATCCAATTCTACACAATATTATAATTCATCAGCAGCATGGTTTCGTTCAAAGAAGATCAACGACAACGAACCTAATTACCTTTGTAGACTATTTGTTTAATAACATGGACTCTCGTATCCAAGTAGACTCTATATACACTGATTTTAAGAAGGCCTTTGACAAGGTTGACCACGCGCTACTTTTGAATAAAATTGCGTTCAATGGCATACGCGGTGATCTTTTAAGATGGTTCTCGTCTTATATTTCAAATAGGACGCAGAGAGTTGTGATAAATGGATTTACTTCTAACACTTTGACAGTTACCTCTGGGGTTCCCCAGGGTTCCATATTAGGACCACCTTTATTCATTATTTTCATAAATGACATTAATACTTGTTTTCAAAACTCAAAAATATTGCTGTATGCAGATGATCTCAAAATTTATAGACCAGTTCAAAATTTACAAGACTGCCTCCTGCTGCAGCAAGACTTAGACAGGTTTTCTGAATACTGTTCGCACAATAAGCTCCAACTAAGTATAACTAAGTGTTGCTGTATAAGTTTTACCAAAAACAAAAATGTTTTGACCCATTCTTACATCATAAATAATGTGAACCTAACAAGAGTGGCATTAGTCCGGGATCTTGGAGTCTTGCTAGATGATAAACTACAACTTGAAGCTCATATTAGTAAAATAGTGAACAATGCCTTCAGGATGTATGGTTTTGTGATGAGGTCATCTACTGAATTTAAACGCCCATATACATATTTGTATCTTTATAAATCATTGATCAGGTCTCAGTTGGAGTACGCTGTTACGGTGTGGAATCCCTTCTATACTAAATATTCAGATGCGATTGAAAAGGTACAACGTAAATTTTTGAAAGCCATGCTTTTCCGTTGTTTTCGTACCCAAGCATCTTACAGTGACCTTCTCGATAGGTTTAAGCTACTAAATTTAAAGGCCAGACGAACTTTTTTAGACACAATGTTTTTATTTGACCTATGCAATCATTCATATGACTGTACTGATATAAGTAATAAGATCTGTTACTTAGTACCTAGAACTAGCATGAGCCGTGGAGTGCGTGCGAGACCACTCTTTGCTATAACATCAACTCGTACGAATGCTGGGTTGCGCGCACCCTTACGTCGCATTACTAATCAGTATAATAATTTTTTTAACAATATTGATATCTTCGCTTTACATGCTAATAAATTCCGAAGCCTAATCCGCCAAAAAATTTTAGAAATGTAAACCCAACTATGTGTTAACAACATTATCAACTTAATGATGTTTTTTCTTTGTATTTGCATGCCTATTTAGCTTTAGTTATATATTTAAGCACATTTTTTACAATAATATTATATAAGTATTAATTGCAATCGCACTACTTAGGTGCATTAAAAATTACACTTTTCTTATAATCTGTGGAAAATGTCGTGGGTTATACACTTGCTCACTTTGTGTAAATTGTTTTGTATATGATTGTAGTGTGTAACTGTTTATTTTCCTTAATAAATAAAATAAAAAAAAAATCTACAAACTGGTGCTTTGTCTATTGTAAACCCATTGTATGAAAACAATACTAATATTATAAGTTACATTGCGATCAGTAAGAGCCGAGCAGCGTGGATGACACCACAGGGAATGCTAGTTGGTACATATAAATGGTTAGACTGGTATGGACACTGCAGATTCAATAAAGAACTGGCAGCACATCGGCGAATGCATTTTCTATTCGAGCAATACAAAATCCACCTCGTTAAAACAATGGGTACGGTTAGCCGATTCAATATAGCAGCACTAAAAGAAAAAATGGCGACTGCTGAGTAGCATAGGCTGAGACAGCTGTCCAAATGATTCACTCTCGTCTGAACTCAGCATGGTTTCAGCCGATAATTTAGTCAGCATAGGTTGAATGCTTTTCAGCATTGACGATTTCTGTACAAATTTTGTATCGGCTTACCCTACCCAATGTGCACTGTGCAATTTGATCGAAAGATTTGTATGGAATCTGCTGAAACGCGACAATATCCGTTCCCGTCATTATCCTCCTAGCTACCATGGGGATATACCCATCGAATAAGTTTATTATTCCTTTAATACACCTCTATCTGACGCCAGTATATCCTATATAGTTTAAGTTTAATGATCGCGTCTTGACACTTTCAAAGTTCATAAGTCTTTAGATTCTGTCCATCGATTCTTTGGTTCAACAGTTGCTGTATATTTCTATACTATATTTTACGTTCTTTGGACCTACGTATTCTTTGGTTCCAATTTCCTATAGTCGCTACAGGAACAATATTGACCTTGATTTGGTTAAGTAAACGTAATATAATAAAAACTACTGTACGTAATTATTTTGCGGTTTAAGATAAAATCGTGACACATTTATCATTTGCTCGAGGTAATCTAAAACAACTTTATTATATGATTTTATAGTACACAATACATATCGTGTAAGTTTTATGCAAACAATACGTACACTGTTATCATTAAACATATTGATAGTGTTCAGTGTACGCAAAACATAGCTTATGAACTTATGCGGCAACGACAACTACCGAAATAAAATAGTTGCTAAGTCATAGTTCGGGCTTCCTCCGTGATAAGTTTCGCATTTAAATTCTTGTTTCGCATATAAATTCACACAATGGAATGTGAAGAATGATAAGGTTTGACAGAAAAGTGATTGCTGTATTTCAGCAGAGTACCTAATAGGTAATAGAGTTTGGATTTAGAAGACAATATAATATAGTGCTGTGCTCAAAATTGAGATAAGGTCAATATTTTCCTTCCTTTCCGAAAGGCGGAATGCGTGACGTTGTTAATTCTGCTTATTGCACTGCCACTGTAATCTTATCAACGTTGCACTGAAGACATTTCGGGTTATTTGTTGTTCGACTGATTAGGTAAATAGGTACCTAATATTTTGTTGACTTGATTACTCGAGAGGCTTAAGAGGTTTCCTGCTATCGAACTTTCCAGTCAGCTTATGTTTGTCATAAGCCACAGGATGCATGCAAAGCATGCGTTACGATATTATCTGATAAAAAAACCTGCGTTTTTTCACAAACAATGTTCTGAACAACGCGTAAGTAATTATTGTTACTTCGGATGTTGCGAAATTAATAAGTTATTACAAATTACAACATCCACGACAAAACATAATTTAGTCGAAGGGAGCTAAGCTGGGTAATTTCATTTCAACACGACAATCTCGTGGATGAAGTGGCGGACACATCCACACGCAAGAGTTCATGTTACCTAACAACTTTGCAATAGTACAACCACGGAACAACTATGTATGCGATTCTGTGCCACAGTAGGTTTACATGCAGTATTCCAACTAAAAACTAAAGTCAGAGACGTTGAAGGTTGAAGTCGTCTCACTCGCCACATGCACAAAGTGATGCCACGCAGAAGTTCGGCAACTCTGGACGAACTTTCAGAAGCGTATTAGCGAAATTGTATTTATGTAGGAATTTCAGAGCTTTACTCTGAATTTGCCTGCGTGTGCATACCTGTACAATCGAAAAGAATTGTATATTTGAAGGTTAATCGCTAATCGAAGCATATGGATTCAAATGGAATGGTTTAGTTTTATCTGCAACATACGAAATATAAGTGAACATTGGGTAACCCTAAAATTACCTTGCGATTGATTTCTCAAAAATAATCAAATTGATTTGCTGGTTGTCTTTACACCGTCATGCGTGATTCAGAGGAATTAATTGTTATCTACTTCTGAGTTTTATGTTTACCATTAATTAAGCAATTATGCAGCTTCTAATTTAAAAGAGATAGCACTAATGAAGCTGGGTTGTGCGAGAATGAGATAAATGTGCAAGTGCAATGATAGTAATAGTGTCTCGTTGCGCAAATCATGGGTACTAGGGAAGAGAAATCGCATGCTAGTACCATGTACACTATTATCGCGTAACTAACACCGTTAAGCCTAGCAGGTGTACGTGCATCCATTTCTTCTATCATTGTACCTACTAACATTATCTACCTACCTTGTGCATGCTATTAGTTTCTATTATAAACTTTTATATTCACAAAAAAAACTATCATAATTACAAACGATCGACAAACTCCTCTTCTGTACTGTCAGTTTGTATGCAATGTTCCAAAGACCTGGTGTGGGCCACATCTCCAGGAATAAAATCTATCTCAGTAACAGAAGCGGTAGGGCCGTTTTGGCATAATTACGTAAACATTCATAATTTAGCATGTAAGTATAAAATTAGTCCGATTCATAAGTCCCATATTATGTTTTCCCTGATGTTGTTATTTGGTATCTATCAATCCTGAATTATGATTTTAATTTTTTGTTGTTTTTGGTCTGTCGGACATCTTCATCAATAGTACATTTATGTAATCAGCTAATTGCTGCTCGCAACTTCGTCCACGTAGCGAAGTTTTATACAACTATCAACTCCAAAAACAATCCCGTAAAGATTGAATTTCCCAAAATCCCGTCTAAGTACCTACGTCCTAAAGAAGAATCCCCATGCAAAATAAATTAAAACTTCGTGATGAGTGAATAGAGTGACCTTTCGCTTTGTAATATAGATAGGTATAGTCATGATATCCTTAGTAATAAAAATATAGACGATAGGTCAATTTTTGATGATGACAAAACTGCAGATTCAAATTCCGATACAAAGTCACAGTCATCAACATTGTAATTTGTGAAACTTTGTTAACGATTCACGAATTCTCGCTACATTAAATATTTGCAAGACTCCAAAGTTACAAGTTAAAGTCATCTGCTAAAATATTAAGTTTTTCATCTTAACTTATCTTCAAAATCTTAAATGAAAGACATCAACGACCGATCCTGCGTTCCCAAGACCTTCACTTGTTTTTGTTTTGCTTTTAAGAATTTTATTTATTTCCACGTTGCTTTTTTATACAAACCATTATTATCTAATAAAATAATTAACAAAGCACTCAAAATAGCCAACCTTATTTCAGAACACGAGTTATTATTGTTAAAGATTTAATTGCTTCCTTATTTGGTGTAAAAAACACAAAAGCGCCTTATTGATTGAATACGGACCTGACGAACTGCTCGGTGCCACCGCATTCTGCAACGACCAGGCAGAAGAAGTGGTATATGGCTATCATGACAGCTTCCTGAGCTATGGCTTCGCAGGGTACCCGACTTCTGGGTAGCACCAGTGTTACGAAGGCTGTAGCTGCCACGATCTGAAAAAAATAAGTAAATTATGAAGAAGTTTTTTTTTAATTTTATCTAGGTTTCCTCTTGATTTTTAACCGACGAAAAAAAAGGAGGAGGTTCTCAATTCTACATGTATAAATATATTTTTTTATGTATGACCACGCATAACTTTTCCTAACGTGGACCGATTTCAAAAATTCTTTTAGTTTAGTCTAATTGACAGAGACAAAGCCTACCAATGGCCTGATTACTCTAACTTTGATAACTTACTTTTAAGTTACGTTACTTTGTTAACAATAACATTGTAAAAGCAATTATTTTTAAAAGAGTAATCGTGGAGTTTCTTGCCGGTTCTTCTCCATGGAAACGACAAACCCGAACCGTGCCTTTCTTTTTTCTAGACGTTTTATGAGTGCCCATTGGGGCCCGTGTAAAATGAAAAAAAATCTTTTTTTGAAGAGATTTAGGTTGTATGAAGTTTCATAGGTTTGGAGTAAACCTATGATTTTTTAATTCCAGGCCATATATTGTAATTAATAACTTCCAACTCCAAAGGTTACGGGATAACCTATACCGGGATTTGGTCTGCACACTTCATGTGTGACCAAACCTTAACAAAAAAAATAAGAAGTTGACTACATTTCCCGTTAGTGTGGCACTAGCTAGTGTCATTAAAATGACGGTGACGCAGAATTTACAGAACATGGTATTTTAGCAAACAAGTCGTTCTCATGAAACTTTTCATCATTGTTGTGATTTAAAATAAATGCGTCAAAAGGGTGAGAAAATATAATTATGACAATAGAACAATAAATTCAAAAAAATACTCATGTCGTATTTCTTTACAATGTTGGTACAATTTGGGAACTTCAATGGGAACTTGGGAAGTTAGCCTGCCAAATGTTGATAGTAAATAACCGTTCGCTTGAACCAAAGGCAATACAATTCTTGAGTATTTCCTTGCTTCTTGTAATCGAATCCTAGTTTTTACAACCATGGTTAATTTCAATAATTTATTATCTTTTTTTTTTCATTTGTTGCCTCTGTACAGTCAGCATCAAAAGTTGCTGACCACTTCAGATTTTCAAAATCGGTGTACACCGTAATAATACACAATGATAATATAGTGAACGGCGATTTTGGAAATCTGAATGTGGTCAGCGCCTTTGGTTCTGACTGTACTTCATTATAAATCATAAAGATAAAGATTTATATTTATATTTGCAAAAACATGAGTGTTATATAATATATGATCTTATTAATAAATGATGACGTAGCTGCAAGTTTTGCCATCATTTGAAACATAGGGTGAACTTAAATTCAAACAACAACTTAATAATGTTCATTGGGCGTAATTACCTAGACCCTTAATTAGTAATTAAGTAGTCGATGCAAGTCTTTCCCACAGCTCTCAGCAATTACTTGACTACCTACCTATTTCAAATCGGTCAAGTACACAAAGCATCGTCTTGTAATTATTTTCCACAGGTATTGTTAATCAATTGAATTGTACCTTTCGGACCTCGAGGAAAAAATTTTCCCACCAAATACTGACCGATTTTAAGACTTATTTTTTCAAAAATACAGTTTAAAATCGGTTGGGGTTTGGTGGCACAAAAATGTGCCATTGGGGCGCATTATAGAAAAACATTATCAAAAATACTACTGCCTTTACATCATAGGAATTGATATTTTTACCACGTCTTAATCGGTCTATTAAGTTCGGAGAATCACTGTGAAGGGAAGAAACGATGAAAAAAAATTGGGTACCTTCCTGTCCAAGGCTCTATCAGCTTACATAATGAAAGAAGGGCAAGCCGATAGACTATTCTAACCTTATACTTCTTTTTTTTTTAGCGTGGTAAAATCATCAAATGAGTCCTCCCACCCCGGGCAGGGCGGGAGGGACTGTCAGACTTCTACTGACTAAAATGCACGGTGTCCTTCAATAGCCCTTTATGTTCCGGGGCAACGGTAAGGAAATAATCCCGCAACCATACTTCTTTTATTTAGCGAAAGATTCGCGTTTCACCACTACCTCGCCAGATTAAGCAAAGATGTAGTCGACGGTGAAGCACGCTTGCCTAGATCATAGATGTAACCTAGTATTCACTCTTGACATAAAGACTCCAAGGTTACAGATAACAGGAAAAGCAGACCTAGACTGGGAATTCCACTCCTTAGCTGTGTGCACAATAAAAAGATTATCAAAACGCTTTGTACGTTAGGGATATGCGATCCACCATGCACTTTTGACGCATTGCCGTTCGTCTTGTAATCCGATAATGGAAAAGTGCAGGTGAAAAGTGAAATCAAATTGTGCAGTTCCATAGCAATTATAACCTACGCAAGCCTCAGAGTGTAGTGTATGAACCATGCTGTGATACGCTCAACCTTACAAGAGTTTCAATCCCAACCCTAACATGGAAGGGGTGCTATGACAGGAAACCTCCACGTGCGCCCGTGGACTGGAGTTCCTTCTCGGATACGTCCGGGGGGAAGACCAGTTTTTCGGGCCGGTGCACCCTAGGATGCGGGCAAAAACTCTTCCTTAGGCACTGTGTGCCTAAGTGGTCTCTTTGCCCGTATGCGAATAGCGTGTCGTGTGGATGCTCCAACGCGTGTCCCTCTGATCAGCAGAGGGCACAGCGGCGGAGCGGGCTTGCGGACGGTGAGTGATGGGTAGCTAGCCGTCCGACCAAGGACCAAGCCCGGGTCGGTGGCTCGTCGTGTTTCGCGCCAAATGCCTGCTGGGGTCGCGGGTTTTTTATGAACCCAGGTTACCGTGGGCCCGTAACGTAAAGGGCATAGGAAGGAACACGGGTGGATTTTAGTCAGTAAGAGTCTGACAGTCCCTTCGCCCCACCCAGGGCGGGAGGACTGATTTGATGATGTTCCCACCTTAAAAAAAAACCCTAACTTGGAAAATGGTAATAGTTTAATGATTGTATTACCCAGGGAACTCAAACGTCATGTTCAGTCATGCGAAAAACATGGACGTATACTACGAGTATTATTACATCTGACATATCCGCCCGGGGTCAACGTGACTAAGTACTATTTAATTATGTAAATTGACAAACGCATGATCAATGTCAATAGTCGAAGAAATACTGGAATTTAAAAAAAAAACTTGCAATATTAGCCATTAAGTATAGGAAGTTTGCCTGTTGAAATCTAAAAAAGAACAGTCAAGAGTCTATCTAAACTACGTAATAATCTAAAGTTATCTAAATCTCCGATTCGATTATTTTGAGTATATAATGAAAGATAACATAAATAGAACACAAGCAGGCCAATACAAAGGCTTGCAAAGTACATATACGCACATAATTATTATGTATCCTGTCCTCATTTCTTTTCCCCATTTTTCGGTCCTATTTCCTTTAATGATTAATTTATGGCCATGAATTTCAAAGACCAAAGTTATTTATTCTCCTTTTACTTCTTAAAGACTGTCTGACGCCTTAAAAAATCTGAACTACTAAAGAAATGTGGCAATTCAAATAAAAATAAGAGTTCCTAAATCAATTGACACTTTAAAACTAAAGGTAATTAAATGTTGTTTATCAGAACTCATTCTGCAATAGCTTGTTCCTATTTGTCTCTGACAGAGTCGGACTGACCCTGAAGGGCCCCTGTGGATCCAAGCCCTGATTATCAGGCGGTAAGCTCAACTATATGGTAAGTCCGACTCTGGCCTCTGATATATGTACTTTGAATCATGATCCACCATAAGCTTATTTTCCTACAGACATTCAAATACAATTAGGTCCAATTAGGTCCAACATACATATCCATGGTAACGACTTTGATCTTTGTCAATTTGACGGATTCAAACGATTTATTGTCAAAATGGGTCATGATTCAACTTTGTCGATTGTACTTACACAATGACTTCTAATAAACTTTGCTTCAAAACAGCAAATACGTCAACAAATCCATTACTTGCAATAAAACAATTCAGTTTATCATAAATATGTTGAATTAAAATGATTAGGAAGATACCTACTCTTTTGTCTTTGTCAGGTTTTAAAACCCGATAGTGAATATTTTATTGCCTCTGTTGTATTATTTCATAAATTACAATAAAACATAAACATAAAATTACGGCCGTAATCCTTGAGGGGTGGACAAAGGTTTGCATTATAGCAAACCCATATTCCAAAAGTGATTTTTAAGTCCCATACAAAGAGACTTTTACACCAATCGGACTCAAATCCTCTTTTTTAAATAAAATAATTCTATAACTTTACTCAAAATTAAAAAGCATTGAAATGATTACCAGTTAATTAATGAAGTTTTAAATGGAGGTCGCTAGTCACAACTCGGTAGTTTTGGTTTTGACCCAAATTTTGACGTCATTGCTTTATTATCTGGCGGATTTTTCCAGTTCACTATCTTCAATTAAAATAAATCTGCAATTTGTTGATTGAATGTTTTGACAAAACGTTATCAACGTAAATATTTTTAATCATGTTGTTTGTTAGACACCTAGGTACCACAACTGTTGAGGAGAACACTAGTTTAATGGATCTTTTTTTTTAACAGCCCATAGACCCTGTTGCGCTTATCAACCACCGCTAATATTAATATTAAAAAAAAATTACAATCCAAAATAATGTCCTTTTCAGTACTTATGTGCAACCGCACAACATTTATGCTTTCAATGTGAGCTCAGCCCTCAAGAGTCTTAAAATTGCCAAATCTGATACCAAAACATGTCGCACAATAGTGGAATATCTTTAGTTCTCGGTTCTGATCTTGATGATGGCCTAGTGCTCTTTTGTCTAGTAAGAGTTGCAAATTAAGAAAACATTGTCTTTGGTTATTTTGTCTCTGATTACCTTTTTTCGAAGAATTGAGAGATAAAGATTCTAGCTATGAGTCAACTTCCGTTGTACTTAGAATTTTCGCTAGGTCTTACGTTTAATTATTTGTTTACCATTTTTTGAGGTCGAAAAAAGCCGGCCCTGTTCCATGAATAGACCTTTGCAATCTAAGGGCCTCAGTGACCACTTATTTACCTTAGAATATTCCGAATCGAATACGATAACTAAAGATTTCCCGCGTCATCGCTGAAGACCTTCTGCTACTTATTTAAAATTTTAGTGATAGTTGCAGCAATAAAACGGGAAACCTTCACATTCTATGAAGTATTAGGTGAGATAATGATAAACAGTTTTAAGAAAGTAGACTTTTTAAACATTTTCGCGGTCATCAGAGAGCGGTATCCGTCGCCGGCGTATTACGAAACCACGTCGAATTGACGCAATAATGACCCGCGGAGCCACGGGCCTCGCAAACCGATCGTACCCTACTTGACACAAGGATCTATTAACATAGTTTGTTTTTTTTTTATCTAAGTTTATCTTTATTGGTTTCTGTGTTAAAATACTGGGGAATTTTCGGACCATATGACAACGGGCCGTCAATGGATGGCAGTGACCTGATGGAATGTTTGGTAGTTCAGGAGAAGAGATCAAAGTTATCGTACTATTTAACAATGTTGCCGTTAGTTTCATCTTATCTTTACCACGAAGGTCTTGTTAGGTTTTTTAATATTCAGGAAAATCCGCTCAACTTAGCCGAATTGTGCCGAGCTCTCGGTTTGAGCAGAATGGAAGCCTTTCGCTGATCCGAGTTAAATAATCAAATTGCTTTGTAGTGACTAAATAAGGAAATTGGGTGTGGAATAACGCCAAGGATACTAAACGCACAACTGCTGAGTTAGTACTTGCTATTATAAATAATTTTCAAAACAAAAATAAATCATTGACTAATTATAACTTATGCGAACATTAGGTACAGGAAACAATATATAAGGATACCTAACTTCATTGTTATATGTATGACATAGTACACAGTATATAAATACTTACTGTTTATATACAAAATTATTAAGTTAAGTACACAATATTTATTTAAGGTTGAAAATAGCGTAAATCAAAAAATATTTGAAGTAACTGATGTCTGAAACAATGAAAATTATTCAGAGAATCTGTTTTATTATTTTCCTCGTTATTATTGTTGTTAAATATGAGGAAACTGCCTGAATTAGATAGATTTGTAGTTTAGGCCAAAGACGATAAAGATTATTGTAATTATTCTAGGTTTCTTTGTCAAATTAATGTCTTTTGGCAGGCACACATCTAACTGCTACTTATGTCCCTTTTCACTTACAATAGCAAGACGATGCCCTGTTTGAATTTGAAGTCCCTTTGAGAAAATTAATGAAAATTCCATATTCCCTACTTAGTAATTAGATGGTGTATTTAAACAAAGGTCTTACACACACTTTAGCACAACCGCATACTATGAGTTTCAGACAGAAAAAATCTGATATTGCTCCCCGGAAGGCACTCGCAGCATACATTTTGAATTAGATACCGAACACTGTAAAAAAGTTCTGACGGATCGCCCACTTAGAATCATATTCTTATGTTCGCCCGAAGGAACAAGTTATGAAACAATTCATCAGAATTTTTCTGACAGAATTTTTTTATAGTATGTCGGTCGCACTTAGTCGGTCCGAGCACACCATGCGTCACGTTTGTTTTTTTTTTTATAGCCTTTCCCCATTGATGACTCGTTTCCCGCTGAAACCGTCAAATTGACATGTTTGCTGAGTAAACTCTATCGAATGACGGTTAACAGAGGGTTCGGTCGTGAAAGTGAACACTTTGAAGATAACTGACAAAGTGATAATTCATTACGGAGAGTGGCACAGGTAATGCAATACTACCACTTACTCCTCAGAAATGTCAACAGGGTGACAACGGAAGTTGCTGGAAGCCTTTTTGATGGCAGATAATTTCAAAAAGTCATTGGGACTAGATAGGTCTAAAATATTTAATTTTGACGAAAATTCTGTTACTGGACCTCATTAAAAGTAACACAATAAAGATAAATTATTCGGTTGGTTGTCTGTATGTTTGTAATTGTAATGGATAAACTTATAGATAATGTACAAATGTAAATTTATACTATCAATGATCCCTCATTGTACTAATTTTCAAACTGCTACCTGTACGAAGTCGAGGCCGGGTTCTAGGTGTTGATTAATTTTAATTGTATCTTGTTGTGTTAAAATCCCTAACAACGCCAACCAAGCTCAAGGTCAAATTGCCTGCGTTGGTTGCGATAGATTTTGTGACCACTAGAAGCCCAAATTAAAATCTTTGTCATAGTTGACTACCTACATCTATCAAACACGGAACAAATTACTCTGGAAACCTTCCGTTTTTAAATTAGTTTAGAAATTGATAGCAATGACTTGCCCGAATTCGTCAATCACAAGTTAAAAACCACGTCATACCTACTCCTAAGACCTATATAAAAAAGCAAGTATAGCTGGTATAGACGCACAAATAGTTTACTTAATATTTATTTATTGTTTCCAAATGTGAACTTATACGGCAAGATTTTAAAAACATGATCTCTGTGGACCCTATCAGCCAGACCTACTGACGAAATTACCTACCGATGAAAAAGTATGCGGTACGGAGTGATAGTACTGAACTGTATTGTAGTGCCTTATGTAGCCTTATGTTACGACTTGCTGCATGGTTTAAAAAAAAGTAACCACGAGGAGGTCTTTCAGACCCCGTCATCCTCTTCTAATCTCCGAGTCGGGGTGCCTATAAGTCCCGAGGTTAGACCTAGTTCTAACCGGCTAAACCTAGTTCTATGCAAAGAAAAGTAGGATACGCCTAGGTTTAACCGCATGTGGTTAGTTAGTAGTTACTCCTAGGTTTAGCCGGTTAAACCTTGGTGTACCCGCACTTCGAGCTTTAACCGTAGCATATACATATAAGTTCATCATAATTATTAGCGAAGTTTAAAGTATGTAAATCGATTTAGGTACAGCAGCGCGCGGAACTTTGTAGTAAAATGTCAACCTACGTACGAGTATTTCATAGAAATATGACCCATACTCGTAAACTACTAGCACGAGGTGCGGGGTTTATAATGGTCCTAAAATGAAACAAGTGTCGAGGTCAAGGTCATATGAGGGTGTAAACTCTCCTAATTTTACGGTCCTATTACTCCCCAGTCCCCACATGCTCCACTCGTAACGTTAGTAAACTAACTACATTAGGGTGAATATAATATTTGTGTTTCGAACGCAAAATTGCCCCCCAGCTCGTAAAATAAACGCAACCTACTTCCTTATTGCCTTTTATGGGTTCCCCGAAATAGCGTTGGACTGATTGTTATCTTTCGCTGTAATATTGGCCAGACTGAGAGATTTGCCAGTCATTGTTCGATTTAGTTACACTATGTTATAATACTTGAGAGTACTTCAGTGACAATGAAAACCAATTTTATGATCAATCCTTTCAATTACTTTTTGTTTAACCAATCATAGGAGAGACGAGACCCATTATGAAGATTCCTTTTAACGTGATTGGTCGATTTCCGCACGTTTCGGGTCTATGTTGGTAGAAACAGGCCATAATTTTGTGCCAAAAGCTTCTACTGAAGCTCTCCCTGTTAATTCAGGAAATCAAGAGAACAAAGAATGAATACTTACAGGATAAATACTTAAAACGACAGCTACATGGCTGATATTGTCTCGCCAATGCTTCAGCGCTGACCGTATTGTGACGATGTATAGCGCGCATATTATGACCAGCACTGCGAAACCGCAGATCCAGAGCACCCAGGCGTATAAGTGGAGGGCTGTGGAAAGATAAAAAATGAAGGTTATTACTATATCTTTAAAGGGTCATTTTTCAGGTGTATTTTTATGGGAAAATAGTCCTAATTCTCTTCTTCCTCCTTGAAGAGGGTATTGTAAAGGGTGATATTGATATCAGAGGCCTTACCAGGAGCTCTTAACGCGATCCAGTTTAAGCTGTGGGAAAAAGACAGAGCTATACAAGTCGTCTAGCGCCATCTCTTTCCTACAGCCTAAAGACTCACTCTTTAAGAGTTCATGGTAGGCCACTAGGCAGGATTCCTTTATGATTCCTTTACATCGTTGCATGACATGCCTAAGTGTAAAGCTTACAAGAAAACCAACTTATTATGAAAATGGCTCATTAATTTATTAGGTATTACACAGTTGGTAGTTACGGCAACATGTAACACTTTAACATTTTGAGCCATATTGCGGCACGTGATAGGTGAATATTTTCAGAACTTATGTAAACATAATTATAATACGCAAACCTTGAACTATTCAAGGCAATAATTTTGATCATATCGTTCAAATTGAGCTTTCAAAACCGTAGTTTTCAAAAGTATGTTATTTGGAGCAAAATAAAAGTTGTTTATACAAAATGCTAAATTTACGTAACGTACGAAAACGTTCTAAAGTAAATTAATGATTGCAGATTCTCAAATTCGAAATACGTACATCCGTACATATTTCGAATTTTCCGATTGTACATTACGAGTACATCCACTCGTAATGTACAATCGGCGAAATTAATTATGAACCACCATTAGTTTATTTTCTAACAGACATACAAATACCATTAACTATAGTAACGACTTTGATCTTCGTCAATTTGACGGATTCAAACGATTTTTTGGCAAAATGAGTCATGATTCAACTTTGTCGATAGTACTTTAGAACAAATAAGTTCGATTTTGCGCTCACTAGGGTGAAGCGAGCTCGTGAAACTTTAAAATATCACTCCCTACTGCATGCAATATTTGTATACGTATTGCATTTAAAAATAAGCACAGATTAGTAGAGTTAAGTATTGTTTGTTGGCAAACAGTTGCTTTTTTATGTCAAACTATCTTAGGCAGACTGATATCGTAAATCTTGGCAAGATATGAAACTGAGAAATAGATTATAGGTACTACTGCACTTTCAGTGCAGATAAACATCGGCAGATCTGAATTTGAAGGACACTTCGCGTCTGAGGCGTGTAAAGACATTTATGCCAGACTCACAGACTTGTTAGCGCGACCGCATACTATCCGCATCTGTTTCGAGGCCTTACCACAAGCTCTTAACACGATCCAGTTTAGGCTGTGGGAAAGAGATGGCGCTACACGACTTGTATAGCTCTGTCTCTGTCGCACAGCCTAAACTGGATCGCGTTAAGAACTCGTGGTTAAGGCTCAATGCTCCTCGCATGCACCTCGCATATACCTACTATCAGAAATTTTCATCAAGCAACTTTATTTATCATCTTAGATTTGTAAGAATTATGTAAAAAAAATCAATTTTGATCATTTGCCATTTTGCGAATAAGGCTTTTAGAGAATTGATCGTTTGAGAATTAGGCGTTAGGAGAATTAGCCATTTTGAAAAATTGTCCTTTTGCGACTAGGTTGCCAGTTTGCGAATTGGGCTTTTTACGCCTACCCTAAACCGTTTCATAGTCAAAATAGGCTCACAAATCATGATAACTTCAGATACCTATAAAAAGTTATTTATAGCCAGTCTAGTTCCAGTTCCAAGTTTCCAACCAAAAAAATAAGTAAAAAAGAAAAAAAGGTATAACTTGACTGAACTGGCCACAAAGAAATACCGTGTAAAATCAGCCTGCAGTTGTGCGTGAGGCGTTTTTTTATTTTATTTAATAATGTAAAGTAGTGCCTTAAAAGGTACTGATGTAGTAAGATCCATTTGTTCTTTTTTTACACTTTTTACATTGGCATTGAACATGTTATGAAAAAATATTAGCTGCGTGCGTGACTCACGGGTTTTCTGTTGAACTATATAAGTACCTAAGTACACCTTACTTCCTGAAAACGATTTGCGTACGGATATACCTCTACCAAAAAATACCATATTTACACGTTCTTTACGTTTAAACTATTATTTAACGGCTACAAAATTAACTAATTCAGTTTAAATTAAAATGAACAATACACGCACTAAACTATTTAATTTGCAAATTACGTATGTCAATCGCACCTCTTTGTAACATTGACGTAAATAAACATGTTTTACTACTTTCCCTTTTATTGACTCAATACACCTATGTACTTGCAAATGTTCAATTAAATACCATTGCAGGAGTAGTAAATCCACGTGTGTATCCAAAAAATCTACAATTTTCTTTCTTGACCTTTTTTTTTCTTCAGTCTGCTAAAATTTCAATATTCCTACTGACACAAATTGTTTTTAGATATTATGCTGTAAAGAAACATCTAGAAAATTAATTGTTTTCTAAAAACGAATACTATGTAATTATATTTATTTAGACTAGTCATTAAAATGCAAAACCGATTGGAAAATAAATTATTCACGTGGTTTAATTTTCGTGTTACCTGAAAAATAACTTTGAAAATAAATAAATTACATTTTTTTTAACATTTATACATTTACTTTTAGGAGGTCAATACAGATAACCCTTCTCATTCGTCGGTGAATAACCCCATGAATACAGACGAATTATTTACAAGCACATTTCCGCACTGCCCTTTAGTTTTTAACTTTAAATGTTAACAGCCATAAATGTCACAGATAATTCATTTTATTTAACGCCCATTTCTTCCTCTGAATAAATGTCATGGTCACGTTAATAATTATGTGAAGAGAGAAATGATGAGTGTCATCTTGGGCACGGCAAAGCCTAAAAGTTAATCACGAGCGATCGATGTAATAATTAGTACCGGAAAAGTTGAAAACAGTGAAATATTCTTTTCGCATGAACTGTTGTAGGCGTAAATTTCATTTCATAATGCGTATGAATAATACTTTCGTTGCGTTAAACACGAATTCGTGGTAGGTACGATCACAATTGAGTAACGTACGTAGGTACAAAATACCATGAATCCAAAGTTATGGCGTGTTACCACGCCAACTGGTTTTTTTAGAGATTTCGACTTCTATCAATAATGATTTCGGTGTAAAATTAAAATTTATACATTTTAATTACCTTAAAACTATCACAGGTAAACATAAAAAAAATACTGTTGGTTCGAGTGTAATTATTTCAGACTAACATGCAAATAATGACTCACGAAACATAAGCACGGGGCACAGAATATATAATAGTACTCCCAGGGACACATTAACCAACTAAAGTGAATACAAATAATAATAATAATGGAGCTAAGTAGTCAATCTTTAATTATTATCTTTTTATTTATTCGTTCCGTGATGTTCATTTGTACCTTTCTACCTTTAATAAAGTCCAATTAAGTTTGATATCAGATAATAACTTGATTCACAGTTAAATTAAAATTCTTTCAGCTTGTACGGAAGATTTAACATCATGATACTTAGTTCTGTTCAAAAATGCGCAAGTAATTGGTCATATACTTAGTTCTAGAACTTCTAGAAGTTCGGTGTTTAAAACCCGATAGGTGCCTTTCCAAGTAAACTGCGTAAAACTGAAGCTAAAACAGCTCCGTCAAACCAAAATAGGTGGAGTGGAGGCTATGAAGGGTTGGTTTTATCCGGCCCGGCTCGACAATGACTGCCCGGTCAATGGGGTAGATGGGAAAAAATGAATCATAAACCCCGTAACTGCCTCCATCGGCATTTAACGGGTTGGTTTTGCATTGGGATGAAAAAAAAAACCATCAATAAGAGGTAACTTTCAAGCTTACGTTACTCATTATGCAATCATAGGAATACTAACAAAATCTTATAATCAATTGTCATGATGATTGTCATTCATATGCATACTTTACTAAACAAATAATCCGATGAAGTCAGTTGAATGAACGAGTCATTTTTTTGTAACGCTCAACAACTTGAGCGTCTATTGAAGTTGAATGAAGCAAGACTTTTGTAATCATCATCACTCAAAGTATATAGTGTATAGTTGTTCCTGGTGGTTTCAACCCCGATGCTGCTAGTATTGGAAGTAATAATCATAATGTTTTAAATCAATGGACTAAAAAAAACGAATATTACAATTCAGACTAGTAGTTCCTCAGAGTAACGCGTTCAACCAAACTCTTCAATTAATATTAGCAAAGGACTTCGGAGTATGATACTCCAAAGTCCTAGATGCTACGATGCTACCTAGAATCTCATACTTAAGTTAAGAATTCTATGAATTGATTATGAATACCAGGAGATGAATTGATGCGTGCCGTTTTTAATTCTGTCTCAACGATATTGATCTTGTCTCAATTAACACCTCAATTGGACTAACTTTCTACTCGTGCAAGTGGTCCTAGTAAGGAAATTAATATGACAGTGAAACCTAATTAAAATTCCTATAATTTTAATTAATTATTACGAGACCAGAGGCTTGTATTAAACGCCATTGTTGCAAGACTCCCGGAAGTTTTGCGACACTTTATGAATTGAATTAAGTATGTTTTGATTGTCATGTCCGTGAAAATGTGTTATTAAATTCTGTATTTAAATTAATTTTAAGTATTAAAAGATGAATTAAAATAAATACAGTACCTAAAAACGACTAAAATTTGATATAGGTAATGTATATCCAAAAAATATTGATTTTGACGAATCCTAAAACTGCGTCATTGGGTTTTAGAAAGATCAATAATCCTGGCCCGGAATCGCTTGGAAAATTAACTCTGTATGTAATAATGGGAAAATAAGAAGTTAGAAGTCGTCAAAGAATGCATCCACATCGCTGTAAACGGGGAAATTGCCCAGAACACTGGCAGCATATGCCAGTTTGGCTGGCGTGGCATTTGGCCTCCGTATAATTATAAAAAATATAATCAAATCTTTGATGCACATAAATGTTGAAACAACAACTATCAAGAATAGCTGTATGCAACATTTAATTTCAACTTATGCAAGTATCCTATGTTGCCAGATCACAACACATTAGCAAGCAATTGCTTGAAGCAGCTATCACAACTTGTAATAGAACCTTGCTTACTACAAATTACTGCTTGTACGGAACCGCACATTATTTTACAAACTCACGCGCCGTGCATTCTGTGCGCTCAGCATTTCATTAAAGTTGATTATTTTGTATAAGCAAATTAATTCAATAAATCAGTGTTCAACGGACATTCGCGGTGGTCGGTTTTATTTATATCATCATCATCATCATCCCAATAGAATCGCCCCGGTATCATCAATAAGTGCAGGGATCCCCTACATTATTTTTTGGTCCTTCGAGATTACCAACAGGACCACGTCGCGGTACTTTGAGCTAGCGCGCGCACGGCTCAGTAGTAAACACTCGCGAACGCGGTACTGTGATCAAACCAGTAGACTCTTTTAGTGTAAAACTTTTATCTCATACGTTCATCCTGGGCCTGAGCCAATTAGCTTAGGTCGTCAGCGTGATTGTGGTAAGCAGAACGCGGCGTGACATCATCATCAGGCTTCGTGGAGCTCATCATCGAGTCGCGCAAAGGTTCAGCGTCAGCAGTCAGCTTCATCATCACGTGGATCATCATATTTCCAAGTAAGACTGTTCCTTTTACCTACTTACATCATGGAAGATCTTATTGCCCGTCAATCGGAAATCATCGCCAATTTTACAGCCATCAAGATTAACTTCAGCAAGGACTCAGAGTCCCGCAAAACTACGGAATACCTCAGGAAACGTTTAGACACGCTAGACGTCCTCTGGGGAGAGTTCGAACAAAACCATAAGAAAATATCGGAGCATAAAGATGTGGCAGTCGACTATTTCCTCGACAACACGTATCAAAAGGGCAAAGATCAATATCAAGCTGTACGGAATATCATAGCGTCTTACGGAAAATCAACCAAATCAACACAGCCCGATGGCAAGTTAGACGAACTAATATCACTGCAACGCACTAACTTTAGGGCATTAACTCGGCTGATCAAAGGTATCAAAATTGATCAGATATCAGACAAATGGGAGCTTGAGGATGAACTCAAAAACATCCAAACAAAGTGGAACGTGATCGATGCGCAACATTTGCAAATTGATCATATCCTTGCTGGAGGTGACTTATCATACGACGAAGAATTCAACAAACATGAATTGGTCTACAAAAACATCAAACGAGAGTTAAATAAGAAAATCTCCTCAACAACTCATTTAGAACGATCAACCCCGCACATCGACATACCGTCATTTAGCGGAAACTACACACAGTGGCCAACATTTTATGATTTGTTCACCGAGACAATTCATAACAACAATTCTATCACGAAAGCTCAGAAGATGCAGCATCTTAAGGGAAAACTTAAGGGTGAGGCAGAGCGTCTCATACACCACCTCCATATATCATCGGATAACTACGATGCCGCGTGGGATATTGTATTACACAGGTACAATAATACTCAACTTCTTTTCACCAATCACATTGAAATGTTTCTAAACCAACCAAACATCCAAAGGCAAACATCATCAGACATCAAAAGATTGTATGATACCTCAACCGAATGTATTCACGCAATACACAATCTCGGTGTTGATACGAATACATGGGATCCGTTGTTGGTGCATCTAATCTGCAAAAAGTTGGACCCAGAAACATATTATGCTGGATACAAAGAAGCACGCAGGAATCCTCGTGACTTACCAAAGCTGGAGGAGTTAATGTCTTTTCTAGAGAGTAAATTCATTGCTCTCGAGCCCATTAAATCGAATAAGGAACCTTCATCATCGAGCAAACGGAACCCAAATCAATCGCTAAATAAGCAAAACAATTATAAAAGTTTCGCTCATAGAAATTATCAGGCCATCATTACGCAAACTTCGAAATGCTCGGTTTGCAACTCAAACCATGCCCGCAACCTGCTATCATGCAAAAAATTTATGAATATGTCATCAGACGTACAATTAAAGGTGGTTTCGAAATCAAACATTTGTCGAAATTGCCTATTCAGTCACGATGAAAATCAGTGCACTTCGACGAAACGTTGTAAAACCTGCCAAGGTGATCATCACACAATACTCCATGAAGCGTGTGTTTCATCATCAAAATCAGCTCCTCAAGTAGCTCCATCATCATCTATAATGACCGCTTCATCATCAAAATCGTCAAACAAACACCCTAATGTTAATCATGTCGCAGGAGAGGACGAAGAGTTATTGTTAACCACCCTTTCAATCAAGGTCAAGTGCTCTGACGGCAGCTACATAACCCTTAGGGCACTTCTAGACCAAGGATCACAAATTTCATTAATATCGGAAAACGCTGTTCAGCGATTAGGGTTGCAGCGTCAACGATACAACGCATCAGTAACAGGGATAGGGGCAGGTGCTAGGCAAAGCAAAGGACGGGTATCAATCGACTGTAGATCTATCTATGACGACTATCATTTTTCCACAGAAGCACTGGTTCTGTCAAAGGTCGCCAATAGCTTGCCTGGTGCACCATTCAAAAAACAATCATGGCCTCATATCCAACATCTTCAATTAGCAGATCCAGAATACAACGTGTCTAAGCCAATAGATATACTCTTAGATGTGAGTATTTATTCTCAAATCATCATGGATGGTCTCATCAAGGGTCCAGCACAGGCTCCAATTGCGCAACAGACCGCACTCGGATGGATCTTATCGGGCAATGTTCGCACATTTAATTGTCATGTCGCAACAAATAACTTATCAGATCTATCAAAATATTGGGAGATAGAGGACGTTGAAACATCATCATCATCGACTCCTACCAGTGAAGAGAAGTACTGTGAAGAGTTTTATCAGCAAACCACTCGTCGTTTGGATAGTGGTAGATACGAGGTGGGAATACCCATGAAACCCGAATATGAAAATCAGCTTGGATCATCTAAATCAAAAGCTATTGCACAATTCAAACAGTTGGAAAGAAAAATGTGCAATAACGAAGCGTTTGCAGAAAATTATAAAGCATTTATGTTTGAATATCAACAACTGGGTCACATGTGTAGAACTAATGTTGATGAATCAAAACGTGCCTTCTTCTTACCACATCATGGCGTGATGAAATTAGACTCAACAACAACCAAACTTAGAGTCGTTTTTAATGCGTCGGCGAAATCAACGTCAGGAAAAAGTCTAAATGATCTCATGTGCTGCGGACCAAATCTTCAAAAGGATCTTTTGTCACTCATTTTAACCTGGAGAACATACAGTTACGTTATCACCGCAGACATAGAGAAAATGTTTCGCCAAATCTTTATTAGGGAATCAGATTGCCATCTTCAGTCAATCGTTTGGCGGCAATCACCTCAAGAAGTACTCAATGAGTATCGTCTTACTACCGTAACGTATGGTACTAAAGCCGCTCCTTACCTAGCGATGCGAACGCTTAAACAGCTGGCAATAGATGATGCCGAAAAGTATCCCCTAGCTGCGTCAGCCTTAAGTCAATCATTTTATATGGACGATCTGTTCAGTGGCGCAAACACCATTCATCAAGCCAAGGAGCTTCAGCACCAACTCATTGAGGCGCTGAAGGGAGCTGGTATGAACCTCCGGAAATGGTCTAGTAACATACCCGACCTACTGGTAGATCTATCACCAGATCAATTAAACGACCCCATACACTTCAAGTGCTCGGAAACAAGAAAAACGCTTGGACTAAGATGGAACTCATCAACGGACTCCTTTAGCTTTGAAAATCAATTACTTTGTCATGACAAACACGTCACAAAAAGACAGCTACTTTCGGAAATTTCAAAGCTTTTTGACCCCTTAGGCTGGCTGTCACCATTATCAATCAGGGCAAAACTGCTTTTCCAAAATGCATGGTCATTGGATTTATCATGGGACCAAGAAGTTCCGCAATCAATCCAAAACGACTGGATTCAGATCAAGAATGATTTCAACATTATAGATCAATTCATCATACCTCGTTATCTTGGTAACACAAACCAATTTTATCAAATCCATGGATTTTGTGACGCATCCGACAAAGCATACGCATGTGTTGTGTATGTAGTAGCTAGAAACAATAAAGGCGAGAGTACATCAACGCTTGCTGTAGCAAAAACAAAATTGGCACCACTGGCGAAAAAGGTATCACTTCCACGACTAGAGCTTTGCGGTGCGCTACTATTATCTCAACTCATAAAGAAGGTCATGGAATCATTATCGAATCAAGAGTTAGAGATCTATGCCTGGACAGACTCAATGATAGTTTTAGGATGGATCCAAGGCGACGTGAAGAAGTGGAAACAATTCGTAGCGAACAGAATAACTAAAATCATTAGTATCATTCCATCATCAAGTTGGCATCATGTGAGGTCAGAAGAGAATGCAGCAGATTGCGCTACTCGGGGCCTCACGTCACGCAAATTATCAAGCCATTCGTTGTGGTGGCAGGGTCCGAAATGGATAACTAATTTCGAACAAAGCATCCTTCCTATCACCTCATATCAATCACCAGAATTGGAGACCAAGAAGCTTAGTGTAAACACGACTTTATATCAAAATCATATTTCATTCATACACGAGTGTTTACAAAACTACAGTTCCTTAACTCGCATTGTGAAAATCGTCGCTTGGGTATCGCGTTTCATTACGCAATCACGAGGTAAACACACATCAAAGACAGCTGTATTATCGTCATCAGAAATGGACAATGCATTGAATATAATTATCAAAAATGACCAACTGCAGCAATTTCATGAAGATATAATGTTTATTAATCAAAAGGGGCATGTGCATCCTAGAAGCAAATTATCATGTCTCAATCCATTCCTCGATGAACACGGTATCCTTAGAGTGGGTGGACGACTGAAAAACGCACGCATCAGCGACTCATCAAAGCACCCTATCATATTATCAAGCCATAGTCGTCTCACTGAGTTAATCATTGATCAGGCTCATATCACAACATTACACGGAGGTCCACGGCTGACAATTTCATACATCAGAGACAAGTATTGGATCATCAGTGGAATCCGTACCGTCAAAAGGAAGCTGAGATCATGTGTCAAGTGTCGGCGGTTTAGTCAAACACAATATCAACAAATCATGGCCGATCTTCCACAGCCACGAGTCACCCCATCACGACCTTTCTCTCACACTGGTGTCGATTTTACTGGACATGTTGAGTTGAAGGCCAATAAGGGACGTGGAATCAAGACGGTGAAGGGCTATATTGCCGTATTTGTTTGCTTAGCTACCAAGGCTGTTCATCTGGAACTCGTTTCGGATCTAAGTACTCCAGCATTTTTAGCAGCCTTTCGTAGGTTTGCTGCTCGACGTGGAAATCCAAGCCACGTTTACAGTGATAATGGCACAAATTTCGTAGGTGCAAACCGTATCATAAAAAAGGAGTACCATGACATCATAGCCACAATCAACACCGATTTCTTCAATAATATCAATGATATGAATATAAAGTGGCACTTCAACGCCCCTGCGTGGCCAAGTGCAGGTGGACTTTGGGAGGCTGCGGTAAAGAGCCTAAAATATCATCTTAAGCGCATCATCGGAGATCAGAAGCTCACCTACGAGGAGTTTACTACGCTACTGTATCAAATCGAGGCATGTCTGAACTCAAGGCCTCTCTGTCAGTTGACAGAGAGCCCTGAAGATGAAGTTCTTACGCCAGGGCACTTCTTGGTAGGCGGCCCACTTCTATCTAGACCACAGACTGATCCAGATCACATAAATCAGTCAACTAGATGGCAACTCATTCAATCAATGAACAAACAACTTTGGAAAAGGTGGTCAAGCGAATATCTACAGCAACTGCAGGCTAGATCAAAATGGCGTAAGCCAAGTAGGAATTTTGAAATCGATGATGTCGTTCTTATCAAGGATGAAAACTTGCCACCCGGCAAGTGGGCGCTAGGACGTATTCAAGCTATACACCCTGGAAAGGATGGTTATGTCAGGGTTGTCAGTGTAAAAACCAAAAGTAATATCATTCAACGTCCTGTGACCAGACTTGTATTGTTACCAGTAAACGAGGATACAATACAAGATCAAGATCATAATGACAACAGTCACAACAAATCAGACGAGCAAAGTAAGGGAAAGCCACTTCCTCGCAGCAAACGGTCCGTGTTGAACGTTTTCACCAGTATTTTATTCCTATTATTTATGCTACTATCATCTACTTCAGCGCAACCTCTACCTTATCATCAATCGTACAATCTGACGTCATTAGAACAAAATCAAGCAATTTACTTCGATACGATATCCAATCTTCAGTACATCCAGGACGAATGGCGTCTAGTTGTCTACTACAACATGACGACGTACTGGAAAGGCTTAGCCGACATCAAGAGCTACGTCAATCATATCAAGTCATTATGTATCACCCATTCAAGTAAACAATATCAGAGTATCACTCATCAATTAGAGCACGAAATAAGCGAAATTGAACATTATGATATGCTACTTAAATATCAAAGTCCAAAGAGACTAAGAAGAGGCCTCATAGATGGCGTGGGTTACATTGCCAACTCCTTATTCGGTGTACTAGACGAAAGGTTTGCTGAAAAATATAAGGATGACATCGAGCAGATCAGTCACAATGAAAAACATCTACAGAATCTCATAAAAAATCAAACAAGCATTTTAGAATCAGAGTTTAACATCGTACGCCGTAACGAAGATATCATGAATAAGCAATTTTCATTTATCAAAAAACGACTTCAAGATTTATCCACTGTAGCGAATAAAGTACGTTACGAAAATGAAGATAACCTTTATATTACGTCATCAGCACTAGCAGCCTCAATAATTCTCTCAAATATTCGTTGGATTCAGCAAACGCTAATAAGTACCGTAACAGATATCTCACACGGGCGCATTGACAGTCATTTGCTGTCACCAGAGCAGTTATCGTATCAGCTGAGCGCTATCTCCAGTCAACTGAATGGTAAACTGACAATCCCTGTGGACTTGAGGAATATCAAAGATCTGTACCGTTTACTAAAAGTGTCAGCTAGAGTTTTCTCAAACTACCTAATCATTGAAATCAGGGTTCCACTCCTAAGTAACGAGTTGTTTGAGTTAAACAAAATCATACCTATTCCTCAAAAGAGAGGACTTCAATATTATAACCTGATTCCATCAGTACCTCTGATAGCCTACAACCTGCGCAAGGATACAGCACTTCTTCTATCAGAAGCAGATCTGCAATCATGTACCCATGTTCCCAATAATATCTTGTTATGTTCATTAAACATGCCCATCTACGATCTAAACATGAAGCAGTCTTTCTGCGATAACAAAATATTCGAAAAACAATTATGCCACTCCGTAAAATCATCATGCAACGAGCAATGGATCAAATTACACCGACCGAACAGCTGGTTGTATACGTGTTGTTCGAAATGCCAGACTCGCATTATTTGCGTCGACGGAGTCACTATGGTGAACCTTGTTGACAGTGGGATTATTACCCTAGGTCAAGGTTGCACATTGAAAGGAGAAACCTTTAGTATTTATGCCCATAACAATTTCTTTAATCATGTAAATATTCATCATGACATCGAAGTCCCAGAGGTGTCCGTACTAAACAGAATCATGAAAACGTCTGCACCAGAGAATTTCAGTGAGGCTGAAGATCATCATCTCATTTGGGATCAGTTAAGAGCTCAGATTGACGAGGTTAAGGAACAGTCGTCTACGGATCTGAGCATTCACGACATTCATCACTACACTGTGCTGTATATCAGTGTAGCTTCGGTCATCGTCTTGGCTAGCGTCGTCGTGTACCTCATCAGAAGGCAACGCAGTTCGGGCACAACAGCAGCGTCGCCGGCCCCCCAGGGCCTGGAGGCTCTTGGGGTGGGGCCGGTGACAGTCGCGCTGGCTGACACGGCACCGGTGGCATCGCGTTTACCGGAATCAGTGCAAAAGTGCAGTGAAGTGTTCAAAGTTAGTGGTGTAAACAGGGCTACATCGCCCACGTTTGTACGATCAGTGCACTCACAAGACCACGATGATTAAAGACATTTTTGTGTATTTTAGGATAGTTGTGTTAGCTAGTTTTATCGCATTTGTATCATTAGCAATCTCTTTTATCATTTTACTATACAATAGTACTTTATTATTTCACTTGTTCCTTACTTTATCTATTTGTCAATCAATTATTTTAATCGTATCACTTGGGCGGGCAGGATGTACGGAACCGCACATTATTTTACAAACTCACGCGCCGTGCATTCTGTGCGCTCAGCATTTCATTAAAGTTGATTATTTTGTATAAGCAAATTAATTCAATAAATCAGTGTTCAACGGACATTCGCGGTGGTCGGTTTTATTTATATCATCATCATCATCATCCCAATAGAATCGCCCCGGTATCATCAATAAGTGCAGGGATCCCCTACACTGCTATTTAAACACAATAATAACTGTGATTCGAATTGGGTTCACTGTGCTTTACATTTGGGCGTCTAAAAAGCCCATCTTTAGAATTTATCAATTGTATCACAATTCGTATTGAGTAGTACGAGTAAGTGACCAATTTTCCATGCACAATAGTTTACGTACAAAAGCTGTTTATTCGATACACCTAGGGACATTTGGGTACCAGAATACCCTAGATCATAAAATGTAAACTACCTATTTCAGGAAGCATATTATCTAAGAGATGAATTTCCGCAATCAGGAGTGGAAAACTGTTACGTGACTTGATAAAGCGAATATTGCGCTTACATGGAAATTATGATTGGAAGAGTACAATTAATATTCTTTAGAGTACAATCGTTCAATCATGATGAAGACTTGAAGTTAATAAAGATTTTGATTGATGATTATGATGACCTTTGGGGATGATCTTTTTTGACAAGTATAACGATAATTATGTTTGTTTGTTTATTAGTCTATTGCGTACTTATCTATTAATTAAAATATTTTCAGCATCAAGAAATATATTTCTGCTTCAGTGCTACAATGTAGCTACTTTTTTAATACTTAGGTATAGTTCTTTATTATTACCTTTTTGGAAGGTACAATTTATATTCTTAACCCAATTACTATTCTTTTGAGTTTAATACGTATAATTTTGTCGTTTATATTCAAATGAATTGTCATGTTAATATAGAATAAAAATGTTTGTTATATAGTTATTATTTTCCGTGCTTAGGTACTTATTTACGACGGCGACGTGTATTTTTTGCGTTTGTCTCAAAAGTGATTCGAATTAATTATTAATAAATTGAAAACATAAAAGAACAAAAAAGTCACAATTTGTTTCATGTTGTACAAAAAACATACCAAAATATTTTTCAATCATCCGGAAAATTGTTGTTCTAAATTCGGAAAAAGCTTTCCGAATTCAGAATAATGTTCTTTTTTGACGTTGTACTTAGAACAGGAATACTGAATTGGTTATTGCAGCTTATAAGCTGGCTAGCAACTAAGTAGGTATGTTTGGAATTCGAATTTCGAATGCAAATAAATTACAAAGCCTAAAGCCTATATACAGTTGCAGGCGTCATTATAATGCCTGTCACCGACAGAGCTTAATCATGTTCGGACTTAATGGACTTTACCTGCACAACTTTACGCCATTCTAAAAGCAACTTTAATGTGAAACAAAATGCATGTTTCAAGGACTTCTTTTTCTACCATTAAGTACTTGCAATTGCAGTATTGCAGCTGCAGGTCTATTTTGTTTTGCTTCGTTTATTATTCGAGAACAGTTTAAAAAAAAGCTAGTTACAATAATCGACTTGACATTAATCCCACGGAGCCACCTTGCTTTGCGAGTTTATAGTGGATGGATAAAATAAATGTTCGTTACTCTTTGAAACAAAACTACTTAACGGATTTAGATAAAACTTGGTACATAAGTAGTTTATAACCTGGATCAACACATAGGATACACTTGTCGATATGACGACGTTTCGGTGAAATAATTTTTGAATTTCACGCGTACGAGACAAACACAAGCTGGTTTATCTGAATTCTCACGTGAATTTCCTTGAACTTTCTTAACTCAAATGACCCTTAACACGTCAGGAACCACTATCTTTTCATTTATTATTTTTGACGGAGTTGCTTTTAAGTTTCTTCTTCTGCGATTCAACTTATTATCTATGAAGTCGGATTCATATATTGTAGGGACAATAATTATGTACTGAGGCCTTACCACGAGCTCTTAACGCGATCCAGTTTAGGCTGTGGAAAAGAGACAAGTCGTCTAGCGTCATCTCTTTCCCACAGCCTAAAGACTCACACTTTAAGAGTTCATGGTAGGCCACCTGGGGGGTATTACAATGTCTTAAAACCAGGCTTGCTCCAGTGAGTGAACGAGATGGTGCTAGACGACTTGTATGGCTCTGTCACTTTCACTCGCCGGAATAAACCTGGTTTTAAGACGTTGTAATACCCCCCCTGGTTTACATATTGAATTAAACCTAAGTAGCTGAATGATAGTAAGCAGCTTACCGTCATACTGCTGCTACTAAACTGTGCTTGTCTTCTAAACTTTAAATATCATTGGTTCTGACTGCTGAGTGCATTAAATACACGGTTCCAACCACTGAATGGATTGGGCCATTTGGCATAATACAAATCAGATAGTTATGAATGACGTAGGGCATACGCTAAAAAAATATTTTTAAAATCAACCCTTTTGTAGTATGTATTTGAAAGCAGTGGTTTCGTTTGGAGAAGGATGTTTCTTTCACCTGAAATTATCTCAAAGTTTATTTTTATTAGATGCGAATATTAATCGTCATTTGATGTTAAATGCATCATTAAAATATTATATCAAAATATAGGTAAATTCATGTCAGATTTTTGAGTGCATTTTTATAATTAGGAACTTATTATCTACGTATTGATAACTTCGGAAGTGCGGAGGAGATAAGGTATGTTATCAATAACAAAATAGATTATTCAGTCATTTGATAAAGAAGTATTTTTAACAAATATTTTTGCACTGAATTTCGAAAGTAATGGCAATAAACAAAGGGAATTGTTTGCCATTGTGTTGACTGGTCAACTGAAGGATGCGTGAGAAGCGTCTTTGAATTGAATTATTGTTATAATCTACAATATTCATTTTTTTTTTCTCATATTTTTTATGGGGATGTTTAGTCTATACACCACTTAGATTTCAATAGGAATACTGGAAAATTGGAACATCTAGAATTCGTGAAAACGAAATTCTGTAATATAGCAGGTTAAAATTAAAGTCAAATTCATTTACGAAATGATTGTGAAATTTTGATTTTTTATTGTCTAATAATAATAAGTAGTAAAGCCTAGTTCATACCGCAAGTTTACTGTTCAAGTCCAATACTTGAAGATTTAAAAAGACCACATGAATGAAATTCAAATGTTTTGAGTTGATTTTGAGTTTGTTAAGCTAGTCGAGCAAGAGAAAAAACTAAACACACGTTAAAAAATAATTACAAGTTTTTAAAACTAGATTTAAATAATTTGTAAACTACAATATTTTAATTTACCTGAATAGTACGACGCAAATTCAGGACTCTGGCTGTAACTATGGCACAGGAGCGTTGAATTTATTGCAATGTTTGTTTCTGGTAACGTTTTGTCTGCACTTATGTGTCGAGCTGTGAGAATGCGTGGCCCACTACTGGATTCGCTTGACAAATCCATTTTAACTAAATCACAACAATCTAGTTAATATTTGTCACTTAAAGTTTGTTATTTATTATTGTTCAGCCCCACTTTTATTCATAACATGTTCGATATTTGGTTGTTGTTATGTCACACTGGTTTTAATAGTTGAATTTGGCGCGTCATCCGCTTCGAACGGTTGGTGCGGGCGCCAAGGCGAAGGCATCTGAGCATACTGCCAGAAACAAACAGCCAGACCGCTGTCGCCGCTTGTTGCGTTCACTTTCTTTCGACATTTTAGTGGCCTATCTGCGCAACGCCTTTACTAGTGATGTTCAATACACCAATTTTCTTTTTAATAAATCATCTACATGTTCAGACAAGTATTAAACTCGCTATTTGTATGCCCCCAGGGTTATGTTATGACTGCGATCAATGATATCGGTATTGATACTGATAACATAGCCAAAATGTAGGTACGATAAGATTAAGCTATATTGTAGGAACAGACACCAGCACATTTAACCTCAATCTGTCAAATTTTCCGAATCGAACATGAACCTTTTCTACTTTTGTGATAAAGTTGAAAATCTATTAAAGAAACACAGAGTAATATGTTGTATTGTCCGTCAATATTTCAGCAATTATTTTTTTGTATTTTTGTAAGCAAGAGATAACAGGGATCGTATTTATCTATTCAAACCAACAAAGTTTTATCATTTTCATGAACATGAACTACCTACATAATATTCTAATATTATATTCAGCTCGATTGCTTAATCCAAACAAAAACATGAAGTATGAAACCAAACAAACCACTTTCATTTTATCGATACCAAAACTATCGAATTCGCACCACACCACCTTACTATGAGGTAATACTCGTAGTAACATTTAAAATCACTGGTTAATATCCAACAGGCCAACTTCATGCTCTGCTTATAGCAAAGATTACCTACATTACTGGCATTATAAACAAAACATTTGCCATTTATGTCATCAAATCGATTATTATTGAAACAATTGCATTATAAAAACGTTATGGTTATAGGGAATAATAAAAAAAATATGTGTAAATATGCTACCTTTACCACGTAATTCCGTACATAGGGATGATATAATAACTTCACTCCGTAATAGTGCTCGGGAATGCACGCTGAGGCAAGAAATTAACTTTCTCTTTTATTTTTGTTCCATAGGTCAGTGCCACACTGCGGTCACACCACTGCAACTGTGTGGTTAATCTCGCCTCAAAATATAATCTCAGAGATTTACATTGTATCCTTTGATTAATTATTGTCTTGTATCATATATCTTTAATATGAAGTTCCGAGTTCAAAAGAGGCTGTGATCAATGAATTTGATTGATTTTATCAGTATCTTTTCGAGTACCTACCTATTCTGGTCGCCGGATTATTCCCTTACCGTGACCCCGGAACATAACAGGCTATGAAGGACACCGTGGATTTTAGTCAGTAGAAGTCTGACAGTCCCTCCCGCCCTGCCCGGGGTTGGAGGACTCATTCGATGATTTTACCACGCTAAAAAAAAAAAACCGGCCAAGTGCGTGTCGGGCCACGCACAGTGTAGGGTTCCGTAATTGCCCATCAAAATACTTATGCGAACTAACTAAACTGATTCGCTGAATTTAATTTAAAAAAAAGAATTTTTAAAATCGATCCAGGAGTCTTTGAGAAATCAAGGAAAATACATAAGAAAAAAGATTACGACGAATTTAGAACCTCCTCCTTTTTTGAAGTTAGTTAAAAATAGTGACGATAAAAACCTACCTATCCCCAAAAAACATACGTATTAAAGCTGTAAAAATAAAGTTGACAAACTTAAATTTGCAGTTGAAGAGGATGTTCTCCGATACATTTTGTTTAAGAAAATATGTTATTCAAGTACATTTTATAAGTTGATCGACATTTACTCGAAAAGTTGTAAAGCCTGCTTAGTCATGATAATTTTCTTTTAAACTTCGTTATATATACTACTATTGTGAATTTTTTCACACCCCCAAACATAACCGTTAAGCTGGTAGAGGGGGGGGACACTCGAGTCGAGCAAAATGTAGCACTTTAAAGCTTAATATTTCACAAACGAATTTTTTTATCAAAAAACTGTTAATGGAAACTATCATTATTTTTTAAAGGCCTATTTAATGATACCCCACACTAAAGGGTACGCGAGAAAAAAAAAATCCTCACTTTACGTGTAAGTACAGGAGGTTTACCACTTTTTCGGCACAACAAATCCGTATATTTACACCAAATTACAGCTTTCTAGTACTGTGCGTCTCTGAGCTAAACTGCGGACAGACGGACGGACGGACTGTGCGTGGCCCGACACGCACTTGGCCGATTTTTGTATTATTATATTCTTTTGTAAGCAACCTTGCTACTAGTTTCATTCAAATTAATTTGTTAGGCGTTTCTCCTTATTTCAAGTTATCTTTGCGGATCCAAAACCTGGAAGAATAGTCCGTAGTTATGATGATGACTCTCCTCTTTATAACCGACGAAAAAAAAGGAGGTTCTCAATTCGACATGAATATATATTTTTTTTATGTATGACCGCGCATAACTTTTTTTAAATAAATATACAGGGTGTTTCTTTAAAATGAGACAAAAGGGAGAAATCCGAATCCATAAGAGATACGGGAAAACTTTCTTAGGAACCTTTAGCCTTTAGCTCTTTTTTGATGTTGACAATTTTGGCGTTTTAAATTTTTTGGTCAAGTGTGAGTTGTCCATAGAAATAAGTGAAATTGGCCAAAAATTTTTTTAGTTCCGTTCGACCCTGTTTCATGTAAGGATCATTTCATTGTATGACAAAAAAAAAATCGGAACGGCGGAAGTTGGTGAAATTTTGCAAAATATTTTTTCATACAAATTGTTGAAACAAAAAAAATCTCACTTTTTTTTATGATGTTATTTGATTAAGTGTCTATTAAGGATCATTTCATTGTATGGGAAGGAAAATGTCTGGGCAACAGAAGTTGGTCAAAAGAACAGTAAAGTTTCTGCTAACAGCATAAAGTTTATCAGTAGTACCTATTTCATTAGATTTGACCCACTTCTGTACTCAGTTACTACTTTTTAGACCGTCTGTAACACAGCTGGCGGGGCGCGTCCTCATAATTAGCCTAGGGCGCGGGGCGGTCAGAACAGTGTTTCTTTCAGGCAAAATTCTCCAGGGGGGCAATTAAGAGACCTGGGGGGGCGGACTAAATAATTAAAACAAAGTAATATTTAAAATTAATTCCAGTTATTATTAATATTTTAATGAATGAAAAATGCACGCAACGCACGTGCACGTTTCCCAAGTTCGAGTTGAACTCGCCCGTGAAGGGTTTTGTAGTAGCAAGCATATCTTTTTTTTCTTTCAAGTTTCAGAGCTAGCACCGATGAAAAGTTAGATGAGGCTAGCATTCCGTTAAACAAAGAGTATCCCTATTTTTTTCTAAACAGACTGCACCTCTTAAAATAATGCGGACTCCGCTTTCTCTCGAACAAGCCTGCCGACTCGCCTTGCTACACACCACGTGTGTTCTGTTCTGACTGTCGATATTATTATGTTATACTGTATGCTTCCCGTGGTCCACGGAAAGCAGCTCGCTTTATAGGTTTAAATGATTTGCCAAATTGTCGGGAAATTCGTCGTGAACATACGTAATGCTATTCAGTTCCAAGTGCCCCGGGGGGGCGGTAAGGCTACTCCGGGGGGGCTTTGCCCCCCCGGAGTAGTACCTGAAAGAAACACTGGTTGATCAGTCGTTGAGTAACTGAGAGATCAACTGCTGTGCAACATGTCACGGGTTCGGTCCCCGCACGGAACACACATTATTTTGTATGATCTGTAAATACTTGTTCCGGTTCTTGTTGTTATTTATGTATTGTGTTTCTATGTTTGTAAACGCACCCACGATAAAGTACTAATTCCTAGAAGGGGGCAACGTTTAAAAGAATAGGTACCTTTTACACAATTACGTAGTCAATAAATACCTATGGGTAAATTAAAATTTCCCGTGCATGGTACTAAGTACCCTGACTGATCGCTTGGTCTCTTGGACCACGGGTTACTTTTTTTTAGACGTGGTACGACTGCTACTGGTACTACAACGATTAAATTCAACCCGTTACGGGCAATAAACGAAACATACAGCTTTACTATTTTTGAAAACTCAAAATCTAGCGCTACCGGACTGGATAATACTGAAATTGAACTTCGATCTTAATAATTTAGAGTCTACGTCACGACTCACGACCGGGCCAATCTTCAATTTTTGGACTTCCGTTTAGGACAATGACGCCCGATACTTTTACTGCTAGTGCAACCATCCATTGACAAAAAACAAAAATATAAATTATTTTAATTTCATTTTAGTTATACGTAATTAATAGTAGATTATTAACCAAGGGGATAAAGCAGTGTCTTCTGTCGCGGGTGACGATTTAAATCGCGAGCATAACGAAGGACTCGAGGCTTACTCCCGAGCGTAGCGAGGGTGTTAGAAACTTAAATCACGAGCGAAGCGAGGGATTTAAGACGAGTCCTGAGTGTAGCGAGGGATTTAAGTTCACCCAAGACTAAGACAGCTTTATCACCGAGGAAAATACTCTACTTTTCGTACCACTTGCGAAAAAATTAACGTTATAATAATATGTATGAGATAAGCATTAATTAAACATTTAAATTTAACAATAACTTACTTAAAAAAAGAAATTAAAATAAACTCAACGTTTATGTATTTGAAGAAAACAAAACGCGGCAAATTCCTAGATTATATTGTATTCTCGGAAAAGCAAAGGCATCAAGATCATACGGCCTCTTCGGTTTTCGTAATGTTATTAAATCATAACTGCATAATAAATGCGTATTCCTTTTTCAAAAACTTGTATAATGCTTTACATACAAACTCAATGGTGTAAAGACAGACTGATGTAGTTCACTATCGGTAAGTATTCGAAATTCAAATCACATTCTCTCCCTAGAGGATGAATGAAATTCAGTACAACTTTCTTTCCCTAGGGAAAGCTGTTTTTAACAGATTAATAATGACTATTGTTATGTACGCTTTTTGTGGCATAGAATGTCACTTTTTTGAGCAAGTGGTACGAAAAATAAATTATCATCATTATCCTCAACGGAAGTTCAAAAATTGAAGATTGACCCGACCACAGACCACGACAGTCTGTGGCCACGACGACTGAACTAGAATCTTGTCGTTGTTGCTTGCGGAAATCCGGGGCTGCTTAAGTCATACTCGTAGACACTGGCGCTGCAAAGATGCTGCAAAGCGTCAAAAGCAGTCAAAAGTCGTGGTGCCATTCACGTAAACAGATGCGGCATTCTAGGATATTAACGCCATCTGTCGCCATCTGGTGTAATTCAAGTGGGAATTGTTTTGCCAATAGGTCAGCTACTTGACACTAGATGGCGCTTACTATGGCATCGTTAAAATAAAAAATGTTGTCTATGGCAAGTTTTCCATAGCAAACAAACAACGATAAAAAGTAATAATTATTAATAACATAAAATGCCTGTACCAAAATGTAAATAAGCATAAGCGGAGAATTCTAAATAATGAGCTAAAACCAGTTTCTGTTTACAACCTGTTGTTATTGATATGCTTTTAGATGAGGTTTCATCATGGTTTCATTGAATACTTCAATGGAATAAATTCAATAATGATGTATTAAAACAAATTTTATTGGAGCAATAAATTTCCTAAACTGTAAATTGGAAACTATAGATTTTATTAATGTTATTTGTTTCCTCAAAGCGTAAAACATGTAGGCAATTTAACTGTATCCGTGTTTACATTATTTACTTATGTAATCAGAAACAAAACGAGGACATACTTACCTACTTAGTTGAACGGAGATATTTCGAAATGAAAAGAACTGAGAGAATGATGTAAGTAGGTAGGTGAGTCAAGTCATTGAAGAACAGCTGCTGAAGATGTATTTTTTTAGTTTTAACAACAGTAGGTACCTAGGTATTGTAATGAACCCAATTTCACGAGGTTACCTATTTGGTGATGTTCCTCTAAAAATGAATGCTTTGTACACAATGTCTCATTTATTCATGAAAATTCCTACTGAAATTGACTCTGACACTACCTATCTACATAAATTCACATGCGATTAGTCGAACTCATAAAAACTCACAAACAAGTCTGTTTGTAAATATCGATTAATGGGTAGGTATACAAATTGTCATGATATTATTTTATTCTCGTAACTTCTGTTGAGTCAAAATTCTTGTGATTGTAAAATGACTCATGAAATATTGCGGAAAGCACCTTGTACGATAAGAAATGGATATAGAAACTTTGGTCAGTTAATAATTTTCGCAAAACTAGTTAAGTAGGATGTAGGCAAATTTACTTTTGGATTAAAACGAAACTATTATAACTAACACCAACATTTTGTGTCTCTGTCACTAATGGTGCTACAAAATTAAACGTTTTACTTACCTAGCGTGTTATCTTTGTTCGAAGGTCAAATTAGAGGCAGTCGGCGGCGCCCGATACTTTAAAATCACATTATTTATAGATAGGTATGTGTGCCTACATTGTTTACCTATAATTCAGCCTAAAATATGTCAGTAATGACGTGAAATTCTGATATTATTTTTGAAATTATTTTAATAACTAGGTATTTAATTTATTTGTTAAGGTTTATTTTGCAGCAACAGCGTTTCTAAATCCACGCGGTCTTCAAATACATGGGTAGGTACTATGTTACATACATTTCAGATTAAGACTGCAAAAATATTAATCTATTTGAATATTTTGAATGATATCCTACAGAAAAATAATCTGTTTTATATAATTTATTTTACAAATACCAAACGAATGTTAAAACTTATAGTACTAGACTCAAAATAAAGTGTTTGTAAAATGACACCACACAATCGTGTATAAAAACGTGGTTACAGAAAGCAACGGTCGCACTATTTAGGAGTCAATGACTTCATGTGGCCGTCCGTCGTTTTAATATTGTTAGTAATTACTTTCATGGCTCACAAGTAATATTCGTCAGCTTCCTTACATTTCTCAGACACCATGGAAGAAATAATATGCCAGCGAACAATGACGACCACTTATGTATAAAAATAGCAAGATGACCAAAAAATTAACATCAAAGTTGTGGTTGTATTGGAATAGACCCCAGCACATCATCCTACCACAATCTGTCTTTTCCCAATCTATCTTGAACCTTCTGCTTATGTGATAAAGATGAAAATCTATTAGAGAAAGATAGATTGTAAAAATTTAGATTAACGTGGTGCCATTTGTAGATTTAAAAACGGTCATAACAAAATATACCTACATAGCTACCTATCGCAATAAAGAATCTACGTGATCGTAGTCTGGAAAAAACCGAGGGCATTGTCCGTTTTTAGTTTTGTTTTGCCCAAACACACGAGACTCGCAGATAGATAGACAAATAAACATTGACTCTGGTCATTAATATTTAACATTAAGTAGGTATAAGAACATTATTAGCAATAAACAGTGAACACAATAATTTTGTCATGAGATAGGTACGCACGATCGTGATGTTTTCATTATTAGGAGTAGTAATATGGAGTAGGTCTAGGTAGTCTGTATAATACCACAATGATCTATAAAATGCCATCCATTTATATTATAAGCAAATCAGGTCGGGGTCCTACTTATCTTGCATCTTGTCAGTGTCGACATACTTTTTAAATGCTTAGAAATTATGTTTCTTAGCTCATACTCATGACTAAAACAATACATCATTTTTATTCGTGTCAAACACGTCGACAATTATCGAACGGTGGACCTACCTGTCTTCTCTATAATGAAATCTTTTCATGATTCAGCAAGCCAGTCGACCAACTAGCTAAACCACTAACACAAAGTCAGAGTAGAGATAACACCGTTCACTGTTCAGCCATATCGAGTCTGTCTTGTGTTTATTTACGTCCACCGTATTGTTTGTATACAGCCCGGCACGACTGCGCATCAGACTACGTCATCCCTCCCCCCTCGCTTGTACCCCCGCGGAGGCCTGTCTTTCCTACGCTGGGGTCGAGCTGGCTCACTCGCTCATTCATTCGGCATTCGCAAACGTTGTTGCTCGCCGCCCACCGTACCGGTGAGATCTCTAGTCCCTTACTTAATCAATCTTCAAATTCTAACCGTTCCATCCTTCACTATGTTGAAAGAGAAGTCCAGATATGACAATCGCCATTCTTCTGAAGAACCGAATCGTCCGCTAACCACCAGTAGATTACCTGCTATTGAGGAACTCACCCTTGGCCTGAAACAAAAGCTTCACCTGCAGGCTCGAGCCCGTGCTGCACCTTACTACATTAGAAAACAAGAACCTGTCGATCTTGTGGAAAGGTTACTGGAGCAGAATGCCCTTGTCGCCGAGGCTGTTCGGAGATTGCAAGAAAAGAAACAACTGTGTCATGAAATTTCTGTAGATTCATAATTTATAAACAAAACATTTTAGTTGTGAAAGTGTCGAACGTGTTGTGAAATCGCTTGTGTGTAAGAAACGTGTCGGGTTACAATGGTGCTATATGCGGAGAGCGTGCAAGAAAGAGATAGCCACCAATGACGTGTCCCGCACGACACGAGTCACGAGAACGAACCAAAATGGCCGCGCGTACTCTACAATCATAATATTTATTCTTCGTTTTATAGTGACCTTAACTGATCATGATCAAAGTACTGAATGACGTAACTAGCCTATAGTATTGTAATGCGTTCTAAAGTACTTATTTCTATAATAATTAAAACTTTGTGACTGAACGTCGCGTTAAGACATTTCCATCTAATTAAATTAGCTAATGTGAAGTATAATTCAAGAGCTTTAACTATTGTTTATGTAATTATTTAAAATATTCGATAGTAAAATGTCCGTTGTCTTTCATATTATCATAGGTACTTCATTTTCTTCACTCATTTATGTGAACTGCTTTATTAGTTTAAATACCTTATACCTCATTGTGAGTGACAAATTTACTATCTCAACAACAATAAAATTACATCAGATATTTCGTTATAAATAATAATTGTACAGCAGCGAAAAATCTAATGTAAACATCCAATTAGGTCATTTATTGGTGTTATAAAAACTTTCAAAAAGTGATTGTAGAGATAACCGTACACTTTTACGTTGTATTAAGTACCGTACAGTTACTTCCTCGCATGTAGTAGTTAGGGAAAAATATGTTTTGTCGCACTGTGCGACTTCTATGCAAATGGTCCCAGTGCAACCTAGACAATTTAAGGGTTTAGTTTTATGAAAATTCCTATCTAGGTAATACTTTGTTTCATCAATGTAGTAACTATGTACAATTGTACCAAATTAAGGTATAAAAATCATCGTAATATTACATGTGTGCATGTTTTAGTGCATTTTGTGATTTTTAGGTAGTTTAATTTATCGTCGATCTTGTGATTTAGATAAGAATTAAGTAATAAAAGGAATTAATTTCAAAAAATATTTTTTTGAATTAAGTTCTTGAATTTAGCTGTACAAAATATTTAATTAAAAATCTATCTACGGAAACTTTCAGTGTTAGATCTATTTTTCGTCTATTAAATATTTGATGATTAATGTTTTTGTTTTTATTATTTTGGACCACCTTCCTCATTATTTTTTTTACTACAGCATGTCTATATTGATCTCCCACGAGCCCACCACGTGTTATATTTTTGGTAAGACGCTTCCGCAGCGTTAGATAGCTCACACTATTTTTGAAACCTAGATCGCTGCATTAATTTCGCTGATTTGTTACAAAAATGGTAAAATGGGGTCAAATAAAGTTAGCATTTTCATACGGAAAAAATGTCAATAGCGCAATAATAGTCGCCTTGATTTGCTTATAAAACTTAGTTGTTTACAATAACACAGAAATGTCTGATAACTCGTGTTTATTTTCCTACTTCATGGTCATTATCCGAACTATTAAATGTGATGTCTTTAGCGCCATCTAGTATCGAGTAGTAAAGATAATCTACATTACATTGCGCATTTAACCCAAAAGCCTCATAGTTATTTTATTAAAATGTTGTGTTTGACATTGACAATCCTACTGAAATTGTCAAGTTGTAAAAATACAGGTTTAAAATTTTACCAACTACACGAGAGTCCCGTACATTTTCAATATACCAAAAATTGCGATTTGCAAGATGTAATTATTTTTATTTCAACGGATAAGATAAAATTATTCATAAACATGTAATGTGTCAGAAAATCATAGATAAAGCTTACAAATTTATGAATATTCTCCACAAATCCTTTATCAATGGCTTTAGTCTTTAATTTACGGTACCCTACAAGCTGACACCTAGACGCAAAATGTAAATATTATTAGTTTAAAATTATTTGGAAACAGTTTATTTCCACCAAATAAATGTTAAGGAACAGATGTTTAATCAATTTATTCAACGTAAAATGTCCACCTGTAAAGTTGCATCCTAAGAAGTGTAATTTTGTTTTAGTGCGCCGTAATCTATATCAATTACAAAGTTTGTCCTTATCGTCAGTATTATACCGACTGGCAACAAAGCCTAGGACCAGTATTGCTTTGTCAGCGAAGATGGCAGCGACGTGGTCAATGGGTCCGGGAACATTGGATGTCCCTTTGTCCCTGTTTGCTAAGAACAGAAATCGCCTAGCAGACAAACTAAAAAGTGGACAAGTAGTTGTTCTGCAAGGAGGCGAAGATATCAGCCACTACGACACTGATATTGAATATGTATTTAGACAGGCAAGTTTATTTAAGTATTTATTTTATTGTTTTTTCCTCTCTAGCATATTTTATTTATTATTAGGTATTGTATGAATTTGACCTTCAATCAACTAGGTACCTAACATTAACAGCTACATTGAATTGAATTGACCTACATAAATATTATTCCAAACACATGTGACTGAAATGAATAGATACTTAGAAAACACTATGTATGCACACTGAGGTTTCCTTCAGAAAAAGCTGCAGAAATTTTTGTTCTTGTAATATCATAGTTCATTTTTATTATCAGGAAGCTTATTTCACCTGGGTATGTGGTGTTCGGGAGCCAGGCTGTTACTTTGCACTGGATGTGGCTACTAGGAAGTCATATTTGTTTGTACGTCGACTACCAGAGGACTATGAAATCTGGATGGGCAAGCTTCTGAGCTGTGATGACTTTAAGAACCTGTATGCAGTTGATGAAGTGCATTATGTTGATGAGGTAAAAGATGAAAAATTTTTGTAAACACTTAAAAAAAATCATTGCATTATTTTAGACTGTATTTGAGTTTTCAAAAGATTTCTGGAATGAATTTCTTTTTTTGGGTGAGAAAATTTTTAAATGGGACCTCCCACCCTGAGCGGAGTGGTGAAAATAAAATACTGAAGTCTTCTAAATTTTTATTCCAGCTCCAAAATGTTCTCAAAAGCTTGAAGCCAGAGAAATTATTGACATTGGTAAGTCAAAACCAATCATTTAATTTACACATTAGGGACCTAATCAAAACCAATTAATAAGTGTCAGTTTTGTTGTATTACAGAGTGGTCCCAACACAGACAGTGGCTTAACTGCCAAGGAGGCAGTATTTGAGGGAATTGATGAGTAAGTAAAAATCTTTTTAATTGCAAACTCCCTGATAAATTGAAATCTTGTATCAAGAAATATGATGTGATGCATGACTACTTCCAAAATGCATCCATTTCATTTCCTCATATAAAAAGACTGATAAGGATGGACTGTACATTCCCCAGCCAACTGACAGATGAAATTGGCTTTCCCTCTCTTTTTAGAGACTGTAGTCAATTTAAGGTAGCTATTACTCAGTTCATCATTTTATTTCTGTCTATACTCATATAAACCAAAGAGTATTGATTAAACTTTGCACTCAGACAATCTTTTAAAAATATGTAGAACAATAGAATTCATAACAATGAATGTCACACTTAATATTTATTACTGATTGAGATGACATGTATCTAGAGGAAAATGGTGTTGATTGTACCAAGGCTACTCTGATCTGGTGGTTATTTTATGTTTAAGACATGGGATGTTTTTTTTAATTCCAATAGTCTGTTTCGGTGAGATAATTTGAGGTCTCCAACTATATGTGTAGGCATAATAAGCAATAATATTACCAAATTCTTTTTTCAATTTCCAGATTCCAAGTGGATAACGAAACATTATTCCCTATCATCGCAGAGCTGTAAGTATCTCATCATTAATTTTTAATTACAAATATTATCAGATTGCTTAATATCTAAATACTTTAAGAATTTTATCTTTAAATACTCATGCTTATGTAAATACTATCAATCTTATCAAGCAATTGTTTTTTTTCCAACGCTACATATGTTCTATATCAGTGTAACTGCCTATTGTGTTTCGTTTTCTGTGTGGACACAATAACAGTAATGTGAGGTGTATAATACCAATAATACTGTACAGTACAGTGTATTATTTCTATTGATGAGAACCATGGAAATATGGCCATGTACAACGAACCTTTTTTTTTTAACTAGGTACATCAAATGTAATTAAATAGGTGTTCCAACTTTGAAACCCAATAACGGTCACCAATTCGCCCAAATATGTCCCATCTGTTTCTATAAAAATTTTGAAATGTTGCCAAAATACCTACCTACTACTTTTAACTACATTAAATGTAATAAAATAGGTATTCCAGCTTTGAAACCAATAACGGTCACCAATTCGCCCAAATATGTCCCATCTGTTTCTACAAAATATTTGAAATGTTGCCAAAATACCTACTACTAGCGAAAACCCACGCGATGTAAAATCAATGTCCATAAAAATAAAGATTAACTCACAGATGGAGTTCATTGACCAGAGACAGTTCATCGTCTTCATGGTCATTGATTTACAGTAAAAAGTGTAAGAGGAAATAGCTCTACTTATTCTATAGAATGCATGGGCGTAGGCAGCCATGTGCACAGGGTGGGGCAAAATTCTAGATATGTGCTCAGGATGGGGCAAAATTCTAGTTTTTTTTTGTGTCGTCTGACGATTATCGTGTGTGAGGTATCTTACGGATATTAAGTAGTTATTGTATTATGTAAGTACCTACATTATTTAATTTTGGTTAAAAGACACCTAACAAGTCGGATTCAGGGTGGGGCAAGCAGTGGCGGCCTTAGGGGGGGGCGAACCGGGCACCCGCCCGGGGCCTCGCGCTTGCAGGGGGCCTCGCGCAACAGACCAAGCAAAAGAAAAACTAGTAATTTTTATTAATTAAATACTTTTGATTTTTATTAATTAATTAGTTATGTTATTGCCTTAACGAGTAGTTAGGCTACTCATTAAGGCTACAACAATCGTAACGGCACAATAAATAAGATTTTAGTTTTAGAAAAAGTCAAACCATCTATTTACCTAGTTTTAGGGTTACCCCCGTAGTCAACAAGGCGGGAGTTTATGTGTGTATGAAGATACAGATGCCATAACAATAAATGTTCGTAATCACAGCTATGAACTACATAATTAATAGATAACCGTCCATTATCATTCTGACACACTCATATTAAAAACTAGGTATACATAAGATAGTACTGTATACCTATTATTTTGATAAATATTATGAGCTTGTCGGTCTGATAGCCACACAAATGTGTGTGAAGTAATAAAACTGTTTGTACTTTGTGCAGGCGCGTTATCAAGACCCCAGAGGAGATTGAAGTTCTACGATATGTGTGCAAGATATCGTCTGATGCTCATAAACAGGTAGTTATGGTTTTCAATTATAGATTTTGATTGAGTTTTCAAGCAACTCGTAACGTAAGTATTTCATTTGGTATGTGCACTCAACGGCTTAGGCGTAAAAAACCTTAGGGTGCTCCCACATCTATCGACGCAGAATCGGCTTTTTCCGTCGCCCTTTCTTTTTCAGCTTTTATAGAACTGTTTTTTGGGGCTAGACCGAGACAACGATAACTAAATTCCGCCTGGAGGATTCCGCCGCGTTCTATCGCATTATGCTTTCTGTCTCGCTGTAGCAAATGGCAGTTCTAAGCGATTTCAGAAAGAGAAACCGATTTTGAAAAAGCCGAATCCGGATCGATAGATATGGGAGCACCCTTATTCGCATAATGGCAACCTAGTCGCAAAAGGTCAAGTGTCAAAAAGAACAATTCTATAAACGCCTAATTTTCAAAATGGCGAATTCTCTAAAAGCCGAATTCGCAAAATAACAAGTATTCCTTTATCCAAATTAACAACAACATTCCCAAGTAACACATCAAAGCATTATATCGGCAGTCTTACAGCATTTCTGTAGCGTTAAAGCATTTGAAGGTAGCTCCTATATTAGCCCTACAAACGTATATGCGGCTGATATAACTCTTATTTGGGCACAAATTTTACGGCTTTAGATCCTAAATGGGTTCACATAGTTGTTTAATTGCATCATTAGCGCATTATATTAGCATTATTGTGGTCAATGAAGATGCCAATCGCATTATAAAAGCATTATTACGGTCAATGAAGATGCCAATCGCATTATAAAAGCATTATTATGGTCAATGAAAATGCCAATCGCATTATAAAAGCATTATACTAGCATTATTATTAATAGTGAAGATGTTAATAGCATTACTAATGCATTAGAGGAGCATAAAAGTGAAGTAAAAGCATGCATTGTAGCCATTGAAGTGTTCACAGTTAGAACTTGAATAAATCCCACATCATTGCAAAAACGTCTCTATTACCACGGTATAAATTTTATAATAGAATTATCGTTGTAACTTGACTACTACTTTGATTTTTTTATATGGACAACCGTAACTGATGACACCATATTTATTTGCATTAAATAAAATTTTTAGTTTAGACTCTCTGAAATTTATTTCTGCCTCCAAATATTACTGCGCAGTCTTGTTTACTGTAAGTATCTATATATGTTTTATGGATATTTTTCACGCGCCTTCGATATTTGGTGATTTAGATTAAAAAAAATATTTATAGATACGTGTGAAATAATAAAAACAATAATGTGTTTCTAATATAGAACAAATTTTGCATAATAAACATATTAGTATAGTTTGGGCAGTACTAAATGAAGTCGTATTACTACTATAAAGGCTTATTTCTTTTATAAATAGGTCCAAATAATAATGTTTTTAGGTTAGAAAATATTTACAAAATGGTGTCCGTCTATAGCGGCCCGGTGAACCTTTAAAAAAGCGAAATAATGCCGCCAGCTGTATTAATACTCACACATGAACAATCATCAACCCAGAGGCCAGACTGAAGACTTTAGGTGAACCTCTGTAATGCCATGGTCTATAAAGTAGTTTTATTAGGGTTCACCGATACACTGGTAGACTTGACTATACAGCTTTACGCGTTACAATAACTCACGTGAGAGCTGCTAGCCATACAACAGAACTCAGTTGATCTATAAAAATGCAGGCATTACAATGAGTCAGGTTGGCGCCCTACATTGGCCCTAGGCTTTTATTAAGCATTTAAAAATGCCATTGTAGACCCTAAGGCACTTTAAATAGCCAAAAGCTGTATAGCGGATTTGACTGGCATTATAATGGTTCATGTCTGTGCTATAAAAAAGCCTAAGGCCTTAATTTACTTCACGAAATGCCGTTATAGACCCTAAGGCCCGACGCTGCGTTACGCGGATGCACGCGCGGTTCTATACAAAAGTGCTCCGTCGCGGGGACCCGTGCGGGGACCCGCGCGGAGCCACGTGCTGAGACCCGCGCGGACGTCCGTCGCGGGGCACGCGCGGTGCCACGCACGGGGCCACGCGCGGAGCCACGCGCGGGACCACGCGCGGGGCCACGTGCGGAGCCACGCGCGGGGCTACGCGAGGTTCAGTCAATACCTAAGGGTGCTTATACACGGTGCATGTAACTGGAGCAAACAGAGAGCAAATTTTTTTTTATGAAAACTTTCGAAAAATTCCTCCGGTGCTGAAATTTGGAATATGGTGAGAGTAGGTGATACAGATTATACATGCACAATAATGCAATTTTTTTTTAGCCGAGAAGTTCGGTTTTTTTTACCAAAACATGAAAATTGCTTATTTATTTAACTCTCTGCGAAAAATCCCTCAGTCTCAAATTTTTTTGTAGTTAAAGGTTTTGTAGGTTTAAATGAAATAATAGGGAAAAAAAATAAATAAAATAGGAAATTATAAACATCCAACTCGACTTCAGTGTCACTCCAAATCAACTTTTTACATATCGCGCTTTATCTTCTAGTGAGAATCTAGTGAAAACTTGCTCTGCCGATTTTTTTTTATGTGATTTCTTATCCTTAAACACATAGGTTTGTTACGTAATCAGAAACTTTTTCCTTTTTATACAACATTATTTGATGTCAAATCAGTCAACAAAGACTATACAAGCACACCGTTCAAATGAACTAGCGACACTGCGTAAATCGGTCGCGTGTCCACGCGCGTGGCCACGTGCGGGGCCCCGCGCGGGTCCACGCGCGTGTCTCCGCGCGGCAACCCGGACGGGACCACGCGCGGGGTACACGCGCGGGCCACGCGCGGAGCCACGGACGGGGCCACGCGCGGGACCACGGACGTGGACCCGCGACGGTTGCCCGTCGCGGGGACCCGTTTAACGCAGCGTCGGGCCTAAGGTACTAAAAACAGCCAAAAGCTGTATAGCGGATTTGACTGGCATTATAATGGTTCACGTTAATGCTATTAAACAGCATTAGGCATAAATTTACCTCTTAAAATGCTATTTTACATCCAAAAGCACTAACAACACCTGAAAGCTGTACAGCTTCTTTGTGACTTGCTGCACTAAAACTTCAGGTTTTATAACAGGACTGTGATATGCCAATATACAACCGTTATACAGAGTAAAGCATTATAATAATTTTAAAATGCCAATATAATGCGTCAAGACGCTCGGTGAACTTATATACGAGTCTTTATGGATCTTAGGTTCTACATAAGTTTAATATTCGTTTGTTATAATGCTTTTTGTGTTACTTGGGCCACAACAGGTGATGCTCTATGCCAAACCAGGCAGAAAGGAGTACCAATGCGAGTCAGTGTTTCTGGACCACTGTTACCGCGTGGGCGGGTGTCGCCACGTGTCGTACACATGTATCTGTGGCTCGGGCGACACGGGCGCCACGCTGCACTACGGACATGCCTCCGCGCCCAACACTAAGATGATCAATGACGGTGATATGTGGTGAGTGCGAAGAGCAAATTTTTTTTTAGATTACAAAAAGATCAAATTATTTAATGAGTACTCCCGCCTTGGTAAGAGCGGAACGGACTGTCAAACTCGCACTCACATAAATCAATGGAGTTCCTTCAATAGCCCGTTATCCGCGACTGAGGTGCTAGTCTTAATATAGCCTTTGCATTCCCTAAACAGACAAAATATGGTTTGTGCCTAAACCATCAATTGTTACAACTGGTAAGAACCTACCTATATTTCACGCAAATAAATTATTCTTAAATAGCAAGTGCAGCGTAAAATGTCCACCTACAAGTTAGACAGATGATCTGATGGAGATCACAGGATCGCGCTGAATGCGCTTTCATCTGGTCTTATTAAAAATCTATAAGGGAGTTGGGCGTCCTATGGCTGATAATAATATGATGATGAAGCACGTAAAGGCGATGCTACAATGCACTGCTTTCAAGCATAGAAAGTTCACAGGGAAGAAATTCTTGAAGGAAAATCTACCCCTCGATTTTAGTTCGTCAGTACAGAAATAACAAGATTTAAAATTGCTTGCAGTTTGTTCGACATGGGTGGCAACTACGCGGGCTACGCTGCAGACATTACTTGCTCGTTCCCCGCCAACGGCAAGTTCACTGAAGACCAGAAACTGATCTATGAAGCCGTTCTGGCTGGGAGGGATGCTGTTATAAGGTAATCTAAGAATCCCTGGCAAAACCTCGAAGCACGTTTCTCAAAATGCTCAAACATGACATATGCAAGGATCTTTTGGCGCGTGGTCTTGTTCAGTGCGAATGGCTCCATCTTAGGCCGAGACTCCACCAAAGCTATGCGAGTCGAGACGTGTTTTGAACAACCAATACAATTGCGTTGCGGCACGGGTTGCGGAGTGGAGCTGTGTCAATAACGCAATTCTATTGGTTATTCAAAAAACACGTCTCGACTCGCACAGATTTGGTGCAGTCTCGGCCTTATTCCTTCAATACACTTCTTACACTCACATTTCGCCAGTTTTGTTTAACTGGCTAGGCTGGACTACCTGACTGCTACTGAGGAAATAACCCAGTAACGCTTTGCCCGGGAATCGAACCTGGGACCTGCTGGGTAGCAGTCGTACTTGCGACCATTAGACCAACGAGGCACTCACAAATGTCATTTATTTGAAGCACTTTTCTTATTATCAATTTCACATAAGACACTCCCTCTATCAGGGGAAGATTTATAACGCCTTCCTTACTTCCTAGTTTTCCACGATACCATACTGTTTACATCATTCAAGAACCAGAAGTTACTATCACCCGGTATCACGCTATACGTACAGCTTGGCATAAAACAGTAGAAAACCGGAAGTCGCCAGTGTGCTCTCGCTACCAGCACTGAATGATTTTATTATATTATTTTTCACTTATTACGTTAGCTTTATGGCACAATAATAAATCTTACAAACCTGCGTTCTTTGTTTGCATCAAATATCAAAGATTTTAAATGTTGTCAACAAACAAAAATATTAGTTCCGTTTCAATCCGTTCTGGCCAAGCTTTACAGTGTAGGTTTCCTTGGTTTATAATAAATGTATCATTTTCTCCAGGGAAGCTAAACCCGGAGTGCTGTGGACAGACATGCACCTGGCAGCTAACAGAGCCATGCTTGACCATTTGAAGAAAGGAGGTCTACTTATTGGCAGCGTTGAAGACATGATCGCGGTGAGTGTAGTCCTCGTATTCAAAAAATATGTTTATTAAAAAAAAAAGAAACTGAATTCCCATTGTACGTGATATTGCGGACCAGCCCGCAATATCACACCCAAACACGTTCGTCGTAGACAAAGAGCATTGTATGCGGTGCGAGGCTGTCCGTAGACGTCGGGTTTGCGCGTACGTCTCAATATCACGCTCGTAGAAAATAGTAGGAATCCAGTTTGAAACGCATATACGGAAGCATATACAATAGCTACAACGCATTGTCCATACAAAATTGCGCTGAGCGGCACTTCTTTTTAAGCGATAGATACGAAAGTGATGAAATTTTTTTCAATGCGGTACGACCTACGACCTACTCAAATCTGCGCCGTCAGCCACAAACCGTCAGAATTATTCTTTAAAAACAAAAAATCGAAATCCATCTCGATTCACTGTTTCTCAACAGTCAGATCAAAGTCTGTCATTTCTGATGAATCCCCAACTTATAAAAACAAACCGTTAATAATTTTTAAATAAATAATAATTTTTGAATTCCTTAGAATGGAATCCACGGCATCCTGCAGCCGCACGGCCTGGGTCACCTCCTGGGCCTGGACGTGCACGACGTGGGCGGCTATCTGCCGCACTGTCCGCCGCGCCCGACTGGTCCGCTCGCGAGGCTTCGTACTGCACGACCACTACTAGCTAATATGACACTCACTATCGAGCCTGGCTGCTACTTTATTCCAAGGGTAAGTGACTATCGGACTACGCAAGACGATCTCCGGCCACCGTAGGTGTATGCGGGCGGCAAGTAAAGGGCAACTCACTGTCCGATCATGGAGCATGTCCGGGTCGACGGCGCGTTGTACGCGCGCCTCAAAGAACGTCAGCAAGTTGACGGGGCCAAAGCCTGCCGGGGTCGAAGACTTATCGCATTACCATGACCCCGGAACATAAAGGGCTATTTCATAGACACCGTGGATTTTAGTCTACAAGTCTGACATTCCCCTACTATTACTATTCCCACGTTTTTATATTATACATAAAAGTCATTTTAGCGCTTTTCCAGTGGCTTTTCCATATACACACGGAGGTACATGAGTGCAGACATTTCAAAAATTTGTCAAAAATGGAGTAACCTTTTTTTACCACTATCAAAATAGGTATTATTGCCGGTTATAGTTAGTACCACCTACCGTATTTTTCAAAATAAAAGTCAAGTCACTGTATTTCCCATACCACTGTCTCACAGAGAATAAACATGGAAACTATTTTTGGCAGCAATGGGAAATTAAACTACATTCTATCTTTTGTCAGCTCTTGAACAATGCTAAGAACAACCCGGCTCAAGCCAAGTTCTTCAACTGGGACAAAGTGGACAAGTTCCGCGGTTTCGGTGGTGTTCGGATTGAAGATGACGTGCTTATTACCGATGCAGGAGTCGAAAACCTCACCTTTGTGCCCCGCACGTGAGTAACTGCTATCTATTATTTTCTATTATTAAGTTAAGCGAACTGCCCATCTTCTTACATTTTTTTTTCTTGTGGTATCTTCAAATCCCATAAATTAATTAAATAAAAATCATAGTTTGTACATAGTTTTAGTCTAATAATTTTGAATAAAAAATTAATAATGATGGATAGACAAAAAAAACTTACAAAAAAAAACATATTTTAAACAAATTTTGAAACTGACGTTCTTTGTCTACAGTGTTGCCGAAATTGAAGAACACATGGCGAATGGTGCTAATTTCAAATAAGTTATCATTATCAAGATAAAATCATTACCAGTGTTTTGTATTCCCCATTGTAAATTATGTAAAAATTAATAACTATGTATTTATGTAAGTAGAAAGACATTTTTATATGAATATATTGTTTTATTGATCACAAAACTGAGTAAAGCTTTACAAGCTGATATTATAATATCTTTGTTTAATATCAATAAAATTTAGAATTTCGGTTTTTACATATATCTTAAATAATTTTTCATTATTCTAGGTATAGGAAAGCTATCTATTATAGATATAAACTCTTGCGTGGATTTGACTCCGGTTTCTCTTATTAAGCTTCTAATATTGTATCTGCACATATGCTTCAAAGTTGATACACAATATGGTAGGGACTCTGCAGTTATACTGTTGTCATAGTTGTCTAACATAAACAAGAGGTCACGCTGTACCTGGAAAAATTATGAAGCAATCATTTTAGTGGTGTACTATAATTCAAAGCTTTTTTTTTTTTGTTTTGATTGGTGATTTTTTTTTTCTTTTAATGAAAATGGAAAAATACTATTTACATAGGTATCTACACTAGCTGTTCCCTGACTTAGGTGTTACCTGCTGATCTGCTCCTTTTGAAAGCAGCCTGATATCATTTAGCCTTCCTCGATAAATAGACTATGCACAATTTTTTTTTTCCTGATATTAGAGTGTTCAACCCAAAAAATTCTCCAGTTTTATAACATTCAAGTATAGATAAACTCATGCATTCGGTAGGCAGAAACTATGGTTCTTACATGATGCTTTCTCCTTATCATGATTCTGCATTTGATTACACACATCTTGATTGTGCAATACACACACATGATACTATGTGATACTATATACACCTAGGTTTTCTAAGTATAAGGTCAGAGCTTTTCCTTCTAGTGCATACCAAGATGTTATCTCATATCTGCCTCTCAAAATTAACAAACCATCTATCAGTCATTGTTTGCCAATAAAACTAATAACTAATGTGCAAATGAAAAATCTATGAGAAAAACTTACTTGTTGTGGTATTATGCCTAGTTTACCCCTCTCATATGCATTTTGTAGAAAATCTCCAGGCTCATAGTAAATGCTATATGGCACCATAATTGGCATTGAAAAAGGATACCTATTCATAGAAGCATAAAATGCATCAGGAACAGTATCCTCATTGGCCATCTCAGAGATACTGCAGTAATCTACATTGCAGCCATGCTCTATCAGTATTTTGAATACCTAAAAGTCAGAAGAAACATTAATAAATAATATTTCAAGGTACTAATATAATGATTTTACCAAAGAAATTTAAATTGAACTGATCAAAAACCTTTCTATTTAAAAAACTATTTGATGTCTCATTGTTTGCCTGAACTTACTTCATGAAAGCATGATGTATTTACAAGATGTGCATACACTAGTGGTGGACAAACATTAGAATCCAAAGGATTCACCTCCACACCTCTCATCAGAAACAAATAAAAGAACTCTTTAAACTTTTCTGGTGACTTCTTGTAGATATAATCACAAATATTTAGGTAAGAATTTAATGGTGCATTTAGTTCATAGTTAGGTCTATGGTCTAGAAATGTGTCGAGATCCTTATTATATGGCTCAGAAAAACTAAAGAATTCTGGTCCCAGATCACTGGTTAATAAAACTTCTAAAATCTCAAACTTAAAATAATGTGGCTTACAAGCATTGAAAATTATATTTCTGTTTAGCTTGTCTTTATCTGTTACAGCCAATAATGTTTGGAATACTTCTGTACTGCTGTCAAGACTCAATGCTATGTCTATAGCCATTTCCCCGCAGAGGTTTTTAATATGAGGATCAGCGCCATGCTTTAACAAGAAATAAACAATATCGTCATTTAACCCCTGCAGTGCCAATGTCAGTGGAGAGTCCCCTAAAGACGTAACTTGATTGATGTCATTTATAAATGGATATAGAACTTCTACATTAGGGTAGTATCCTCTACAACAAGCTAAATGGAATGGTGTAAAACAGCCAGGTTCATTTTTAATCTCAGGATCAGCTCCAGAATACAACAGAGTAACCATAGCTTCATGCTGCATGGCTAAAACTGCATCATGCAATGGAGTATCACCATCAAAGTCTTGCACATCAATCATAGCACCATAGTCAATCAATACTTCTATTATTTGTGTGCTTCCTTGACTGCTAGCAATGTGCAGAGGCGTCACACCCTCTGTGCTGCCGTAGTTTGCAATATCGTCTGCAGAATTAAGCAAAGCAGTCACAGTCCTTAGTGAACAATTGTTTTTACACGCTAAATACAAAGCAGTGTGACCTTCATGAGTCTCTGCTAATGGTCGACATCGAGAGCTTTTCAATATCAACAATACACATTCATAGCTATCGTTGTATGCGGCTTCGTGTAGACAAGTCCACCCCCTATTATCGACGCAGTTTGGATTTATCTTTTGAAGCAAACGCTCCACATTTGCAACATCATTAATTCTAGCAGCAAGATTCAGTGCATTAGATGTAGCAGGATTTCGCGAACTAAAATCCATATCCTAAAATGTAGAAAAACAAATGGATGTACAAACTTCCGAAATATTACAACAAAGTGTGTTTGTATTTGATGCTAGAAACTTTGAATTGCACTCGATTAAAAAATAAAGGTCCAAGTATAATATCAAGTTTCACTGTAGGTAGTGTAAATAAATCAATCATAATTCGGTATGAGAAAAGGTACTCATAAAAATTGTCTCACAACGTAATCACAATCACAACAACAATAATTGATTTATTGACTGACATTGACATTTTATTTCTGACATTTGACTTCGTGTTTTTTTTTGTAATATTTCTGGCATAGCTTCAAGGCCTTTATGCCAACTTTACAGTGACCACTGCATTCTGGTGACCACAATCAGTATAGCAGATTTGCCATTTTTTTTTAAGAATGCGGTCTGGGCCTTTTCATTCTTTGTTCTTATTAGCCAAAATAGTCTTCGTAGCCTGCTTAGATTCCAGGAGCTGGTACACATTTTTGAGTAGGTATTCGCAAAAAAGTTTTCAGGGTGCCTCAAATATCTTCAAAACTGCATCTGCACTATAACAACCAAATCTCTGCCGAACATCAACTATTTCTTCATGAATGAAAACTTGAATTAAATAAAAGTTATGGTTGTAGACACGGAGGACATCCCTTTTTGGACATGCATTTCTCCTTCACCATTTCAAGAGCAGTGGTGATCAAGTAAATTACTATTACTACAGCTGCTTGGGTTAAAACCCATGAATTACACTTTTTTTTTTTTTTTTAACGTGGTAAAATCATCAAATGAGTCCTCCCACCCCGGGCAGGGCGGGAGGGACTGTCAGACTTGTACTGACTAAAATCCACGGTGTCCTTCAATAGCCCTTTATGTACCGGGGTCACGGTAAGGAAATAATCCCGCGACCCCGGCAGGCTTTGGCCCTCTGAGAGGGGGCCCCGTCATTATGCTGACGCTCTTTGAGGCGCGCGTGGGACACAACGCGCCGTCGACCCGGGCATGGTCCATGGTCGGGCAGCGAGTTGCCCTTTACTCGCTGCCCGCATGCCCGCGCCTACGGTGGCCGGAGATCGTCGCGCGACGTCCGTCGCCGTGGGCGTCCACCACCGCGGCTGGGGCGGAGGGAGGACGCTGTCCTCTCTCGCTCGCGGCCAGCCTCCTCCTTTACGAGCATTACTGCCTCGCAGAAGGAGCTGACCTCTACCCACTCCGTCTCGCCCCGCAGCATGGCCGCAACCAATGCCGGGCGCGAGAGGTCTCCGCCTATCGCAGCCGTGAGGACACGTCGGTGCTCCGCCCAAGCTGGGCAGTCTTGCACCGTATGCTCCACCGTGTCCTCCGGGCGATCTTCGCAGTGGTGACACCCAGGCGTTTCCTCCTTCCGCATCAGACACAGGTACCTCCCGAAACTTCCGTGTCCGGTGAGGACCTGCGTCAAGCGGTAGGTCAGGACGCCATGACTTCTCTCCAGCCACTCCTCAAAGAGGGGTCTTATCGCCGCAATTGCGGCGTGCCCGATGAATTACACTCACAGTCACTTGTCCGACGCCCACCGTCAACCATAAGTAAGAAGAGAGTGTGTGATTTCAATAGTTTTGTACCTCGTCGGTTATATAATGCTCAACACTTGTTCGGGGAGGCCAGTCTCGCATTCAAATCTTGGAAGGGGAACGCCAATCTGTCCACAAAGTGAGCATCGTTGAGTGAGTACTATCTTTGCTAGCTCTTGTTGCTGCGACGAACTAGTGATTAGAGAATTATCGTGAATAGTGCGTCATATTTTAGCAGTTTCTTCAGCAAGAAAATAATCCATAAGTCGCCCGTTACCCCGTAGCTTAACCACTTCCCTGTCCGATGAATCACATGTGACTCACGACTATTGTTTAGGTATTGTGTCTGCTGCGCGGACAGTGAAAGTGTTAAACTGCTCCTCATGTTAAGAGTTATACTTATGAATGATGGATTAATCAAATCATAGAAGTTTGAAAACCTAATGGGCATAAAAGATATTAAGTAACCAACAGTTATATTAAAAACAACAACAAGTGATGTTTAAATTAATTTCTATTTAATCCAGAAAGTTTAATCTTCCATTTAAGGCGGGCTTACAGTAATTTTTAAGATTTTCAAACGTCTGAAAGTCTCATTAACAATGATATTTTTAATAAATAAAAATCATAATATTAAAGTTGAACATATTCTCGAGTGAATGGTAAAGATAGAAACACGAATTGGAATAATTGGCTCGATAGAAAAAAATCTCAAACATGACACTAAATCACAATTTTCAAACATCCACTGCTTAGAGATTTCACAATGAATTTATATGAAACTTATATAAATAAAAACAGCTCATTATTTAGAAGTGCATGGTAAAAGCAGATTTTAAAATTTCGTGATAATTTTTCTCCAAGAAATAAAATACCCAAAATATTGGCATTATTTCGCTCGCCGGGCGCTCGCCAGTACCCGCCGAGGCGTGATAGAGGAAGGACGTACGTCGTTGCTGCGCAAAAATTCCCCCCGCGCGGTTACGTAAGCAGGCATAGAACTGAACTACTACATGGAAACAAAGTCACACACACAAGCGATTACGTGTTAGTTGCGGGAATAGAATAAAATAGTCGAGTGGTCTAATTTTGAAACGATGTAATTTTTTTTTATGGACCACTTATTTTTTAGCTAGGATGCGAACTTGATGGAGTGACCTGAAGGTCTACATCGGTCACTGCCACTGGAACTCGGCGACGGATTGAACTAGATGTGCCGAGTTTGGGCCCTTTTTGTTAGTTATGATGAGACCTTACCTCCGGACTTGATGGAGAGACCTGAAGGTCTACATCGGTGACTGCAACTGGAACTCGGCAACGGATTGAACTAGATGTGCCGAGTTTGGGCTCGTTTTGTTAGTTACGATGAGATCTTACCTCCGGACTTGAGGGAGTGACCTGAAGGTCTACATCGGTGACTGTCACTGGAACTCGGCGACGGATTGAAATAGATGTGCCGAGTTTGGGCTTGTTTTGTTAGTAATGATGAGATCTTGTTCGATCCGTCGCCGAGTTCCAGTGGCAGTCACCGATGTAGACCTTCAGGTCACTCCTTCAAGTCCGGAGGTAAGATTAAGTTACATAAAATTGTAAAGGCACAAGGCGAATCCACAAACCTACAATTTCTGTAAACTTGTAATTACAATATCAATAAAAAACAAGCTAAAAATAGATTTATCCTTTTATTAAATTTCTACAATCAATTTTAAAATACTTATAACAAACAAAAACATAGCATATATAGTAATATTTAGAAGATAATGAAAATTTTTAAAAATTAGAAACGGGTGTAACCGCCGTTGGCCTCTATAACCTCTAAAAGACGAGACCTCATTGAACCAACAAGCCGTGAGCAAATATCGGTTCCCCGCATTTCCTCCCAAATATAATTACAGTGACTAATAAGAGCTTGTTTGGTTCTTTCATTTTGATGCGACCATCGTTGGACCATAAGGCCCCAAAGATTTTCTATCCGGTTGAGGTTCGGCGATCTTGAGGGCCACTGAATTACCCTTACGTCAGTGTGTGAACGAAACCAGGCTCTTACGATCCTCGCATTATGAATTGAACAATTATCTTGAACAAAATCAAATTGTGGCACTTCGTTCTCCGGGTAAACATTACGGACTGTCGGTAGCATTGCATTCTGAAGCACGTCGATATAATTTACAGCCGTCGGTAGAGAACACAATTCTCCTACACCATCCGCACTCATCCAGCCCCAAATATTTACGGAAATTCGACCTGATTCTCTATTTGGAATTACATGATCATCTTTATACCGTGTTGAATTATATCGCCAAAGGTGAAGACGTCCATGCTGACTGGATTTAAACGTTTTTTCATCACAAAACACTGTATTAGACCAATCAAACTCTAAGTGCTCTCTGGCGAAGTTCATACGAGCAAGTCTGTGAGCATCCGTCAAATATATTTTCTTGGCGTAATGCCTGTGGTGCAACCCCATGTAATGTAGATGATTCCTTATTGTTTGGGCACTCACATGGAACATCTCCGCAAAATGTTTTGTGGGCTTAAAACCATGATTTCATATTCCCGTCTCATGAATTCTCTATCGTTATTGGAGAGTGCAGGCCGGCGACCACTTCTTCTGTGATCCAACAAACTTCCCTCCTCTCCTTCACGACGAATCCAAAAGCGGACAGAACGCCTCGATATATTCAAATTCCGGGATATCGCACTGATACTGCTTCCCTCATTAAATTGGGCAATTATTTGTGCTCTTTCGGCAATGGTCAAGTTGGCAGGCATTGAGATGATTTTTTATGCAGTTGATTGAAAAATAACACGGAAAATATATAGATTTTTTGCATATATTTGACAAAATGTCAATTGTCAGTTTTCTTTTTCAAATGGAATTCGGTTGTCTATTTAAATAGTTTTTATTACTTTTGTTTGGAAACAGTTCAATTGCTTTGTAGAAACTAATGTCCTTTTAATTTATCACTAAAGGTTAAAATGTCATGTACTTATATGTGACATATGACGTATGAATACTAAATACATAGGTTTACGTCATGATAATGTTGTCTCTTTCAGTAATATCTTTTTATAACGAACCTTGTTGTAATTTTCGATGACCGGGAAACTAAATCAAAACTGGTACACCACTTTCTTGGCTGACCGTACCATGGGTTTCACTTGGTTTTACGTTTACTGTCACCACAGAATATATAATAGTACCTAAAGGCACAGAAGGCTTACTCCAAAAAGAAAACAAACAAATGTAAAATCTATGCACGAAAGAATAGAGTCCATTTTTACTTGCACCCGCATCACCCACCTACTTTTATAATAGCCTAAACTTCCCGTGCGCAAGCAAAAATGAACTGAATAGTGACGCGCGAGAGTTCATTTTAGTTTATCTGACGCCAACGACATTAAAAGGTTACTGTCGGTCAAGCTCAATAGGGTTGCGACTCGCGAGTTTGGGCACAGGTAGGAATACGTATTTTATGCATTGTTTAATTACATTATTAATTAACATAAATATATATCACTCCTCATTACCTCCTTATAAAATTAACTTATAAATCTAACAAACCTGCGGTCTTTGTTTACATCAAATATCAAAAATTTTAAAACGTTGTCAGAAACAAAAAGATTAGTTCCGTTTCAATCCGTTCTGGCCAAGCTGTAGTCATAACTTTAAAAATCGATTGTTATCGTTTACGGCAAAATAGGTAACTAGTCCTTATCATTTTCATTTCATTCATTTCATTGTCACAGGCCCCGTGTTGCGTGTCTTTGTAGGTAAGTAGCAGGTGGGTGCAACTGCCTAGTAAAAAATGAGACTATGAAACGGGTACTAAACATAATGGCGGATATCGCTGTCTCGCTTTAACATCTATTCGACTCTATCGCACTACGCTATTCAGCCGCCATTGCCGAAACTTGTTTGACATTTGATAGAACTTTGTCAACAAAGCTCTGTTTTCGTTTTTATTTTGTGTTTTTGGATATATACCGTAAATAAGAGTTATTTTTATGCCTGTGTATGAGCGTGTGACGTAATTTGTGTTGCAATGCATTACAAAACGTGTGAAATATGTGGTATAAGATCCGGCCGGTCAAATGATCTAAAGCGAATCTTTATGGCCAAATTTCCTTTGGATGAAGATAGGTAACCATCAATTATACGTTAAAAAAATCATGTGCTCCTATAGAAAATAAAGTGGTTGATTTTAAGTCTAAAATTTACAAAATTGGAAAATAACCTATATTTAAATTCAATATACTAGTGCCTGACACTTTGTTATTTTCATCGATTGTCGATATTTTTAATATTCATGATATTCTTCATTTAAATTTTATTTGTTACCTATTTGCCATTGATTAACAAATGTATAACTCGTGGTAAATTGTGTGTAATGTAATAACTCAAGCGAAGCCGCGGGCAAACACTAGTGTTTGAAATAAAAATGTAACTGCTTAAGTTTTGTTTTATTTTATGTGTATAGGTCTGTGTGAGCCTGTATGTATTTGGTATATTGGTTGGCTATTCCTTCAATAGCCTGTGGAACAGTTCGTATGAGCTTGTCCACATGAAGCGATTCTGCTGCGCTCAGTGTTTCGGGTTCGATTCCCGCACGGATCAAATATTTGTATGATCCACAGTAGTTGTTCCGGGTGTGGCTGTTTGTTTATGTGAGTTTAAATTTTTGTAAACGTACCCACAATACAGAAATAATTCCTAGTGTCGGGCAAGGTTTTAAAAAAAAAAAATTATCGATACCTATCGATAAAAATACGAATGAGTAGTAGTGCATCCCTATCTTGTGATTATGTTGGCAGCTTTACGTCATGCCTGCAATCTGTGTCATTTCTGTTTTGTTGGTATTCAGTTCTAGTACAAGTTTCATACATTCATCGGTTTTCATCTTTTTGTAGGGGAGTTCCGTCTCTTAAAATTACATACTCTTTGGTAAGTAGGTAAAAAAGTCGCGAAGAGAATTACGATCGCTGACCTTGAATGCGTAGTGTAGCCATTTTCTGAGTTTGAACTAGGGCATGCAACCGGGAAATCCCGGTACCGAAAATACCGGGAAATCCCGGGATTTTTTAAGGGAACCCTGTACCGGTTCTTCGTCTCGCAGTCCCGGTACTTTCGATACTTTCGGTACTTTATTATTTTCCTTCTTTTTTTCAATATTAAGTCACAAATCATATCCAATAAACTATTCGTTACAATATTGTTGATAAATAAAACATTAATTCATTTGAAAATAATGAGAATTTCAGAAACAAAATCTAATCAGCAATGTAAGTAAGGGGTCAGATATGATGATGATTATGATTCATTTATTGCATTACTTTCATTTTGAAGAGAATAACTTTAATCATGCTCAGATTTTGTGTATTTTATAATTATTAGGTTTACTAATTTATAAAAAGCTTTTACATTATTTAATGATAATATCTTTATTTTAAATAAAAAAGCGTTTGTTACATTCTTTTCTTGAGTTTATATTTTTTTCATGTCGAAAAACGTTATACTAGTTTTGTTTTGCTACAGTTTGTTTAATGATATTTATTTATAGTAGACGGAAAAAAGCGAGAGAGGAAAGAAGAAAGCAATTACGTGACAAAGATAGGCTTATTTCTAATTCAAAATATAGTTCTGATATATTTGAATGATTATAATTCAAAGTTATTTTTATATCAATATAAAATAATACATGTGGCACTCGGAGATTGCGAGAAGCTACCTTTTTTTCCACTTCACTCGCTCGGAAAGATTCTATTCATTCGCGCGTTTTGCAAAATGGAATTAAATAACTCCATTTTGCACGCAAACGCGCTAAACTCCATTTTGAGCGCTAGAGCGCAAAGATTTGTTCAAAATTCGGACAAAATATCTTGTAGTCAATTATTTTCGTCACTGGCAGGCGAGGCGCAGAGCCGCCTCCACTGCATTTCCTCGCTTAGTGAGGTGAAAAGTTGTGTGTTGCATTCGGAAGCAAAGTTTTTCTGCATCTCGTACCTTTGAAAAGTTCGCCACGCTAAATTAGTAGCGAAATTTTCGCGCCAACGTCAACTTTGCAGCCTTGCATAACAAATAACTATTTTATTTTAAAAGAAAATTTAAATGTTTGTGATGCACTACTGTAATATAGAGCTTCTTTGTTGCAGGAGAGTTTTATAAGTAGGTTTCATTGTGAAAACTCCTTTTGTAGCTAGCCGTTTAGTACATATTAGTAAGAAAAACTAAATTGTTTTTATGATTACGGAAGTCTCCTGAACTGAAACGACGTTAGACGATGCGTGGTGTCGGGTATTTACATTATGTTTTTGTTGGGAATGTCTCGATTTGGTCGCCGCGCCGCGATCAGAGCCCGCGATAAAAGCTATGCAATACCTTAAAAAAGCGTATAAATTCGGTTCCTTAAGATTATGTTCTGATGATTATTGTCAATTATAGATTTACGAATAAAACAAAGTTTTATGAACTACTCCATCCCACCCACATTTGTAATGACTTCATTTTTCAACTGATATACATAATTTTATGTAGTGTGCACACACTCGTGCCTTTAATATCGACATTTGTACGTGAGTACCGAAAGTACCGAATTTCCCGGGAAATCCCGGTTCCATGTCCCAGTACCGAAACTTCGGTACCGGGCTTTAAAAAGTACCGGTTCTGCAAGCCCTAGTTTGAACGTGTCTAAACAATAACGTAAACATTTTCCTACTTTCTACCGATCATAATTCGACCTACCCGTATTTAGCGTAGGTGAGTGAGAGTGATGTCAGGTTTGATAATCGTCTATTTTATTTATCTTGGTCGTCTTGTAGGCCAAATTTGTAACCTACCTAATCATGCTTAACTGATCATGATTACTAGCAGGTACTTGAATGACATTAATAAGCACGCCACAAGCAGGTAGATAGTTTTTTGATCATTATTAAATGTGTACTACATGGATAAATATTCACTTTTTTTCTTACCTTTCGAAATCACGCAGTGGTGTGTAAAACGTGAGGCTCCTATCACTGTCATTATTTAAACAACCAAACGTTATGCAGTATTTTTTTTTTCCTCATCATATATATTTTTTTTAAACTCATGCGTAAATTCAACCAAACACCAAACTTAAATATTATTGTATAAGTAAGCGCGTGCGTAGTGGGCGGCGCGCGGCAACCGACTAAATGTCCACTCCGAAGTGGTCCCCGCCAATGCTTGCAGTTTTATACCTATTCTGCGGAGTGAGCCAGGTGAAGAAAAAATATGATGAAGAAAAAAAAATACTGCTTAACGTTTGGTTGTTTAAATAATGACAGTGATAGGAGCCTTTCACACACTACCGAGTGATTTCGAAAGGTAAGGAAAAAAGTGAATATTTATCTATGTAGTACATATTTAATAATGATCAAAAAATTATCTACCTGCTCGTGGTGTGCCTATTAATGTCATTCAAGTACCGGCTAGTAATCATGATCAGATAAGCATGATTAGGTAGGTTACAAATTTGGCCTACAAGACGACCAAGATAAATAAAATAGACGATTATCAAACCCGACATCACTCTCACTCACCTACGCTAAATACGGGTAGGTCGAATTATGATCGGTAGAAAGTAGGAAGATGTTTACGTTATTGTTTAGACACGTTCAAACTCAGAAAATGACTACACTACGCATTCAAGGTCAGCGATCGTAATTCTCTTCGCGACTTTTTTACCTACTTACCTACAAAGACACGCAACACGGGGCCTGTGACAATGAAGTGAATGAAATGATAAGGACTAGTTACCTATTTTGCCGTAAACGATAACAATCGATCTTTAAAGTGATGACTACAGCTTGCCCAGAACGGATTGAAACGGAACTACCCTTTTTGTTTCTGACAACGTTTTAAAATCTTTGATATTTGATGTAAACAAAGACCGCAGGTTTTATTTTATTTTATTTTTAAATTTTGAAATCTCTTAATTACATATTTTATATTAGAAACGTGTTTTAGTCATTGGATACATGAACTGGGCTGCCGTTGTAAGGCGACTAAAAAGTCACTGTTTATATATTATTATTCCTCACGTAAAGTGCCGTAGGTATCTACTGTTAACATTCTGTGCTACCAATCGATATGAATATGAAGTAATCGATGACGAAACAGAAAAAGATATAGGCTGATGATAAAAACAAAATTCCTTGAGGAACATAAGGAGGTAATGAGGAGTGATATATATTTATGTTTAATAATGTAATTAAACAATGCATTAAATACGTATTCCTACCTAACTGTGCCCAAACTCGCGAGTCGCAACCCTATTGAGCTTGACCGACAGTAACCTTTTAATGTCGTTGGCGTCAGATAAACTAAAATGAACTCTCGCGCGTCACTATTCAGTTCATTTTTGCTTGCGCACGGGAAGTTTAGGCTATTATAAAAGTAGGTAGGTGATACAGGTGCAAGTAAAAATGGACTCTATTCTCTCGTGCATAGATTTTACATTATTTGTCTGTTTTCTTTTTGGGAGTAATGCTTCTGTACCTTTAGGTACTATTATAATATATTCTGTGGCCGGACAAACGTCACCGGTTGTTTGAAAAGGGAAATTGTAAATAATTAGAATTTCTTCAATAATTACGTAAGTTGAAAAGTGACTTTTTTGTTTATGGTTATTTTCAATTAAATTATTTAAAAGGGGTGTGTTTTATTATAAAAGTGATTGCACAAGTTGTTTCATGTAAATCGGATCAGTAGTTTTTAAGTTATTGTACTTTTTGTATAATCAAACTTTTGTTCCTGTGTAATTTTTGTAGTTTATGTTCTAGGATTTTTTGTATTTAGACATAGGTACATTTTGTTTGTTTTATATACAAATAGACTTAATAAGGAATCTAGAAAGGTACAATACATAGTTTTAAGGTTTAAATTAATAAGAAAATAAAGGCTACTAAGGCCTCGGTCTTAGTAAAAATCACAAGGAAAAACGGGCTCAAAATACGTGTGTCTCTTTATGGTAAGGACGGGCGGTATAAAAGGCGGTACGACACTACGACCGCCGGCACTGCGTTCAGTCGCAGCCGAGCCTTCAAAGTGAACTCTTCAAATTGGTGTTTTTTATTATTTCCGTTGTCCGTGGTATATTGTATTTCCGTAATTTTCCAAAAACGTACGCATTCAGGGGTGCGTGGATGCATGCGTCACCAGCGAAGGCAAGGCACGTGTGCACAACAATACGTCCCTGTAGTGGACGCGCTGTCGGAATCCCGGTCCGTCCATTACAACTTGCTTTTGCATATTCGGATCGTGTCCTCTATAAAATCTGTTTTCATCTGCCGCTTGGCCTTCGGCAAACATCCTCCAAGTGAAATATTGTCGCTCAGACATTTTTAATAAACGAAAAACAATAAAAAAATACTTCTCACAATAAAAATATCGGTGAGAGAAGTAACCACAGTAGGTACAGTAATTTACTGTGACATCTATCAAATCAGTGACTCATGGTACCGATTTGTATGCAAAACGCTACGTAAACTAAACTCTCTACGGTAAACTGAAACAAATGTGGTAAAGAAATTTTAGTTTTCAACTCATGGTACGGATTTTAGTTCCGCTACTACTCGATAGAGGCGCTGTACAGATTCTCATACAAATTGTTTTACGTTTACTGTACCGTAAACGTAAAAAAAACTCATGGTTGAGATACAGTACCTCTACTCCATCAAGTCCGGAGGTAAGATGTCATCATAACAAAACGAGCCCAAACTCGGCACATATCAAATATACTGCTGCCTAAGAAAGTACTCCATTGTATGCACTTTGTAAAATCAAAACTATCTCGACTATCATTTTACGAAAATCTAATCCAGACACACTCGAACGTAATTGACTAACTGCATTACGCTACGCTGTGGCATATACACACACGGTCCCTCCCGCCCGCACCGCTGTCGACTTGCCCCGCCCCTTTGCGGGGGCTGAGGTAGTGCGCTCATAGCTGCGGACTGTACTGGAACCTGGCCTTAATAATAAAAAATACAATGACACAATCACACATGACAATAATTTAGTACCACAAAGATAAAAGGTACCGCGTACCACCTGTCACGTTTAAAAATATACACAGCCGCCTTCTAGACACGAGACAGTTACTCGTATTCTACAAGCAGAGCTTTGTAAGTCTATAAAATAAATTAAATACTCAATAGTATGAAACATGTAATGTTCATTTTTGTCGGTAAAATAATTATATCCACAAAATAATCTGAATGGATAAGTACGTTTTCAGATCAGGCAACGACATAATTAATCGAGCCTTAATCAAAAATTATCTAAATAAAATGTAGTCTTCTTTACACGTCTCCATCAAATTATAATGAAAGTGGAATGCGCCTGCGATTCCTACAAACAACATTAAAATTGATACCTACTAGGTATCAATTGTCAAGACCGATCACACTAGTTTCAGGAATTATAGCAATCAAAGCGACGTAGTCAATTCGTTGCAATCAATACATTTACACTTCAGTGTTTAAATAATCTCTAGCTAGCAATTATTTAATTTAGAACAATCAGGTGCAGTGCCGTTGGGGAATTTTAGGGGTGACATTGGTGTAACTCGTGGTAAAGAGTTGGCACGTGGTGATCTGGGAGAATGCGGCGAACGAGAACACCGTGCCGTTGGGTACGGTCGCGGTCTCAGTTCTTCAGCACTGCGGAATGTATTGCGGGCTACTCGTCGCCTATATAGAGAAGTCACCGTAGTTTCTTGCAACAAGCATCTGGAGATACAAAAAAGCATTTTTCACACATTTAACTTTTTCAATTCGAACCTCGCTATCTAAACATCGTACTTAAATGAAAGTGGGACCTGGGGACAGCTAGGTGGATGAAAAATATCACATCGGATCGGGGACTGCAAGTTCGGAATCCTCAATAATAAAGAAAACGACTAAGGGGGAGCAAACAAGATCATGTGTACTGAATTAGCTAGATGAAGACGGTAAGTACTTGAAAGATTTATTTGGAGGCAGTTATGGTGTGGGCCACGAACGAATACTAAAAACAAGAAAAAACACCTAAAAACGAAGGGTATTGTTTCAATATTCGAATTTCAGACTCACTTTTCTAATTCAGTAAGTTGTTGCTTAGGAGTAGATGCAGCAACCGGTCGTCCGCGTCCTAATTTGGCGCGCGTGTTCTGAAGCATTTGTTGCGTCACTAAAGGCTGCTGACCATCCTTTAATGCTGGTTTTGAACGCACTGGATTATCCTGGAACGAAATCAGCAAATTAATAATTTAGTTCTCTGACAAACAGCATAAAGTAGCCTAGTCTGACAAACTGTCAATCTGCTAATTTGAAAGTGGGTATTTATAACATAAAAAAGCTATAATTCTACTACTAAATGCAAAATCGCAAGTATTTCAACTTGCGATTTTGCATTTAGATTTTAAGAATCAAAATAGCTGATGGATAAAAAATTACCCGTGTCTTCCTCAATTTAACATTTGCAATGTCTTGTGGTGTTATTGTCAGGTGGGGTCCAGCAACTCTTGGAGGGGCAGATCCACATCTAGGTAAAGTGTGAGATCGGACGGGTAGCTTCGTGACAGGAGGCTGTATTGGTGGTGGAAGAGGAGGCGGCGGTGGTGGCGGGGGAGGAGGAGGTCCTTGAGGCTTTGTCTTAACCGGAGTCTCACACTTTCTGTAAAACAAAATAATAATCTACATAACTTATGGTAGACAAGATACTTACTTCAAAATTCTGACTTATTTTGAGGACTTTAATAACTCATTCATAAATAGCAGTAGCACCAACGGAAAGTTTTACCTGAGCTTACCCTCGAGTTGTTCAATTTTGTCCATCATCTTTTTCATTCCTTCTTTTAAGCTTGCATTCTCTTCTGCCAACCTATCATACTTCTTATCTACTTCTTCTATAAATTTCCTCAACTCTCGCAGCTCTTCAGAATGGTCATGTTTTTCTTGGCGAACTATCGGCTCGCGGTGTACGTCGGAGTACAGACCAGTGATTGATTGGTAACCCTGAAAAAAAACGAAAAACTGTGAGGCAATGAAACTGGTACTGAAAACGTCTTTGTGGTACTAAAGCGTGCATAAAGGAGTTTTAGAAATGGGTCTACTCAAACAACTTGAAGACAGTAAACCGCGTGTGAAGATTGTATAGGTCAGACATTCTAATTTATTAATTCTAATGAACGGTTATAATACAAGCTAGCAATGCTTGTTCTCACGGTTATAATTAAGAATAACATCATATAGTTTAATGACCCCAGATCATAAAGTGCATTTCATGAGTATAGTGACTTAATTTTGTCTTTGTAGTTCAACTTGTTACTTTATAAACTGAGGAAACGTGAACAATTATGTCAGTCGATTCAGTTATGTAAACATTTGTTACCTAATATCTATAGGTATCGATTACAGGTATCATGCCTTTCCGCTAGAATCATGCCAATACCATTGCAGATACCTCGATCTTAGTCTAAGTTATTCATTTATCAATTAAGCTACTTTTCAAATTAATTTAATTAAGGTATTTTATTTAATTGGTAATTTATTCTGACAAAGGCCTTGAATGAAAAAAAAAAATAGTTTGGCGATACTAACTACCTTTCTGCCGATCCACGTCCACAGATCAACGAACTTCCAAGCTGGAGGTTTGCTGTTCCGGCGATTGCTTCTCTCCCTCCGAGGTGTTCCACCTGACAACATGAACCACTCCATATCACTCAACTGTCCCGTATCTAGAGCGCACTCTATTTCTAATTCAACCTTTATGCTGTTTTGTGGGAGAGCGCCCATCACTATACTTGATCTCAAAGCAAACAAGTTCCTGCTCAAGTTAGCACTTGTCTATAAACACAGACTGACAATGTTGTTTTTAAAATGCGACTGGGTTGTCCTGTAGCCTCGTCGCGGGTCGCGGCCGTTAGAGCTAAACTTGAATTGCTAAGATGCGTGCGCGACGGTGATGTCACAGCTATATTAGCAGCTGACTGAGCTAAGATGTTTGTAACAAAAATTGTTATCAATTGAGATAACAAGTTCAAGTTAACAAAACTAACCCCTGGATAAGTTGTATATACAGCAGATGTCGTTCGACATTATTTGTAGTAACCTGGATTTGTTTGTCTGTACCTATATTCTGATCGTGAAGCAAAGTTAATGTTCGCTTGACTTTTATTTAATGTTTATTTTCATAATATTTTTTGGTAATTTTCGAAGCTTATAATTAAATAATGTCCTATTGGTGACAAGACAAATCTTCGTGATCAAGATGAACCTATAAGCTTTAAAAGCCCACATGAAAACAAGGTGAGGGATCTTACTGTGAATAGTACACATGGAAAAGTTTCTTACAAGTGAATGGATGGATACTTATTTACATTTAAAATCCTACTGGATAATTTTAAAACTGGTATCTGTAGGTATACGGTCATAATTCAAGTCGTAATTTGATAATCTCCAGCAAGGCAAACGTGGCCCCGGAACGTAAAGGACTATTGTAGGAAAACCGTAGGTTTTGTCAGTACGAGTCTGACAGTCCCTTCCGCTCCACCCACTGTGGGACATAATAGATGATTTAACAACGTAAAAAAAAAAGGTTATGTTCCGCTCCACACAGGTTGCCACTTGAAGATCTTATCAACCTTAAAAAAATAACGAGTCAAGCCGAAGGCATAGGCTTGAAAAGCTTTGTCTTATTTTCTTAGCTTTTGAGGATGATGCACGCATGGAAATAAAATCCCAGTTAATACAGTAGACATAAGACGCAATGGCTTTCTTTAATCGACTTCGTAAATCTTTAAATTAATGAAATATATTAATTACCTAAAGTTGGTTTTTCAGGATGTTTGCTGAAACTAGAACTCTTTCGTGACCTCTGAAGGGCGTCTCTAAATAAGTTTGAGTCAGATTTCATACGTCTTTTTCTAACTTTGAATGAATGATTGCTGTTGATTGATTTAAACGATACGTCCGAATTACTGGAAAGATGCTCGTTTTGAGTCTCCGTCAAATCTGATATGCTGGATGAGCACGAATCTGAACACTGCTTTTTAAAAGGTCGCAACTCATTGCGATCTCCTTCGCTGGAGTTCCTGGACCGTTTAGATCTTAAACACTGCTCAGAAGTATCATAGGATGTAGTGTTTTGTATATTGAAGTCCTTGCCGAAGGAAAGGCTTACGTCAACAACGCTGCAGTTTAGTGGCAGAGTCACAAATGGTTCCGTTTGAGTGGAACTGTTTGTTGAATTCCCCAGCGTAGAACTGGGGTCGTCAGTGGCCATGGCGCTCACAAATGGAGGAGTCTTATTATAATCCTTTTCTTTTTTTTCATAAAATGATACAAAGCTACGATCCCATGACGTGTTTATCGTTTCCTGTTGAGGGCATTTCCTTATTAGTTCTACTGAGTTATCACAAATTTCGCTCCCTTCAGACATATCACTGACAACAATGTTTATTTTTTCGACTTCTTTTTCAAATGGCATCCTGTTATTTATGAAATATACATGTAAAAACTTATTATTACGTAATTTGCCAATTTTTCACTTGTTTAGTTTTTGGAGATGACTTTACAAAATTCAGCTACTTAAAATTGCAGGTAAGTAAATACTTTTTCAAATCTACCCTCAAAATCATTTGAAACTACTGAAGAAAATTAAATCTTTCCCGTTAGTTAGCAGTATCACTTACTCACTTAGATTATTTTTTTCATTATTGGTATTATACCAATGAAATAATAAATACAATACAAAATGTTTTGTTTCAAATTAGATCAACCAATGATTAATTTATTTTGAGAAACTCGTACGTATTTCCGAACGAACTAGTCAGCTGTTCGTGGAAATGTGTCAAAAATTGACAATGACATTGATTTTGACACACAAAGCGATCGATCAAACGTAAACAAGGCATTATTATTTAATTAAATTATTTTATTTGTTATTTCAATGCTTCTAGGTCGTTAATTGTTTTAAATAAACAAATAAAATTGCAGGCAAGAACTATTTAATTTATAAATATGCGTCATGTTTATAAGAAGAAGATTATTTACTGTGGTGTGATTGTCGTAACATTGATTATTTTGCTGCATCCTGATATGAATGCCCGACATTCTTACGAATATATAGAAAAAGACGATATTATTCATAGTCTTCATGAACAAACCGCTGATAATTTTACGAGTACTGCTGTACTGAACTGTGATTATTACGACATTATACATGATGAAACTACTCTGTCCATTAGTTTAGTTGACGGAGACTTGATGGAAGGCCATAGGATAAAGGAAGGTGGAGAATACGCTCCTTCTCATTGTAAACCCAAGTATAGTACAGCTATAATAGTTCCTTACAGGTGAATATTCTGAAACTTTTTAAAGTGAGCTCATTATTTTCACCATAGAGGCAAAACTCTACAAAATCAAACTTTATTCTTACAGGGACAGAGCTGAACAATTGCGAGGGTTCCTAGTATACATGCACACATACTTCCATCGCCAACATATCCACTACAGGATTTATATTGTTGAACAAGTGGATTCTCGCCCATTTAACAGAGCCAAGCTCATGAACATAGGGGCAGTTGCTGCCATGAAGGCAGGATACCCTTGTCTTATACTTCATGATGTGGACCTCTTACCTTTGAGGCCGGCTAACCTATATGCTTGCACTGAAAGACCCAGGCACATGTCTGCTAGCATCAATAAGTATAGGTGAGATTTCTTTATAAGAAAAATTAAACCGGCTTTCTTGTACAGTCACAAGCAATAACATGTATACTTAACAAAGTTTAAACACAATTTACTTGTGAAATACTGGTTTCCACTTTGAAATAAGACTTATTTCGTTATAGTATGACTTCCAAAATAAAAGTCTAATGAAAAGGCAAAAATTTAATCAATGTGGTAGTAGAACATCTCTTGAATGCTGCTTAGTGTATACATACTATTGCTTGTGACTATATTTCATGTGGGCAGATACCATTATTTTGTATTTAATTTAATTCATTAACCAACTTCTTTTTATGTTATTTTTTTATTTTTAGTTTATCACCAGGCTGAAATGATTTTGGCTGAAAACTTACATTATGCTTACATTTTTAGTAGAAAAATCGACAGTGCAGGCACAATTTTCTAATATTTTTTTGTAAAGATGTAAAAAGGTATTTTTTTAATGTTCTTCTTTATTGCTTTTTGCGCACATTGCTGTCTACCCTCATTTATTTTTTATTTCTAAACTCAACATGAACTTTCAGATTTGTTCTTCCATATTTAAATCTGTTTGGTGGTGCAATAGCTATTATATCAAAGCAATTCAAGGCTATTAATGGGATGAGCAATGAGTTCTATGGAGTAGGTGGAGAAGATGATGACTTGTACTCTCGGCTAGAAGCAAATGACCTCAAACTATGCAGGTTTCAACCAGATACCAGTCGGTATCATATGGTGTCCACTAAGGCTGAGAGGAAAACGTAAGTATTATTTATGATTCTGCAAAAAGTATACAAACACAGTTGAACAGATACCAGTACATCAACCTAAGTACCTCAATCTGTCAACTTTCTTTAAGATTAATATTCGATTGGTAAAATTTTACAGACTCGGGTAGTTTGACCTGCTGGCATCTGTACACACTTTTTCTCTGGAACCACTCAATCAATTTCAATTAAATTTTTTTAAAGTGCATGGTTTGTTTCAACATTGAAGCTAGGATAGTTTTGAACCCGAAAGGTGGTGCCGCGCGAATCAGGGATGGTTCGCAAGTTTTGCGCTATGGGGAGTTGGCCTTAGAAGATACAATATGACCCATCCGTGAGACAGAAACTAACACGTCTCCTTACACGCCTCCTTAGAAGCGATAAAACTCCTCATGCTTGGTGGTCTCCTTCAGCACTGCTATTCTACTATATAAAAATAAGTCGGGTTTTCCTTCCTGACGCTATAACTCCAGAACGCACGAACCGATTTCCACGGTTTAGCACTCGTTGGAAAGGTCTCTGGCTTCGTGAGGTTTACAGCAAAGAAAATTCTGGAAAAATTGGTGGCGAAACGGAGTTCGCCGGGTTTGCTAGTTCTCTATAAAAATAGACACGCTGTGACTGAAGTTTGCTATACTCTAAAACTACTGGCAACACTATCCAATCGTGCGGCGCGATCGGTGAGAGCTCGCGCTTCGCGATTGGACAATCTAAAAGCCGTTGCGTCGACGAGCACATGAGAATCCAGCGATGTGATTTCTTCTAGTTTAGCATAGCAGGGCCCATAGTGACTAGCGACCACCCACTCGCACTAGTCCGCCTTGCAAGGTCGACAACGCACAAAGGATATCTTTGGTGTTGCAGGCGTCCTTATAGGCTATAGTGACTGTTTTTCATCAAGTAGGCCATTATACTTCCTTGTCACCTGTATAAAAAAATATTGACTGCTGTTTGCAGGCGTGGTCCGAAGGGGGGGGGGTCACAGGGGACATGACCCCCCCCAAAACCTAAGGTCACACTGAAAAATCTCAAAAATTTGCCAAATATTAAAAGGAAATTTCTAACTATCCCCTAACGGCGATAAAAAGTTTGCTGACATCTTGTGCAATATGTCCAGTGCAATAATGTTTATTTTATTCCAGATACCTATTTTTTATTAGTGTAGTGATTGACCCCCCCCAAAATTTCAGGCTGCGACCGCGCCTGGCTGTTTGTAACTAAATTGGTATTGTACAAATTTTCAGGGACCAACATAGGAAAGTGTCGCACTTCACCAAGGAGGGGATGGCAACAGATGGGTTAAACTCGTTACAATACACAGAGGTCGCCACCGTCCTTCATCCGCTCTTTACCCATATCATGGTTGACTTGTAGCATATCATTTGATATTACAATTAAATCCATTTGTTTTGTTATTTAACGAAATTAAGATGAAAAATAATGAAAATCCCTGGCAAAACTGTTGAATTGGTGTAGACAGTGTAAGTCATACTTTGAAAGCGATTAGCCATATTGGTTCTTCCACTTAAAATTTTGTTAAATATCAAATTGAATGGACTTATAGATTTACTCATATCACTTGTTCAATTTCGCTTTAATTATCTGAAATTTTAAGACCACTTTAGAATAAGTAGTGACTTAGTAAGCTAGAATTTTAAAATAGTTTCGATTTCAACCCTAGCTTGACTTTAAAAGATTCCGAAGCCGTACCTAAAAATTTAGATCAATAGAAATACTGAATATATAGATTCAAATAATAATAGTACCTACTTACTTGCAAATGAACGCAGATTTGGAAAGGAGATAAAACCTTATTTTTAGACTCATTTCTCCGAAAATAATCATACTTAGATAATTATGTACTGACTGTACTGTACTAGTCCTCCAAATTTCCAAATCCATAATATATATTTAAATTTGGCCTCATAGTAGGATTTATTCCTGTACCTTGGGTATTTACCTAGGTACTAATTTTTGAACACGGGCAAGGCCAACTGGAGCCTGTAAACCATACAAATAATTTGTTCTGTACGGAAACCGCACCCGCGACACGCAGTACATCTGCCAATCGCTCAGCTACTGCACCATCGGTTCCGTCAAAAAACATTGTAACATGGCTAAGCCTGTACCATTAACTTGCCTTTATAAGGCTGCTTTTTTCCACCAGAGATGCGCTATGCTACGTTGTTAAGGATGCGTTTGATATCCACCAATCATACTCATTATGTGTGTGTGCGTTATGAAAACAAATGAATGTGATTGGTGGATAACAAACATACCCGTAGCGACGTAGCACAGCGCATCTCTGGTGGATAGGCAGCCTAAGGCCGGCTATAAAGAAACTATAGAGGTAGACTCACCCCACCCCTCCCAAATCTGCCTTATTAGCAACTCTAGCCGTAAGGAGACCAACAATTTTACTCAGCTATACTGCTAACGTTCCTATTGTCATTTCCAAACTTATTAAAGCAATAATAAATATAATAAAACATTGTGATAATACTTGTTGAGGGATTGAACGATTTCTGTCCATAGAATTCCTATAGTTAATTATTCTAGTGCAATTACATCTACATTATATACGTCTTAGTATTGTTACTATATGAGATTTGATTGTTTAAAACTTTTAAAGTTGTTACCTTGTACTTCCAGTTAGTTATTGTTTGTAGATAATGTGTTGAAGGTATTGTTAATGTTGGTACAGTCGTCCAAAATACGGCCTTTTAAACCTCACAAGTGTAAAATTTATTGCTACATCAATAAGGCCTAAAGCCTCTTGTATCTCTTGATAAATTACAAATACCGTGTCTTATTGTTGTGAATGATCCTGGTGATCATTTCTTAGGAAAATATGAAACAGATAGACTACCTCTTTGGACGACCGCATCTACGAATTTATGATGTGATCTCAGAGGCGACTTTGCATGGATAAATCCTAAAGGCGCCAGTGTTCCATACGTAAATTTACTTTACAACAAGAGAAATAAGGTTCAAAATGCATCGAACCGTCTCTGTAGACTTCCAGATAGAAGCAATGACGCGTTGTTATTAAATATGAAGACTAAGATCAATTTATTATAATTTAACCGAAGAAAATAATGTATAAATTATAATAAATGTCGTAAAGAAACGTCATATCATTGGGAAACAAAGGAATTTGAATGTAATTGTTATGAATAGAGTAGGATAGATCGGTTGGTAGGTAAAATAGCGAAAAAATGAGAATTTAATTTTTTTTAATACTTGTAAATGTAATTATTTTGAACAGACTTCTTCTGTCATGCAGATCATTCGCTTAACCCTTATATGGTCGCGTAGCACATTTATTTACAAAGGTTTAGAACTTTTCAAATGTACGCTGTGATTCCTTGTAATTTGATTTTGTAACCTATCTTATTTCTACTGGCAGGGGTCTCACGTATCCCACGTCACCGTTTACGTACTGTTTAGACGCGACCAAATAAGGATTAAATGCAAAGGTTGCAAACTTGTCCGTCCGACACCGAAATTGGTTGATATTTATACAGGCTGATTTTAAATTTACTGGCTTTCTTTCATGATAAAGTAAACGTTGTAATTATTCATGAGAATTTTACTCCCCGAAATATCTCCAATAAATGAAAGTCACCCTGTATAATCAATTAATTTTTTGGTATAAATTTGATCTGGCTTAATTTATCGTAACGTGTTTTAACTAGTCTAAGGGTCTGTTTCACAATCAATAAGTAAAGGTTTAAGTAGTTACTCAACGAGTTAACTACTTATAGGCTAAATCCTTTCGTTAACTTTTTTTGCGTTTCACAATCACCCAATCAGTAAATTAAAGTAAAGAGTAACTAATTAATACTTACTCAAGGGTGTGCTGGCAACATTAGAGTTTAACGTTTCGTTTCAATGAACGACAAAATTTAAGTATCTTATAAGTGTGTAATAATCGCAGAATAATCATTAAAAATCTTTCTCGTTATACTTACCGAGTATTAAATAAGATAATTTTGATGTAAAAATAGTAGATTGGCGTATAATATGACATTTCATTTTTTATCAATATTTATGAATCAATGTTTCTGTAGGAATGGAACGCAGCGAATTGTCTTGTCAATGTCAAGTTTCAGTCCGTTAAGGGGGATGCTCCAACCAGCCCGCGAAATTCAAATTTTTTTACGTTTTTTGCAATTTGCAGGCCAGTGACATGTTGTAACTTTATAAATATTTGTGTTGCGCAAATAACAAGTATAATTTTAAATATCAAAAATATCAAAAAAACTCGCTCCATCAGCTCTCACATAGAAAAGGTGCATCATGTTAAAATCTCCGAAATCTAACTACGATGCACCTTTTCTATGTGAGAGCTGATGAAGCGAATTTTTTGACAATTTTTGTATTTAAAATTATACTTGTTATTTGCGCAACACAAATATTTATAAAGTTACAACATGTCACTGGCCTGCAAATTGCAAAAAACGTAAAAAAATTTGAATTTCGCGGGCTACAGCGAAGCAATCACCTTAAATTCAAATGTCATACCGCGATATGGAGTTTTTACGAAAACTTTGTTGAAATTTACTGAAAGTAGTGTTCGATTTCGTAGTGCGAAAGCATTAAAGATAAAATACGATGGAATAAAGCGGGAAACGAGGAAGAAGTCTGCGGCGATCCTGGCAGAAATGTATCGTACGGGAGGCGGTCCAAGTACCGATCTAACATTATCACCAAGTGAAGAAAAAGTAAAAGACATGATTTTACTAACAGTGGATGGAATGGACAGCGTATGACTCTGACCAAATACCAGAAAAAGGTAAAAAACCCTTTTTTAACCATAAAAATAGGTACATAGTAAACTTGAATAAAAAACTCAGTAAGGTCATATTCCTCATATTATTCGAACGATTTCGAAATATTGGTTCCCTACGCGGTCCCGTCACGCGATCATAAAATTCATCAAACTCATCTTCAATAATATCCATTTTAAAACGAAAAAATATTGATAGGCGCTTGGGTTTATGACATTTGGCAAATTTACTTGTCGAGTAAACGACTACTTGGCAGTCCATCCGATGATTAATTTACTAAGCAGATTTTGTGGTGATTAACTTTACTGAGGGATTGTGAAACGCAAATTACTTGTTTACTGAGCAGTTATGTTCAAAGTAGCTTACTTATAACTTTACTTAGCGATTGTGAAACAGGCCCCTAGTGTATTATTTTTATCTTCACTTTAGAAATAGCAGCATAAATAGCCAGCTAGCGCATTTGCTCAATTTCACGCAAGGAATTTATTTGTAATCACTATGAACTCTTTGGTAGTGAATAAACAGTTACAAAAACGTATTATTTAGTTTTAATCAGCACCAATCCTGCCCACAGTGCCCACCCTGAAGAATTTAAACGAAGCTTATCTTGCATCTTTGCAGCTATTTTCAATGAAAATATCAACGCTGGAATCTCCTGATATGCTCTTCGGTGAGGCGGCTTTGAGATCATTCAATCATGCCGCGAGGACTGAGTGCTAATGTCGCTGTCAGCAGCTTCGTGAATAGCAAAACTTAAATCAAACTGACGTGAGCGCAACTCTGTCACAAGGCCTTTATAGAAATCAGAAAGCTTTATTTGTGAACATAGGTCAAGTTACACAATGTGAGGTGTTATAAATGAGTAGATTCTCCATGTTTTGCCCAGAGGCGTACAAACATATAGATAAAGCACTGCAATTTTACAGACACGTGAAGCGGATCTGAATATCGACTTGTCCTATAATTTGTGAAGGAAGTACTGCCTTTTCTCTTGAATAATGAACCGTGTTGCCTTGCAAAAATGAAGTTATTGCCATGGCATAGATACATGGATTTAAGGTTGCCAAAAGAAAAGCATTCTTCGATTTGATTTGTAGATATATTTGGCATGAACATTCTCACAGCAGGTGGTCCCGAATCACAGGGGGATCTAACAAAAATACATTACTTTGCATAAGCATTGGTAAAATTTTGACATATTTACAACATCCATTACAAAAATGCTTAGTTAAAATCGATAATAAGTAGGTACACATTGTGTATAATGTTAGGGAATCTGTACATTGGTATATTACATTAATATTTTAGAAAGTACATTAATTATTTACACGATAACAATTCTAGCATGTCTATGTGACAACACCACTTTACAAAAACACACACAATTTGAACATAATTAAAATACCATAAGAATACATTGAGGAAGCCTTTACAAGAATTAAATTAAAATCGTTTATGACTTATCTCAGCTTTAAAAGCAAGGTACGACCATCAGTTATAATTTTAAACTAAAACACCAAACCATATTAAGAATTAAAATTATTAGCACCTATCTAAAAAATCACACTTTAATTATAATTATTTTTTGCACCATACACCTATAGGTGCTCCTACAGAGCATTGCTTGTAATGTAACAATCCATGATTCGAATTTGAGCATTACTTTACAAAACCACGCATTCATCCCGGAACGAGCATTTATCTGTAGGCATAGAACACCTCTGTAGGTAAGGGTGCTTGTACACGGCGCATGTCACCCGTGCAAGTGCCTCAACATGCTCAAGCTACATGCGCCGTGTACAAGCACCCCGCGGGTAGCTTGATCAAGTAGCTTGCGCATGTTACTCGCGCGGGCAACCCGCACCTTTACTTGCGCGGGTTACATGTGCCGTGTACAAGCACCTTAAGGCCACGTAATTCGGAATCAACCTATTTTTGATTCAACGGCAAACAATCAAATATTCGTTTTTCGATCTGAAAAAAATGTATGTTATAGTTCAATAAACTGTCTATGTTATTTTCCAGTTGAAAACGCGATATTTATAACTTGACTCGATCAAAAAAAATCGCGAAAATAGAGATTTTTTTAACGTTTTTTGAGTGGTACTTGAAGTAGATCAAACTTTTGGTCCTGAAGAATATATCAATAAATAGGTAATGATGTTTGTCAGAACTTTATCAGGTTACTTTTTCATTTAATAACAATTTTAATTTATAAAAAGACGTCAATGTGTTTGGGCACATACGCCGTTTTATTCTAAGCACACATTCACTATCGTCCTCTCATCTTTTGCCTTTCAAAAGTAGTGTCATCACTGTCGCTCGTTGACGAATCAGTCAGCCAGCGTGGCTCTTACAGACTAGACCTATGACACTTTTTTTCTGATCGGGGCTGTCAGATTTTCGTAATAGAAAAATTGGAAATTGAGAAAAAGATAGCGTAGGCTTATTGATTATTCAAAATATGTTTAGGCATATATACGCTGTGTTTAATGGGACCTGATTAAACGGACATGGCTGTAAAATTGACCTATAAACTTTCTATTTTCAGTAACATATTATTTTCATTAATAAATATTGAAAAGAAACCGAACTTACTGAATTTAATTGCAGGAAATTTCTGACGCACAGACATTCTTGATGTACGGAGCAAATAAGGGATTTGAGAGAATGAGAATTTTAGAATACGTATAGTATACATTACGAATTGTTTCTATCAATATAATAAATTACTCAAAGGTGCCTATATCAATGTTATCGTGATATCGTAGTACGGTTCTTGTTCATCGTTCTGCAATATTTTGCATTCTCCATCATCCAATACTTTTGGATCTATATAACATTTCACGTGAACTATTCTTATTAGTACTGAATTTCAGTCAACAATAATTATGTAACTGAAAACAACCACTAATGGTATCGAATTGCAATATAGGATAAGATGCACTTCACTTTTATTATTATTTATTTCATTTCGTCAAAGATTTATAACAATTTCGAAGAAACAGGATTAAAATAATTAAATGAAAATTACTGTATTGTCAATATTTTGAATACTTCAAGATTACATGTCACCCATGTCACCTACAAATAAGGAGTAACACCCACAACGCTGTTAAATATCGCATAAAGCTCCATTCTCACTAGCGCTGTTTTTTGGACGTAAAAAAACGCAGAGTTTTAACAAAAAGGTACATAAAATTGAACTTAACTGTCACCGTGAAATGTTCGGGGAGCAATCAAACAACGGTGTTGCGTCAAGGCCAATGATATTATAAAGAAAGATACGCCATGTTCATACTAAATGGCGTTCAGATATCGTTGCGTTGTTATTATAAGTACCAACTTAATAAAACTTACAGTAATTTAAAACTACGACAGCGATAGATAATACGGAACGTATAAGATAGAAAGAGATAGCTAGTTTTAGTGTGTTGCGCTTGAAGTACAGGCCACAAAATGACAGAACACTAGAGTATCAAAGAGTTTGTCGATTTTCACAGAAGAGACATTGAATGTAACAATAGGTGGTGTGCGCTTGGTAAAATTATTTATTATTTTCATGTCGATTACCAATGTACAGCTACTAAGTACTGCGAAGGAAATTTTATTTTTTTACAATATTAATATTATATTTAAGATACTATCGAATATTTGTATCAAACTGAAGACAATTTATTTATATTTATAGTTTAATCGAATACGTAATAGCTGTTCGTAACATTGGCGACTTTCTTAAAAATGAAATAAATGTGTAGGATTTTGAATAATTAATAATATACTTCAACACAAGCGCCTGTGATGATGAATGATGTTTTAAATAAAACAACATTTTGAATTCTATTTATTACAAGGAAAACAAAGATTTTTGTATTTACGACGGACGTCTTAATAAGGTGTTCCTATGGTTCATAATGTTATTACTTAGTCCGTATAAAAAATAAACACTAAATGATATTATTTTAACAAAAAAACTAACCTCATTCTATAAAACTTTAATCATAAAAAATTGAAAGCGCAACGCTATAATTGTGCCTAACATTTCGCTTCTGTTTAATTAATCTATGACCCGACTTATGACGGATGCTATTTGTCTCTGTCACGCAGCAGATTGCCATCCTATTATCTATCCTTTTCGAACCATTATGTCAGTAATATGAAATTTATTTGAAAATGAGGAATAACTCGTAAAATAAATAAAAATTTGATATATTTTATAAAGACTTACTTATGGTATGTCACTCCACAACTCTTATTTATCTTTGCACCATAGTTTTTGCACTTTCTAAACACACAACTTGGCATTTTTGTTACGACGCGCACTCACGTTACCTCGCTCTCTGATGTAACCCGACTAAATCAAGAAGGCAACAATTGGGTTTCATTCGCCTCAACACTTTGTGCGTGCTAGTGCGATATCTACCTCTTTTTATTTATAATATCATTGGTCAAGGCTAGTTTATTACTGACGAGTGTATCGTTCGGTGCGCCGCCGCCGCATGCGGTGGCGCTGCTGCAGCGCGCGCTTTGCGTTGCTACAGAATACATACATCACATTCCTCCACCATTACTCGTTTTGTACACTAAAACAATAATACAAAAACATTAATGTAAATTTAAAAGAACTTTTTATAGCATACCTCCTTTCTTTGCCTAACGGAACGACCGAGTCTCGACGACCCGCTGATCTCTTCTGTTTGCTTATCAATACTAGATGATCTTACTTCATCAGCAGATCGTTCGGACTCGGTGGCTCCAGATGCCTTCGACCCTTCCGACACAACAACATCCACCTCCTCTTCCACACTACCATCTAAAATTTGTTCACTGTCTGACTGTGAGGGTGATGGTGGACATGGTGGTGCGGCTGGTGGCACATCAGTAGGTACACTTGACATTGTCTGCTCCTGCTGGGACTTTGTGCATTCAGAAGTCTCAGCAGGTAAATATTCATCACAATCATTAATAATATGTTCCGCATTAACTTTTCCTTTATGTTTACAAATTTGATCAAGATGTCTTTTACAAACAATGTTATATTTTTCAAAATACACTTCAAAAACTCTTACACCTAATTTACTTATTATTTTACCTAATGCCCAATGAGCTTTCCTGCCCGAAAACCATCTACACCATACAATGTCGCCCACCTCGAATGATCTACTTAATGGCAGTTGAACTGAATCAGAACACTTATTATCTTTACATGGTAAAATTACATCTAATCTAGACCGTAAATTTCTGCCAAACATCAACATCGCTGGCGTCATTCCCGTAGAACAGTGAACGGTGTTACGATATTCAAACAAAAAACTGAGTAATTTTTCATGTTTTTCACGCTGTGTAATACTTGTACTATCTATAATACATTTTAACATTTTTTTACATGTTTTCACAGAGTTCTCGGCTTGACCATTACTGGCAGGGTGATAAACAGGAGAAGTAACATGCTTAATACCGTTATTATTACAAAATTGATGGAACTCGACAGAACTAATTTTTGCATCATTATCGGATACAATTACATTTGGAATACCAAATATTGAAAATATGCCTTTTAACTTAATAATCAATGCATTTGTAGTGTTGCCGTTATTCATGTAAATACATTCCAACCATTTACTAAACGCGTCAATTACAACTAGGTAAACATTCTGGCCTACGCTCATGTAATCAATGTGAATACGAGACCACGGACGAGAGGGGCGGGGCCACGGCGCGGGAGCCGCGCGGGCCGGTGCGCTCCGGACCCGCGAGCACTGGCTGCACTCACCTATCCACCGCTCGATATCTTTATCGATTCCCGGCCACCACATTCTGCTGCGGGCTGAACTTTTAGTTTTAACAATGCCAAAATGAGCCGAGTGTAATTCTTCTAGCATTCTATTTCTGTAGCACTTCGGAATTACTATTCTATGCCCTCTAAACAAACACCCATCATTGATTTCTAAATCAGTTTTGCAATAAAAATAAGGTAATACTGACTGACAAGTTACTTTACGCGGCCAACCATGATTCATATAGTTTACAACCGTAGCTAACACTTTATCGAGCTTAGTGGCTTGTTTGATCTCATTGAATGAAACCGGTTTTGTTGTGGCATCAAGAAAAAAGAAAGGAATAACTTTGTTCTCCTCTTCCTCTTTACAAGCGAGCAGTGAATGAGGTAACGGAGCCCTAGAAAAAAATCTGCTACTAAATTATTTTTAGCAGTTATATATTGTACCACATAGTTATAAGCCGATAGTATTATTGCGTATCTTTGTAGTCTTAACGCCGCAGTTACGGACACACCATTTTTCTTTCCAAATATGGATAGTAGGGGCCTGTGGTCAGTTTTAAGAATGAAAGGCTCCTGTCTGCCGTAAAGATATTGGTGGAAGTGTTTAACTCCAAATATAATTGCCGTTGCTTCCTTCTGGATCTGGCTATAGACCTTCTCACTAACAGATAATGATCTAGACGCAAAAGCAATTGGACGCTCACCACCTTTACTATCAACATGAGAGAGAACCGCACCTAAGCCCGACGGGCCCGCGTCTACCGTGAGCACTAGCGGCATTGATGGGTCAAAATGAGCTAGCAACCGGTCAGAGGCCAACTCCTCCTTTACTTTGTCAAACGCATGTTGCTGGCTTTCACCCCAATGCCAAGTTACGCCTGCACGCAATAATGTGTGTAAAGGGTTTAATAACGATGAACAGTTAGGTACGAAATTACGATAATAATTAACGACGCCCAAGAACCTTTTAGTTTCTAGAACATTCGTTGGACGCGGCGCTTTTAAAATCGCATCAACTTTCTTAGGGCACGTTCTAAGTCCATTTTTATCTATTACGTAACCTAGATATGTAACACTGTCCTGAAAAAAAGCACACTTGTCTTTTTGTAACCTTAACCCCGCGTCCTGCATTCTTCTAAGTATTTCTCTAATCCTACTCATATGAAGTTCTCGAGTGGGAGCAGTACAACAGACGTCATCTAACCAACAAGTAACCCCCTCTATTCCAGCCAATAACGTTTCCATAACCCGCTGAAAAATGGCTGGCGCGTTAGCAAGACCGTAAACCATTCGGGTATATTTAAATAGACCTTTTGGAGTATTTATTGTAGTTAGATCCTGTGACGAACTACTCAATTTAAATTGATTATACGCGTTGCTTAAATCCAATTTAGAGTACTGCAAACCACCCCCAATTTTAGCGAATACCTCTTCTATGCGCGGTAATGGATATTTATCTATTTTTAAAATTTTATTGAGTGTACACGAAAAATCTCCAGCTATTTTTACTTGTCCATTTGCCTTCAGTACCGGAACAATCGGTGTGGCATACTCTGAAAAATGTACAGGAACTAAAATACCTAAATCCGCAAGTCTGTTTAACTCATCTTCGACCTTATTTTTAAGAGCAAAAGGAATAGAACGCGGCTTAAAAAAAATTGGCCTCGCCCCCTCTTTAAGCTGAAAATCTATTTCGAACTTATTGAAACAACCTAGTTCGTCTTTCCAAAGGTCAGGGAACTCATTAAACAGCTGTTGCACCTCTCCTATACATTGATTATCAACACTTATTTTATTTACATAGCTTGATGCGAAATACATTTTAAACTTAGTCATGAATTCCCGGCCCACTAGCGGGGGTCCGCCATTTTGTATAACATAAAATTTAATGTTTTGGCGAGTTTCTAAATAGGAAACCATACAATTGAAAAAACCTAAAGGAATTATTTTATGACCATTGTAAAGACACATTTTCATATCTGTTTTAGTTAACTTATAATTTTTAAAATGTTGATTGTATAACTTTTCGGAAATAACATTAGTACCCGAACCAGAATCTAATTCCATTTGAAACTTCAATTTATTTATCTCTAATGAAATAGTAATAGGATCGTTATTAACATACCGCATATTGAATAGGTCGCATTCCTTACAGTCGTGACCGTTTTCATCACTCGCGTCATCACTAGCTAGGTGATGCAGTTTCACCTTTTCCTTTTTAGCCGTACACATCTTCTTCAAATGTCCTTTCTCACCACAGATTTGACAGGTATAATTTTTAAAACGGCACTTCACTGATTCGTGATTTTTATAACCACACACTGAACAACGCACACTGTTATCGCCACGTGCACCAGACGCTGCTGTTTCCCGCCTTTCGCGGGCCTGCCCAACCCTGTAGACAGGTTCTTCCTTCAGCGCCGCCGCTCCTGGCCCGCCATCCGTGGGTAGGAATGAGCGAGCTCCACGTGCGCACGCCGCCTGCTGAGCAATTTCCACAGCGTTTGCAAAGGTTAGACTCGACGAATCCTTCTCAAACAGACGGTCCCGTTCACGCCCTTCTCTTAGACCTAAGATGAACTTATCTCGCAGCAAAGTATCCAATAACTGCTCGCCGAATTCGCAGTATACGGCGAGCCCTCTCAAACGCGCCGCCCAGTCCTCGATGCTTTCGCCATCCATTATCACAGCTTCATAAAATTTCGCTCTGTCTACAAAAGTCGAGCGTTTGGGCTTGAAATGACCGTTGAGTTTGGACACTAATTCTTCGAAGGTCACTTTGTCCAGTTCCTTGGGGTGAGTCAGGTTCCTGGCCAGACGATATGTTTCGTCTGACAAGTGGGTGAGTAATAAAGACGCTTTATCCTCCCCCGTGATCTTATTTAATTTCATAAATTGATTTAATCTACCATAAAATATTTGCCAATCTTGATGTTTATGGTCAAATGTATTTAATGATCCGATATAACTCATTTTCGATACACGCGGGTAAGCAATTTAACTCGTCGCCAATGAAATGTTCGGGGAGCAATCAAACAACGGTGTTGCGTCAAGGCTAGTTTATTACTGACGAGTGTATCGTTCGGTGCGCCGCCGCCGCATGCGGTGGCGCTGCTGCAGCGCGCGCTTTGCGTTGCTACAGAATACATACATCACACACCGCCTAGCATTTAAAATCAAATGGAGTTTGAACAAAAACGCCGCGTTTTATAATCGTTGACGTTTGAACAGATACAATATGGGAATACATTTTTTTCTATTTCCCATGCCCAGAAAAAAACACTTGTGCGATTGGCCACAAAGTACTGCGAATGCGATGAAAAATCGGTGGTTGTTGCTCAGTCTCACCATGTGTTCAGTACAAGTTGTTTGTCGCTCTATTTAATTTTGAAGTGAAAACTTCTTTAGCGGCGTTGTACACTTTTTCTGTAATGGGTAAAAAATTTAAAACTCGCGTCAGGGTCACGTGACCAAAACTCGCGTCAGGGTCACGTGACCCTGATCGAAAATGAGTAAGACGTCATTCAAATTAAAAATAAAACATAGTAACAAAAAAGTTTTCACTTCTACCGGCACTCCTGGAGTGCAACCTTTTTTTTTTTTTTGCGACGTGGTTGAAAATCATAATTATCTAAGACCAAATGTACAATATTGTTTTTTTTTTTTAAAGAATTTAGACGTACTTGTCTAGAATATAAAGAATAATTAGTAAATTAAAAAAAATAGTGATCGTGATTCAAGTTTTGTGGCGCGTCCACAATCTGTTTTACTAGGAATTAGCATCTTGAAGTGAAAACTTCTTTAGCGGCGTTGTACACTTTTTCTGTAATGGGTAAAAAATTTAAAACTCGCGTCAGGGTCACGTGACCAAAACTCGCGTCAGGGTCACGTGACCCTGATCGAAAATGAGTAAGACGTCATTCAAATTAAAAATAAAACATAGTAACAAAAAAGTTTTCACTTCTACCGGCACTCCTGGAGTGCAACCTTTTTTTTTTTGCGACGTGGTTGAAAATCATAATTATCTAAGACCAAATGTACAATATTGTTTTTTTTTTAAAGAATTTAGACGTACTTGTCTAGAATATAAAGAATAATTAGTAAATTAAAAAAAATAGTGATCGTGATTCAAGTTTTGTGGCGCGTCCACAATCTGTTTTACTAGGAATTAGCATCGCCTAAACGACACTGCATTAGTTTCATAGAAATTACTCTTTTTATTATTGTATTTAGTAATAGTTTTTCTAAATAATAGCAATTTTATTTTTACATGAAGTGTGATATTTTATCCTACAAAAAAATGGGAAAGGCACGTTCGCGGGAAATTTATAATTTTGGTTGCTCTAATAGAACGAATAGAGGATGACACTACCATCATTTACTTCATTTAGCCAGCTGCTAAAGTGCAGCAGTAACAAAAGTTCTCCATCTTGTTCTGATTTCCCGCCAGAAACGTTAAGAAGTCTTTTTATGGCGATCGGACAAAAAACCTGCAATTTTGTTGTATAAACCAGTGGCGGCCTTAGGGGGGGCGAACCGGGCACCCGCCCGGGGCCTCGCGCTTGCAGGGGGCCTCGCGCAACAGACCAAGCAAAAGAAAAACTAGTAATTTTTATTAATTAAATACTTTTGATTTTTATTAATTAATTAGTTATGTTATTGCCTTAACGAGTAGTTAGGCTACTCATTAAGGCTACAACAATCGTAACGGCAAAATAAATAAGATTTTAGTTTAAGAAAAAGTCAAACCATCTATTTTTTTTAGGGTTCCGTAGTCAACAAGGAACCCTTATAGTTTCGCCATGTCCGTCCGTCCGTCCGTCCGCAGTTTAGCTCAGAGACGCACAGTACTAGAGAGCTGTAATTTGGTGTAAATATACGGATTTGTTGTGCCGAAAAAGTGGTAAAATAAAATCTCGTAAAATATTTTTTTTTAGGGTACCTCCAGTACTTACACGTAAAGTGAGGATTTTTTTTTTCTCGCCTACCCCATAGTGTGGGGTATCATTAAATAGGCCTTTAAAAAATAATGATAGTTTCCATTGACAATTTTTAGATAAAAAAATTTGTTTGTGAAATATTAAGCTTTAAAGTGCTAAATTTTGCTCGATTCGAGTGTCCCCCCCCTCTACCAGCTAAACGGTTATGTTTGGGGGTGTGAAAAAATTCACAATAGTAGTATATATAACGAAGTTTAAAAGAAAATTATCATGACTAAGTAGGCTTTACAACTTTACGAGTAATAGTCGACCAACTTATAAAATGTACTTGGAATCATATTTTCTTAAACAAAATGTATCGGAGACAACTGCAAATGTAAGTTTGTCAACTTTATTTTTACAGCTTTTATACGTATGTTTTTTGGGGATAGGTAGGTTTTTATCGTCAACTATTTTTAACTAAATTCAAAAAAAGGAGGAGGTTCTAAATTCGTTGTAATCTTTTTTCTTATGTATTTTCCCCGATTTCTCAAAGACTCCTGGACCGATTTTGAAAATTCTTCTTTTTAAAATTAAATTCAGCGAATCAGTTTAGTTAGTTCGCATAAGTATTTTGATGGACAACTACGGAACCCTACACTGTGCGTGGCCCGACACGCACTTGGCCGGTTTTTTTAAATTTACCATCTCTGATCATCTCAGTGTCAATCAACATTTATAATTTTGTAAAAGTATTTATTTATTACAATAATTTTGTCACCTGAACGTACGGCTAGTTTAGTTTAATCCGGTAGTTCAGACTTGTTTATGATGTTGGCTCAATCAGTGACGTAGCGAGACTGAATCTTGGAGGCCAAGAACCATCTGCGATGCTCTTTTTTTTGATGGAGGATGAAAAATATCGCGCGAATTTGTGATTTTTTTTAAACCCGTCGTGTGGGTCACTGTGTGCGAGGCCTCTTTTTTTTTGATGACTTGATGAAAAAATCGCTTTGCGAGGCCTCTTTGCCTCTTTCTGTTCACAGTTAGAATTAAAAAGTAAACAAGTTATCATGCAACTACGTGAACTACGGGGCCTCGCGCGAGAAGCCGAATTGCTAGACCTAAATAATTATGATCGTCGGCGCCATCAGCTTTGGCTCTATCAGTTCTCAGTTAGAAATAGTAGTAGAAGTTAAATTATACTGCTTTACTGAGAGGTAACAAAGTTGAGATTGCCGTTGTCTATTTTATTTTATTAAATCTCTAAGCGCGAGGCCCCATCAGGCTAGCTAGGGTCTGCAAAGCCACGCACCTACGTACGCCAGTGGGCCCAATGAATAATCAAAGTTCGAGACCTCATACACCGAACGTTACTTTGCAAAAAAAAAAAACGTTCATTTTGATAATTTTGCGTTTATGACCGTAAAGGACTAGTTGTTGATAACAAACTTTTCAGAGCGGTTTCAAAGATGTCTTTTGCTACAATATGAGAACCGATTTTTATCTGTAGTGTAGACCCAGTAATTTCAGAGTTGAGCTTTTCAATATTTATATTTTTTTCGCAAAACATTAGAGTTGGGATGTCTTAGTTTGTGACTTTTTGAAAAAATGAAAAAATGTTGGGAGCATTTATCTCGGAGACTATTAGGTTTAGTTTCTTTCATAAGAATTATCAAAACTTAAGAGACCATCCTAATAAATTCATGTTCTGGTTAGTTTAAAACAAACTCCGACTCGGTGGAAGCATGGCGGTCTACCGAAAAACAGCCCGCGGTTAACGCCAGTGCGTACGCGTCAACTAAGTTCTATTGATTAACAGTTTTGTGCCGCGGTTTTTACCCGCGAGCATTTTGTAGCAAATCACGGTTTTAAACTCAGTCGCGGGAAAAAACCACGGTGCAGCCGCTTGTATTAGTTTTCTAGGGGCACAAATTCTCGCCATTAAAAACCACAGCGGTTTAACCGTAGTGCGGCCTAAACTCCTTCAAAGTTCTTTTTCGAAAAAAGTTATAAAGTTGGAAAACATTCCAACTGAAGACATGATATCAGATACCGCCAAATTTGTTGTAAAAAAACGTTGATTTGAAATACTTTTGAAAAGCGCTAAATCGGAAGCTTTTGGCACTACAGAAACCATTTTAGTCTCATATTGTAGCAAATTTCTTTTTAACTCTTTCAATTTAACTTTAAGGTAATAATCGCCAAAAAGGCAAACAAAGTCTGCAAAAATCAGAACTACTCCATTTTACGCAAACACGGATGTTTTAAAACTCAAATTACATTTATTGTATAACTTTAGCATTTGTCCTCAAACATGACAACCAAACCTACTTTCGCATCACATACTTTTTATAAAGGGCAAGGGGCCTCGCAAAGAGTTGCCGCCCGGGGCCTCGCAATGGCTAAGGCCGCCTCTGGTATAAACAACAAAATAAAATAAAATGTGTTTAAAATTTATATTTTAAACACATTTTATGAATAATTTGGTGTTGTAATTTAAATGCATAATAGAATTAGAATAATTTAAATTCCATATTCTTTGTAGTTTTTTTTAATAAACATTTATTTATCGAAGTTCTAATTTTGATAATGTTTTTCCATGCATCAGTGAAAAAATTATGATGAATTGATGATAAAAGAGATAAAAAAATATGTTTTTAAATTCAAATCAGTAAATGTTTTATTCGTAAAATGTGTACTGGTACACACCACCAGATGGTGAAGGGCGTCCCGCTTTGTGAAAATGTGAACGCATGTTAATAAAACGCTCCGCTCGTGTGTTTGGGGCATTATAGATAATTGGGTATTGTCATTTTGGCACAGTATGCCAATGCTCATAAATTTTCTAAAAAATAGTAGTTTTTTTTTTTGTTATCTGGGGACATCAAAATCTGTGTCAAAATGTTATAAAATATATTTAGGTCTGTGAATGGACGAATATATTTATAAAATATTTGTTTGCATCAACAGGTATTTATATAATTTTGTATTCGTAAATGCATTGACATCCTTGTGATAAAATATTTCTACTAGAGTAATAAATGTATTTTGCGTGAAGGGAACACTGTATGAAATATTGAAGTTTTAGAAATGAAATACATAAAACTTAGGTTTTCAATAATTTCGCGACAGTGGCGCTGGTGGCGGGGAAATCGTCAAACTTTCCCCGCTCATCGGACGTCGATTTTGCAAAATATGAGAGCCTTAATGTTACAAATCAAGATTCATTTGTATGCAAAAATTGTAACAAGTGACTGTTACAAACTGAAAGAAAGAAAAAAAGGACTTAAACGATGAAGTGACGTCTGATAGGAATGGGACAAAAATACGTGTGACTCTAAGTAGAATGGGATTACGACAGGAAGACGATTTTTTCAAATTAGGTTGTCTAGTTTAGCTCCAGTGAAGTAATGCTCGGATATGCGAACTGTTAAATTACAAGCGAATGTTCCCGGTAAGGTAGCGCTTTATCACAAATAAAAAGACTCAAAGTAACCTAGAATTTAACCATACCAACCAAGTAAATAGCACTTATTCATTTGAAAAAAAAGAGTAACGTAGTTACTTCGCTTGAGAGTGAACTTTGCACCTCCTTCGAATGACGTAGTATTCGCAAACATGATTACATAATTGAACAAACATGGATAATTGATCAAGAAAACAGAAATATTGTTGCTTATTTGACAGTCATCAAGTTTATACAAGACAGAGGAAAAGCATAAAACATAATATTGATCCCTGAATTTAAATAAAAACACGACAATTCTAATTGCAAGCTGCATGTAAAATATCGGAATAATTGAATATAATTATGTGAATAGAACATAATAGTGTCTAAAATATACAGTCATAGTTGAAATCAGATTTTCACGATAATGTTTTGTTTGTAGTCATGGTTTATAATTAAACTAATTATAATTCTACAGAAGTTCGCGTAGTATGAAATTTTATCGCTATTTTCTAAGGCCCAGTTTTACCACAAAATATAATACATTTAATGATAAACATTTTTAAAGCATCAAATTTTTAATCAGTTTTTCATTAATGTTAGACATACCATTATTTTCATACAAACTGTTCTAAAAGAAAGAACTTTTGTAGTATGTTGGGAATATTAATAGTCCTTGTCGATACCTCACACAATGGGTGGACAAGTGCAGGGTGTCACAACCCGAGGCTACGCAAGCGCCGGTGATGACCCACTCACTCGGCTTCCATGCCCAGACACAAGGCATTTTTTTGTTACCACAAACATTGATTGTAGTATAAAACCCCAATCGAGCTTAATCATTGATCCGGCTCGAAGGACCAAAGCGAAGCCCGACATTTCTTTAAAAGTTAAAAATAAGTTTAAAGCCTTTTTGGGGCATATAGATACAATTATAAGATACAGTTATAAGTAGAATATTAAAGATTTTGTTTTTGTATATCAGCTGAATACTACTTATCCTTACATAATTCAAATAATGGTATTCCCGTTACCCTTTTGTCCCAGATCCATTCACCATGGTTTACCTTACCAGCCATGGATCAAGTCTGCACCAGTATTTTTAAAACCCATTTTCTGTGCACAGAAGTGTATATTCCCGATTGAAATACAGCCTATTTTGGCATAGCAATAAAATTTCAGACCACAAGACTTTCGAGCATAATTTCTATGGTCTTAAAACAAGCATACAAACAAGGCCAAGTACAAAGGAGAATACCAATTTGAGGTTGGAGCCAATGTGCAGCCAATCAGGCCATTGGGACTTCATGACTTGTTCTGGCTGTGTTGGTAGGAGGAGGGCGGCAATGCAACATATACTGACTGCTACTGCCACTACATTTATTGGTTGTGGTTCTCTGCAATAGAAAAATATACTTTCTTACTTCTTATGATGGAATGTTTTTCTTTTTTGGTGCGTTTATGTACAAACATATAAACTTACACGCACAAACACCCAAACCCGGATCAACTACTTGTAGATCATACAAATATTTGCTCCGTGCAGGAATTGAACCCATGACACAAAGCGCAGCATTCCAATCGCTCAGCCGCTGTACCAACCATTACGTCAAATTCCTTTCACTATACTTTACGAATTTTTATTTTTTTTGTCAATGTAGCCGAGCAACCGACTTTTGTGCCGTGTAGCGGGTCACCCATGACACAAGATTACCCAGGTGGGGGGAGGGGGGCAAAAGATAAATTCTTTTCTTTGAAAAAGAAGTTGAAGTTCCTAACTGTTGTCAGTAATTGTGTAACATTTGAGATCAAGGCCACAATACTGGTTATAGAACATTGTTACATAATATTATATTTCGAAACATAATATACCATTTGAGATCAAGGCCACAATACTGGATAAAGAACATTCTTAGGTAATATTTCTCTTTATGTTGCATAATTGCAAAAGTTGATCAAATATTATGCAACAACAATGCATGATCATTAGAAGATCAAGTTTAGAGCTGCAAATACTTAAAGTGGTTTCTATTGGTATTACTGCTGCCCTCGTAGATGAACTTAGCTGAGAGAAGGATGTATCAAAGTTATTTTTGCAGTACAACAACTTAAAACAGCATGTTGTTTTGTAATTAATTTGAAAGTCAGTACACAAATATTTAAATATCAATTGAATCTTTATTATCTTTTTTTATTACATTATTAATTTGTCATCAACACAACAATAACATCAGCTGTTATCTATTGTACTAAGTTATTTTCTTTTCACTGTGTGAATGACCTATGAAAATACTGAAAAATGATTACTTTGTTTCTATAATGCTTATCAATTATATTATTGTTGCTTACGTTTCAATGACGTAAATAGATAAGACTTTGTTTTGTTTTTAAATAATTTCGTAAAGTTGAAAGAAACAAGTCCAAGATTTATAACAGATCTATTGTGACATCATGACCTATTTATTTTTATTAAATAGCCTATTTTAAAGTTATTTATGTAGGTGAATATTTAAATACAATTTGGATAGACTAAGGCCTGGTATCCACCAAAGTGGAGAGGAGATGTGTTTGAATAATCAATCAGATATCCACATCTCCTCTCCTCTCCGATTTGGTGGATACCGGGCCTTAGTCATAATTATTAAATGGGTGAGTAAATACTCTGTTTCTGTTTGAACATGTTTTAATGTTAAATAGAGAGAAACATCTTTTGCTTCAATTTTTTTTTTTTTTGCAAGTACTGACCTGTGAGATGGGTGCTGGCAGGGTGTCACTCTTGAATGTTCTTCAGGAGTGGGCCTCAAAGGAGCTGCTTTACCCACAAGTGGGTGAAAATTATCCCCTAAGCTCTCCTGATTTGTATTAGATGGCTCTCCTTCTATCAATTTTGTTAGGATATCTCTTTTACCCAGTGCCTGTAAAAATTGTGTTTTTTCATTGAATACATAATATTTAACACAAGTCAGACTCATTTATTTAAATAAAACCTGACACTTGTGTTGAATTACTGAAACACAAACTGTATCAACACCACATAGATTTCAAGGAAACGTTGTTTAAATAATTTCGAAAGGCTAATTAATTATTCATACCTGCTGTGTGTTTTTGTCATACATTGTTATCCTAAACTTTTCAACGGTGTCACAATGTGTAACAGATGGCTGTGTATAACGAACAACTATGTCTATGCAGCTCTGTGGAGCGATCACACCCTCGGGGTCGATCACTGTGAATTTCTTCGGAGATGTACATAGTACTGCAAAAAACCATAATCATACTACACAAAAAACTACGAGAAAATTACGACACGTTTCAGATTCATACAATACCTTTAAAATTAACAGAGAAATCGTACGGATTATAAACAGTCAGTAATTGTTTATGAGTGTGACGAGCATTTAGATAGAATTCTAAAGAAACTGGAAACACAAAAACAGGGAAATTTTTCATTTTAAATTTTATTTCGCAAACAGCACAATAGAAAAACAATAACAATTTTTACGATTGTACAACTGACAATCAACTGACACTGACAATGACATTTTTTTTTTTTTTTTTTTTGGAATTTTATGGCCTGGTAACTAGACCTTTAAGCCAAGACTTCATCAGTTTATCAGTTCACGAGCACTTTACTTGCTTCACTTTTCACGTTATGTCAATGTCAATGACTGACAGCCAAATCTCAAATATTTACACATGAATCCTTGATGAATTTGTATATTGGTTTATACAGGTCAACATTTTTTAAAATCATCTTGAGGCGGCGGGAGGGATCGTTTGTTATAATCACTTCACTTTCACTTAGTTCACTTGCCAAAATTAACCGTTCCAGAGAATATGTGGGGCACGAAAATATCAAATGTTCCAAGTTTCCAAATCTACCGCAATTTATGCATCTGCTATCCTCAGTAATGCCAAGTCTGGCTAAATGTGCAGGTGTCTTAGTGTGGCCAAAACGAAGGCGATTGATGGTGGTGATAAATTCACGGCTTCCAGACTTCAATTCGTTATACCATGGCTTAACTGGTAAGTCTTCTTGTATGCTTCCATACCACTTTCCCTTAACTTCTTGATCCTTTTTCCAAAATTCTCTCCACAGCTTTTTTAATACAATGTTAATAGATGCATAACAGTCTGTCATTGGTATATTTACAATAGATGATACATCTAACGGATTTATTCCTTCAAATGCAGTCTTATCAGCAATTTCATTGCCTGTTATTCCTTTATGTGAAGGGATCCACATAAAAGCAATTTCCAGGCATTTTTTTTTACAATTATGTAACATTTCCTTAATTTTATATATCATATACGAAGTTTTAAAGTGTAACCGAGAGTTTTCCAAAGCTTTAATTAAACTTAAAGAGTCTGTAAGAATAAGAAACTTTTGATGACTTTTAACTAATGTAATAATCTTGAGTGCCTCTAAGACTGCATAAGCCTCTGCAGTAAATATACTACAATTAGTGTCCAGAATAAAGCTTTGAGAAAATTTATTTTGAGGATTATACACTGCACTACGGACATGATTCTCACCCTTACTCCCATCAGTATAAAGTTTGTAATAATCTCTATTTTTGCTTAAAAATTCTAACATATCCTGATTGTTATTGATAGTCTCCTTAAATATAGTAACATTAATAAATAAACAATCATAAGAATGAGAATAACAAGGCCATGGAGATACAGTGTGTATTGAAGTGTACTTTTTCTTAATTTCCAGCAAGATGCGGGGCAATCTAGGAGACTGGCCACTGAGAAGATCAGCACCAGTCAGAGGAGTATTGCAGTCTATGTCACAAGGTACTATTCTTTTAATTATATCTTGATTATTTGATGCTAACAGCTTCACACTATGTCTTTCTGCAAGTAGTAACCTTCTCAATACCAGAGGCATGGTGTTTGTTTCAACCTCCATTGCCCTTATGGGTGTTGAGCACATAGCTCCTGAAATGATTCTCAATGCCTTATTCTGAATAATATCTAATCTATTTACATACCTACTGTCTAAGTAAGCTAAACAACTATAGTCAAAATGACTTCTAACTATGGATTTGTACAGAACTGAAAGTATCTTTGGGTCAGCCCCCCAAGATACTCCTGCAAGACATCTCATAATATTAAGGCCTTTTGCTGAATTTTGTAAGATGTATTTAATGTGCTTTTCAAAAGATAAATTATTTTCAATTACTATGCCCAAAAATTTGTGATGTTCTACTAGAGGAATTACTTCATCATTAAATATAATAGAGCTTGAAGGAAAGTCCTTACTGAAAATCATGGCACTACTTTTAGCTGGATTAATTTGTAGGGATAATTTGTCATTGTAATATGAATGTAGTTCCTCGAGAGCTTGGTTAATTCTATTTATAGCTATATCAACATCATTGTTTATAGAATAAAGTACAAGGTCATCAGCAAATTGTAAAATATTTACAAAATCAGTATTTACATATTTACAAATCTCACTGGTATATAAATTATATAATAATGGGGACAAAATTGCACCTTGCATAGTGCCCTTGGATACCAATCTTGGGCCATGTAAAATATTATTATGCTTCACATATAATGTCCGATCAGTTAAAAATTCATGTACCCACTTAGCAAGTAGGCCAGGTATTCCTAAGCCAGTTAACACTCTAACTAAGATTCCAGGATGAACATTATCAAATGCTCCTTTTACATCCAAGAAAGCACATGCAACACTAGCATTACTATTTTTTGCATGTTTCAGGTCTGAAATAAGGGATAAGAAACTATCAGCACAGCTTCTACCCCGTCTGAAGCCATATTGGATATTTGGAATGATGCTGTTAGCTTCTACAAACCAATCAAGACGGAATTTCAAAATGTTCTCAAATATTTTACCTATACATGAAGACAAGGAGATGGGACGATAAGAGTCTGCACTATCTGGCGGTTTATCTGGTTTAAGGACTGGAATGACACATTGAGTTTTCCACGACTGAGGAATTATTTGTTTTGTCCATAATGCATTAAATATATCTAGTAAAATATCTTGAACTGCCGAATCTAAGTTGGTTATTAGTATGTAGGGAAAATCGTCTAGACCAGGACTAGTGTTTTTCCGTGACTGAAGGCTTGAGTGGAATTCATTTTTCGAAAAAGGCTCTAACAGAAACTTGGATTTCTCATCATTGTTATTAAGATTATAGTAAACATCAAGGTCATCTACAAGTACCGTAGTGCCTTCTGACAACTTATCTAAAAATGAAGGGATGAACTCATCACTATTTGATCGGTTATTATTTTTATGCATACCTTTAAACATTTTAATGTAGTTCCAGATAATACTTATTGGAGTGGTTCTATTGAAGTTGTCACATAGTCTTCTCCAGCCATTTTGTTTTTCTTTAGCTATAGTCCTTTTTTTAATAGCATCAATCCTTTTATATTCAAGATAGCTTTCCATACTAGGATTAGCTCTATAGAACTTTAGGGCCTCATAAGAGTTGATGACACTCTGTTCACATTCAGTATTCCACCAGGGTGCTGGAGGCTTACTTTGAAAAGTTGTGGTTTTAGTAAATTTCGGTATACACTCTTGCTTAAGTGTATTAAGTCGAGAACAAAACTGGTCATAGGATTTCAAAGGATTTTCATAATCTATAGTGAAATCATTAAATATACTACTGGATAGCTCGCTAAACTTTATCCAGTCTGCTTTGTTGTATAAAAACTTGTCAATTGGTGGATTTACTTGATATCTGTCTATTGAAAGTGTAATATCAGTTATAGTTGGAAAATGGTAACTACTCATATTGTCGTCGTGTACTGACCACTTACAAAGAGGAGCAATACTAGGGCTACTTAAACTTACGTCAATAGCAGATGGGTTACAATTGGGATTGTTAAGCGTTGTAAAGTTACCTTCATTTAATATACATAGGTTACATTCTTCAATTATATCAAACAACCGCTGACCACGTGGTTTAGTGGAAACGCAGCCGAAAGCTATGTGGTGAGCATTAAAATCGCCTGCTACAAATCTAGGTTCAGGTAAATCGTTTATTAATTTCTTTAATTTATTAATTCGGTTAGCACCACTTCTAGGTGGGCAATATACACATAAAATAGAAATTTTACCAGTTTCAACACTTAAAGATAACGCAATTGATTGGACATCCTCATAGAAAGCTGTTTGTAATAAATTATATTTTAAAAATGGTTTTATAAGAATAGCTACGCCTCCATGTCCATTTTGTGAATTTTTGCTATGCATATTGTATCCAGGTATGTTACATACTTGATTATCTTTAAGCCATGATTCATTTAATAGACAGATATCAATATTACGATCTTTTAGAAATTTTATTAGTAAAGGCTTTTTGTTTTTAATGCTTTGAATGTTGAAATGAGCGATTCTTAGTAATTGTGAATTGTGTGTCTGTGTATGGTCCATTATGACAAGTTTTTAAATAAAATTTCCTTAATTGATGCTGTAGTGATTGGAGAGTCATCAGCCCTATTTGCCAAGGCAAGTATAGTTCGCACGATAGCCGTCGTTAAATCATTACTGTCCAACAACTGCGCCTTTACATCGACAACAGAGGTAGCTTTGGTTGGTGCCTGTTTATTTACAGAGGAACTACTACTATGAGACTTATTTACATATGCATTCGGTTTATTTACATTATTATTATTATTTACAATTTGTTGGGGGCTCTTAAGAGGAGGAAAGTCATTTTTAGTTACAGTTGACGCATAACTAGTATAACTTATTTTACTTTTTTTGTCTAACATTTTTTGGATCTTAACTGGACAGGTTTTTGAAATAGCCAGATGAGGGCCGCTGCAATTTACGCAGCAGAGCTCATTCTGCTTTTCACATTCCTTATAGTAGTGCTCTCCTGCACAACAACTGCAGCGCTGCTTCGCGTTGCAGATCTTGGCGGAGTGATTAAATTTAAAGCATTTAAAACATTGTTGGAGAGGAGGAATATATTCAAACACCCTGTACGAGAATAAATCATATTGAACATTATCGGGCAATGTGCTTGACAAGAATGTTATGCTCACAGTTTGTAAAGCGACTCGTTCATGACCTACTTTTTTGGTAAATCTTCTAATTGAGATTATTTAATATATTGACGACAGCTTTGTATACAAGTCCTTGTTTGAGATGTTGGTTGGCACGTATCTAATTACACCCGTTTTTTCAATATGGGCAGCGGGGATGAACGCCCGCATGCTGTTCTTCTCCAGGAAAGTGGTATTATTTATAAAATTATTAGCCGTATTAAATTGTTTAAAGACCACCACGATCTTGTTTGCATTTATTCGCCTTATTGATATCACGCCTTTGATGCCCGTTGTAAATATATGATTAAGATATATAGGGCTTTTGTTCCCCAGTCGCTCATTATTTGTCGACTCCACGAACACCTTAAATTCCGTAGATAGAGAATTCTCAGGATATAGTCTTTTATAGCTTGGTTTTATATAAGGTAGGTAAATGTTTTCCTCACCGCCGCCGCCACTTTTGTCCAAATTGTCCGGTCTGGCCCTTTTAAGGCTAGGGGTCGGGGGATCATGGCCCCCGCCCTCGTTACCTTCCATTTCTTATAACACTATATAATACACTAGTTATGTACAACCACTTTAAACGAATATTTACAACTTTTATACAAAAATTTTACAATTTTAAGAAAATTTTTCAAAATTCCGCGCCTGTTCGGTTCAAATTCCCGCCAAAGAATCGTTAGCTCTTTATTTTTTATCCTGACAATGACATTACGATGAACGGTGTTGCCAACTCTAAGTTTAAGCATAGAACACCTAATACATGGACCTAAAAAAAAAGCCGGACGGAACTTCACTAAGAAACAAGTGAAGCACCAAAATGGCGTCTGCTTTACTATGTGTGGGTTTCTAAAGGGTTGCCAGATGAAGGAAAAAATTACCCATTTTCAAACAATATTTTAATAAGATCTCCCCTCGAACTTAGTTTTAATCATGGACCTAAAAAAAAGGTCCATGGGTTTAATTACAAGTTTTTGTGACGTATACCTATTGTTAAAATAAAGGTAAAATAATTAAAACAAGATCAAAATAATAGTAGATTGTATGACAAAGTAATATTTTTACGGCGAGGGCGCTATTTTGTATCCAGAGCGAAGTAAGGGATTCTACAGTAGAATCCTGAGCGTAGCGCTCTTATAAAGAGGATTAAAAACTCATTAGTGCCCGCTAAAAGCTTCCTATCAAAAGTGCGCGGCAAAGTTATTTGCGGCGCACTTATAAAGAGGATTAAAAACTCATTACTGCCCACTAAAAGTTCCCTATAGAAAACACCAGTTTTGGGCACACTTAAAGGCGAACCAAGTCGTCCTTTTCGAATAGGTGGAATGAAATAGTAGATAATTAACCAAGGGGATAAAGCAGTGTCTTCTGTCGCAGGTGACGATTTAAGTCGCGAGCATAACGAAGGACTCGAGGCTTACTCCCGAGCGTAGCGTAACACGCGTCCTGAGTGTAGCGAGGGATTTAAGTTCACCCAAGACTGACAGCTTTATCACTGAGGAAAATACTCTACTTTTCGTACCACTTGCGAACTTTAACATAATACTAATATGAGATAAGCATTATTTAACCATTTAAATTTAACAATAACTTATTTAAAAAAATAAATTAAAACAAACTAAACGTTTATGTATTTGAAGAAAACAAAACGCGGCAAATTCCTAGTCGGAAAAGCAAAGGCATCAAGATCATACGGCCTCTTCGGTTTTCGTAATTTTATTTAATCACTGCATAATAAAAATGCGTATTCCTTTTTCAAAAAGTTGTATAATGCTTTACATACAAACTCAATGGTGTAAAGACAGACTGATGTAGTTCACTATCGGTAAGTATTCGAAATTCAAATCACATTCTCTCCCTAGAGGATGGATTTCATTCATCCTCTAGGGAGAGAATGTGAAATGAATTAATTACCTTTGTTGGTACGGCGTAAGCAACAACGCGAACAAGTCCGCCTTTAGTTGAGTACAAACAATGCTTCTCAAAATGTATACTGCAGATTACACTAGATTTTGATGGATTCCAATTATTTTCACGTCTACACTCCCTTATTATTTTAATCCAAACATTTTTCCAATCATCATTTGAGGGAAATGTGTAAAAATATAGAAGAATACAATAGGTAGCGATAAATAGTAACATAAAATATAAATCTCCCCATTTTAAAATAATTTGAACCTTGAAATAGTTGCAACACTGATTGATTTCGAGATGTTTATTAAATTTATTGACGTAAAATCGAGAAATAAGCTTCAAATTGACATGCTTACCTATGAAAAGTGATCCCCTGGCTTTTTTTGATTGAACCACTGTGGTTTCGGCAACTTTTCACAACACATGACGGCATAGTTTTGATTTTAGTAGACAAAATAACACCGTATAAAACCGCGAGTGTCGTTCGAAGCGTAATGGCCGACGGCTGACTTACTATGGTATGAATGTGTGTGTTCTGGCGTGTACATTATTAGCGCACTGACTTACTATGGGTGCTTCACTTGTTTCTTCGTGAAGTTCCGTCCGACTTTTTTTTTAGGTCCATGACCTAATAGTTTCAAACGAATAAAAATATTGTGTGTGTTTATCCATTGTATAACGTCTTCATTTTTTAGGTTTTTGCCTGACCCACTGGCTCTTTTGATTTTATGTACATACAAGTTTATGCTCTTTCATCTTTCTGAACACGGAGTCAATTTTGTTTTGCCATGAACAGCTGCAGGCGCGTCGTCGTTATCGCTTGACCCTGAGGGCTATTACGCACTTCGTCCAATCCGAACTCGTGAAAAAAATCACGGACAGAATTCGGATATTGCTTACGCACTACTCCCATTTCTGACAACCAGCCGCATACCCCCGCTCGACCCACTGCCTCATTGCTCGTACGCAGCTTTGATTCAACTCGGACGCAGTGCGCGAGCGTTCATACAAATAATACTATGGCTACTTCGGTCCGTCATTTTTTGAGGATGAGGGAAATCGGATCTAGTGCGTAAACTACCATAGAAATAGTTCTACGGCTACGACGTACCGTATTTTCACGGGTTTGGATCGGATTCGGATCGGATGTAGTGCGAAAACGACGTTAGGAAATTTATCCTTGGGTAACTTTATGGGGAAACTAAAGCCTGCTCTACACTACTCGCGAAGTTGCGTCGACGACACTACACTACTCGCGAAGTTGCCTGTGTCATCATTGTGCCTTTTGACTCGGTCGCAGAAACCGACAATAAATGGAAGTCAGCCGAAGTAAGCCGAAGTTGCACGAAGCGAAGCGAAGTGCCCTTCTACACTATTGTATTCGGTCAACTTCGACCAATCAATAGCCCTTTATGTTCCGAGGTCACAGTAATGAGATAAATCCCGCGACCATTTTATCTTCCCTTGGGACAATTTTGGATAATCTTGGGATGAATGATGATGACATATTTCTGAGTATAAACAATATTTTACAGTTCAAAGTATTTTATTTAATAAATACAAAATTTCCTAACTGTTTTAATATACACTATATTTTATGATACAAAGAAATGATGACAAATACAATAACAGGTAGCAAATTGGAAATAACTAGATGATGTACAGCTATTAAAATGAGCCAAGATTATGACATGATGGGGCTATTTAGTATTTACCAGTAAACATTCTAGCACCTAATTAAAAGCTAAAATAAAATCACATAATATTGTGTAAGGTAAAAAAGGACCTAGTTTTTAAACAAATAATTAAAAATTAATAAATAAGAACCTAGTTATTACTTATATTTTTAGGAACAGACAACCAATTGAGCTTTACAGATGCCAATTTTACCCAGGATGATATTTTTTCTAGAAAATATGTGTTTGTTTAAAAGTTTATTAGAATATAAATTAATATTTAAAATAAAATAGTTTCATTCCATTATTACTGTAACATACTTTTGTCAGATCTAAAGAGCGAACTTAGACTTGGCTCAAACTGAGCTCAGTCGCACTTCATCCAGAAATGAACCTTATTCGAATACAGTAAATTTTCTTATTCATATAATCGCAATCACCCTAGCTAGTAAGAATGTATACATTAAACTAATTAATTTAAAGTTTATTTTAGAATGAAGTCCAGAAGAGTAAAACTTGAGCAATTACTGAGTTCGCTGTTTAGATCACAGCCTTAGAGAGCATATTTACAATAAGATATAGTATTTATTAGCCGACTGATAAGCGACTGTAGACTGGGTTATAAGAAATGCAGTGAGCAGTATAATTTTCAACAAAGGAAACTCAGAAGCAACATTGCCATTCTAATTTTCAATCTATTACATTTTTTGATTAATATTTTCTGAGTTTTCCTGATTGGCAGTATTCAATTTTATTTAATTCAATCAAATATATTTTTTATACATTTATAATTAAAGTGATGGGTAACAGGTTACAAAATGTAAAAATGCTTTTTTTAGAAAACGAAGCTAGTAGGCACTATGTGTATATTCGTTTCAATATCTATAGGCATAATTGGTACAAGGGAATTCCCCTTCTGAGTGAAGTAAACTAAAAGCATCCTTTTTCTAACAATATTAAAGATTACTATAGATGAGAAGACGACACGGATGGCGTAGTATCCAAACAAATATTTGTATGGCTTACAAGTTGTTGTTCGGGATCTGGATGTGTGAGATTTAAATGTTTGTAAAAGTATACATGATATAGGAGAAATTCCTAATGTATATTTTTTTTAACAAAGTTTCAAACCGAGAGATCAAACAACTGTGAAACGACTGTACGTCGTCACGAGGAATAGTATGTATACACTAAGCAGTATTTATTAAACTTTTGCCTTTTCATTAGACTTCTATTTTGGAAGCCAGAGTTTTACGAAAAAGGTTTATTTCAAAATGGAAAGCAGTATTTTACGAGCAAATAGCGTTTGAATTTTGTTAAGTGTTAACATGTTATTGCTCGTGACTGTACTACAGAGCCATATGAAACAGTGCGCTTAATAAAATTTTGACTAAATAATTTTATTGGTAAGGATATAACATGGCTACCGCAGGGTCTTCCGTCTCAAAAGTGATGAGGACGTCTTTGAACTTGTCCAGGAGTTGCATCAGTTGCGATCGGCTCACGTTCTCCATAAACATGATCTCTTCTAAATGCTGTTCGCCGCGGAAGTAACCTGGCAGAGAAGGAGAGATATGAGTTTTATGTCCTCGAGTGAGTGATTACATGAGTTTCTTAGTATTTCTGTTTATTGTTGAAGGTTTCAGGGACAAATATCAAACCACCTAAGTGAGAATGAGTCGAGTCGAGGAAATTAAGAGGTTTTGATTTAGAATACGGGTGAATGACAGTTTCTTTTCACATACAAAATGTGAACAAAATAAACGCTGCTACATCAAACAAGAAAAAGATAACGTGTAAAATGCTCTGTGAATAAACCTTTAGGTGCAGTTTTTTTTTTATATTATAAAATGTTTGTAGCCCGAATTTTCAGTTCATGCGTACTACTATTAAATTAAATTTTTTCTGCCTGTAAACTTCTATCATGTTGTGATACTTTCTATCTGGGGCGAAAGCAGGATTATTTTTGACTATCTGACACTACTCGTCGAGAGATATTCTGTTCGTTTGCTTTAGAAGCCATATGCAAAAGTTTTTTTTTTTTGAAGAATAGTGGCGTCATTTTAACTGTCAATCTCTTGATTACTTCAACATTATCATTACCTTGGGGGGTATTACAACGTCTTAAAACCAGTCTTGTTCCGGCGAGTGAAAGTGACAGATCTATACAAGTCGTCTAGCGCCATCTCGTTCACTCACTGGAACAAGCCTGGTTGTAAGACGTTGTAATACCCCCCTTAACCTCTTGTTATCATACCTTTTTTATGCAACTGTGCCAGTAACAGCAGATCATCCGTGTTCTTGGAGGCAGGTACAGCGGCCAGCGCGGCTCTTTCCTCGGTAGTGAAGGTGTCCAACAAGGACTCAGTGCTGGGAGGGTCGCTGGGGATGCGACACGCGTCCACCACGTCACAGCTGGCTGGCACGTTCCACACTGTTGGAGGTTGGAAGCTGGAATGGAAGTTTATAGGTTTAATAACGAAATTTAGAAGTTTAATTATAAATAGTGCGGAAATACATAGCTTCAGATGTTAGTAATATAAATATTCCACAACTATCACACAACGCCATTTAGTCCCAAGCTAACCAGAGTTTGTGCTATGGGTACTAGACAACTGATAAACATACTTATATATTTCCAAATACATACATATTATAGATAAATTACACCCAGACACAGAACAAATGATCGTGCTCATCACACAAACATTTGTCCTGGGTGGGAATCGAACCCACGACCTCCGGCATAGCAGACTTGTACTGGTCACTAACCACTAGACGAACAGGCCAGTCGCGTAATAGCAAGAGCATAGTTTAATCAGTCAGTAGTCAGGAGATCATCTCTTATAAAGAAGATTCTGAGAGAAGTGGGCCATAATAAACCACGGCGGGTCCAGTGAGACTATGGATACATTTCTTCAAACTAATAGTGCTGTTTATTTCTAAGTGTGCTTCACCATTTTGAGATCATTGTTATAAAAATATTAGTATGATTGTAATTCCTCTTGTAGAATCAATTCCATCACATCCCATTGCTTTCAATTTTAATATTCGACGTTCAAAGGTGTATGCGATGCGATGGCATAAATGAAATAAATTATTTGATTTTTGACTTTGACTTCTTAGCCAGTTCATAACATAGAAGTTGGCTGTTTGACGTCCGCGCTTTAGTATGCAACTTTCGTGGCGTCTACGGCCTATGCATGGTCTAAAACACAAGAGCGGTAATAAATTGAAAATATGACATCATCAATAAATAAATAAATTACCTCATTTCACTCTGCAACTTCAAATTTAGAGAAACACCATTCTTCTTATCAGTGCCATTGAACATTCCATTAATTTTGAGTCGCGGCGATATATCCTGATCGCTCTCAAACCTATCTTCATCGCTGCTCGTATCTTTATTCAATGTCGCCTCACTGTCTTTCAAAGAAAGATCCGATAACCGTGAAGGCAGACTCTTTTTATCCGAATCTATCTTTTCAATAGACAAGTTCGATATCAATTCTGGCTTTAAATCCGAGTGTCCATTTTCTAAAACTTCTCCGTTACCGTTGACACCATTAATAGTGCCATTCATATTGCTAGATATGCCACTATCAACTGAGTTTCCTTGTATTTTCTTCTGTAGTTTTTCTTTAGCATCAAAGTCACCGTTTGTGTTTGGTTTGATTCCGTCAACAACATCTATGCCGCCGTCATCAAAGGAATGGTTCGCAGAGTCGGCTTCTCTGAACTTTTCGTATTTAATATGTTCTGATTCAATGATAATGGGTTGTGTGTGTGAGAAGTCTGTTTGGTTGAGATTGTTTTCTGTAGGGTAATCTTCATCCGAGTCTGGGAAAGTGTTGGTTGTCTCTCTCGGTTCGACAGGTTCAGGCACATTGAGCTGCATTTGATTGAGGGACGAGAATGACACGCTGCAGGATTGGTTGAATACGTCGTGTTTCTCGCAGTAGTATTCTTTTCCATCTGTGAAAATTAGTAAATTGTGACTTAGATCCTTTAGGTTAAGGAGTACTTTTCAATGGCAAAGTTTAACGTTTCCAATGGGTTGCTAGTTTGTTACAGATATTATTTTGCCTGAAATCCTTGAAGGGTATGGCTATGATAGACTGGATAAAATTGCTAGTTATATTTTAGAAGAAGGAGAGTTCGCAAATGAATGGCAAAAAAAAAACAAAATGCTTGCCAATGGATATCACCCAAGACGCGACCTCACGCACTTACGAAGCGCCGCGGCAAGACCGCTCTTTGAGTAGCTGGAGAGACGTAACGGCGTTTCTCACCTTCTGCATGACGCAGATACGCGGACACAATTGTTACAGGGGAGGCAATCCTCCTTCTTACGCCTTAGCCACCCCACCCACGAGCTTGTGGGTGGTTATGACTGCTATACACGCAACATGGAAAGTGCATCTATGAAACATACCCGGGTCCCGTCCCCAGTGCGGTGAGTTGAACTGCACGTATGTGTGCAGCTGCAGCAGCAGTCGTCGCCGCAGCAGCCACGCCACGCACCGCGCCAGCCGCGCGCCCCCCCCGCCCCCGCCGCCGCACCCGCCACACCCGCGACGGGACACGTACCATAACGGAGCCGGCAGAGAGAACTCACTAAGCATCTGGAGAGATTTCATTCAATTATTGGAACGAAGTTCCTTATCGCGCGTTGCGAAAGGGGGCTAGACGGAAAAAAATCTAACGAAAAGTTGTCACGACACTTTTTTGCCTCGCCCCGCACCACGCGCCTGCACCCCGCGCCCCTTACCCCTCACTCAACCCCCGTTCCTCGTGACTCTTGTCGTATTGCGGCGTGCACATGTTTCTGTCTCTCTCTTTCTCAAGTCAGATATTTTCGTTTCGTCTTTCTATTTCGCATTGAACAGTGTGGTGTTGCGACGATTATTTTTGTTAACTTCGTTCCATCCGGGTGTCCCTTGACACCTCTCAAGTTTTTTTTATGGCCACAGTCAGGCCTACTCTTATGCACCGCTTCAGGTGTTAAGTGCCTAGGCGGCCAAAGCATGGCCGACTGCCCAAAGGACAAGTGACTCAGTCTTGAACCGCCCAGATGTGTGCTTTGTGGCAAGTAGGATACCCGTTTATCAACCGCGGTTGTCCCAAAGCCCCCATATACACTTCTGCCTAGTTAACAAAGCTCGTCGCCACCTGCCAAGACAAAGAATCCCCTTCTATTAAGATACCCTCTTCACAGACGCGCGACCGCTTTAGCCCCAGAAGACCACCCATTAGAATAAAATAGAATATACTTTATTGCGCACCATAATTGTTACACCTGCTGAACCAACCAAGAGTTTCCCAGCTTTAGACCAAATGTCCCCCAAACCCGCCCCTATCTTCAAACCCCCGGCTCCCGTGCCTAGCCCCGTGTCCTCTCACAAAGCCACTCACAGTTACCTCTGTCCCGCGGCTAAGGCAATGACCATAGAAATCGTCTTTGGTGTCTACAAGGCCTTCGCCTTTGCGTCAGGTGGCCAATTTTGTGCTGCCACCTGGCACTATGCTGAGCTGACCTTTTGGCATTTGAAGATTTGTTTTGTTTTTCTTAGTTTGAAGTTTTAACGCCAGTAAATTCAATGAAAGAGATAGCGCTAGACGACTTGTATAGCTTTTTAAGAGTTCATGGTAGGCCACTAGGAGCCCAATCGCGCTATTTTTTTTTTTCAACGAAATCGCAACTGAACCGCTACCATAACACAACTTTTTGCCCGTTTCGTATCGCGCTAAGACAGCAAGTTTAGACGCACCGCGATCGCAGCTGAAACGTAACCCAAACGTAAAGTTGATGGTAAGCTACTTTTTTAGGATCGTTATTGCATCGTTGGAGTGTTTTGTCTTTGTTGTGAAGTGATAATGAGTGAAAATCTTGCAAAAATAACAACATTACCATATACCCCTAGATTTATTGGAGAAATCTCATGAATACGATGTAGAAACGTTCCAACTTTGGTTAGCGTTTGAACTAATAACGCAATATCAAAACCAGAACAGCTGAATCGAAATCTAACCATTGTCGCAATTGAACCATAACGTTATCGTATACGTTTGCAGACGTTTCAAATTAGCGCGATTGGCCTCCCGTTCTTTAGCATTTTCATGTATTCAATCCACATGGAACAAATATTTGTATGATCTACAACTAGTTGTTCCGGATCTGGATATTGTGTGTATAGACACACAATACCCAGATCCGGAACAACTACACGGGTGCATTGACAAACATATATCTTGTAATACAGTTGCGACCTTTGTGAACTTAGTTGGATTTTCTGAAGTTGAAATCGTGTTCTTTTTTAGAGTTTCGCTCACATTTATCCCGTATCACGGGTGCATTGACAAACATATAGGTTTGTCAATGCACCCGTGATACGGGAAGTAATTCCTAGTCATCTGCCTAGCCTTTTTCCCAACTATATTGTGGTAGGCTTCCAGTCGAACCAGATGCAGCTGAATACCAGTATTTTACGTGAAGCGACTGCCTATCGGACCTCCACAACCCAGTAACTGGGTAATACGATACTCCATGGTAAGACTGGTTGTCAGATTTTAGAGCTTCTGACTAATAGTAACGACTGTCAAAGATGACACCCGGGACCAAGGGCTTTACGTGCTTTCCGAGGCACGGAGGAAACTCGATATGACAGATGGTCACCCATCTACAGACCAACCTCGACAAGCGCAGCTTAACTCGGAAGATCGGCTTATGCGGCTGTAATTATTTAGCCACGAGCTCCTCCCAGGAAGTAATTCCTAGTGTGGGGAAATATACACACCAGTCCCCTATATAGGGTGACTGGTAATTAGTGCACGATACTTAAACACGTGATTGTGCTCATGATAACGAACAACTTTTATTATGGGAGCAAAGCCAAAATCGTGAAAAAAATATCAGCTGTTCAGTACATTTTTTTTCCGCGTTTTCAGGTTTGTTCCCATAGTAAAAGTTGTTTGTTATCATGAGCACAATCACGTGTTTAAGTATCGTGCACTAATTACCAGTCACCCTATATAAAAAAACACAAAAACAATATTAAAACTTACTTGTAATAAACACAAAGACGGGAACTCCTTAGCGAATTCTTCAACCAATGGCGAGTGTATGTGTACGTTCGCGCCCGGAGCTACTACGTACACATTGCTCTCACATAACGGATAGATCACTGTCGCTTTCGCCCAGTAGACGAGATGGCCTGTTAGCTGGGATACCTTGAAGAAAATATGTTTAGTTTTAATAGGTTTGTTAAAATAAGTGGAAGTATGGAAGGGAAGAAGGGGGAGGTTGCTCGGGGATATCATACAAAACCAGTGATGAAACTTAATTTATGGAATAGCGAAACTCCGTAGATAGGTACGTACCTGTATTTTAAAAGATCTTATGCAACACAAAAGAAACAGTCCCTTGATCTAAGAATAAACGAGAATTTTAGGCCTGCCACCGTATTTATTTAGGTACAGGTGCGAAAGGGAAAGAATATACTTACAGCTTGGCAAAAAACAGTAGAAAACCGGAAGTCGCCACTATGCTCTCGCTAGCAGCACTTTGAATGATTTTATTTTATTATTTTTCACTTATTACGTTAGTTTTATGGCACAATAATAAATCTACAAATGTTATTTTATTTCTTTTTTAGAAATATTTAAAAATGTAAACTATAGGAAACTAAGATGAATAAAGGAAATCTACAAAAACCTATGTTCTTTGTTTACATCAAATATCAAAGATTTTAAACGTTATCAACAAACAAAAAGATTAGTTCCGTTTCAATCCGTTCTGGCCAAGCTGTAGAATAGAAACGAGTAGCCACCGTTTCTGCTACTAATTTTATACCTGTTTTAACGTCAGATCAGCTTCAATGGCAAGTGTCTGCAGACTCTTCAGCGGGCTATATAGTTTGATCAGTCTTAAGAGCGCTGAGCTGCTGTCCAACGGAATTGAAGCTAGCAAGTCGTTCGGATTTACCTGAAAAGTAAATATTACGGGAATATGGCAACATCTGAATATTATCTACCTGTAACAGCAGCATATTATTATGTCCTTGCTAAATAACCTTATTGCAAAGTTGCTATATAGAAGTGATCTTTAATCTTAAAGATCACTTCTATAAAGAAACTTTAATACAAAAGAAATCCCTTTGTAATTTTGACAGTACAATAACAGGAAAAAAGAACTGTGAGTGCAATTTTGTAGCTAAATCGATAATAAAAAAAAAAACATGTCGTATAAAAAGTTTTTACTTACCATAAGCAATATTCCATGGTAAGGTCGTAGTTTTTGTAAGCATTTGTCTATGGTTTCAGGTTCTATGATCAATCCTCGATTGTGTATTTGGTGAGCTTTGTGTGGCAAGCAAAAAGACAGTAACACCCATTTGTTTATGCGAACTTGTACTATACCTGAAAATAAGAAAAGGATCTTTCAAATGAGGCAAAAAAAAAATAACTCATGTTGTTCTGAGTATCCGATATTCGGCACTGTTGCAAGCACCATGATCTTGGAAAACTAGATTTAAGGGCTTATGACAGGACTCAATCATGTCCAACGGATTAACAGATCACGATGAAATTTGGTCGAGAGATAGGATACCGTTTATCCCGGACTCCCGGTAGTATTACGTTCAAGCAGTGCCGTAACCGTAACTAGCTTTTATGCGCGCAGTGCGAGCTGGTCTGGGTTATAATTATTGTGACCCTGGTCTGGCCATTCCAGCACCCTGTTAGGGTTTTCGCCCTGTACCGGTATACTGTTGGCACACCCCTTTTTTCGGCATCGCGTTCATGTGGGATAATTTTCGAGTTACTCGCTAGCTTTTAACATACAAAGCGTTTTGCCAATACTTTTAGGCCGAGACTCCACCAAAGCTGTGCGAGTCGAGACGTGTTTTGAGCGGCCAATAGAAATGCGTTATTGACACAGCTCCACTCCGGCAACGCAATTCTATTGGTTGTTCGAGGCACGTGTTGACTTGCATAGCTTTGATGGAGTCTCGGCCTTATTGTGCGCACAGCTCAGGAGTGGAATTCCCTACCGGAAAATGTATTGGTTAAATGTGAGCGTAACTCTAAAAAAAAAACACGAAATCAACTTCAGGAAATCCAACTAAGGTCACAAAGGTCGCAACTGTATTACAAGATACACTACTAAAACATGCTTTGCATAACTACTAGTGGTCATATAATTTATAAAAAGTAATTATGTAAAAATGACGCAAACAAATACGGCCGTAACGTTACAATTTCATGAGTCACCATGAGAATGCATTTGCGTTATATTCAATGCTATACCTATTAAACTATGATGCTAGAACTTTGTTGTACTATTTTTAGGGTTCCGTAGTCAACAAGGAACCCTTATTTATTTATTTATTTTATCCTTTATTTTATCCTTAAAGGATAAAATAAATAAATAAATAAGAGTTATAAAACTATGATGCTAGAACTTTGTTGTACTATTTTTAGAGTTCCGCAGCCAACAAGGAATCCTTATAGTTTCGCATTGTTTATAAAGACAAAACAATAATTTTTTAACATTGCTAGTTGATCCATGCCAACTGTCCTGGGCGTCTAACATTTATTTTATAATGAAGGGCGTATCTTGAAATTTTTTTTAGGACCCATTTTCATAAAAAAAACATTGAAATAGGTCAAGCTATTTCGGAGGTCCAGGAGGAGCAACCACGGTGACACTAGATTTTTAGATATTCAAATATTATCCTGGGAAGAAGCCATTACTTTCAGAGTAGGTATAAACCCATTGTTTATCCTTACTTTTTTTTTGGATAATCTGATATTTCTACAGTAATATTATAAAATATTTACCAGTACTACTAAGTTCTTCAAACACAGACTTCATGGACCTCGCCAGCGAGCTCCTCTGCAGTATGAGGTGGAACGCTGACTTAGGTGTGGTGTCCACACCATTCTCACTGCTGTAAGTTGCCGAACTGACTGAGTGACGCAAATTGTCCTCATCGTCGTCATTGTCTCCATTCATTTCACTATCCAAAGCTGACACTTCGTCGTGAGCTGCCAACTGTAAAATTAAATGGATGTCCTATAGAGCAAAATGTGGGTGCACTCATTGAAGTAACATTTTTTTAGTGGATGTGTAGTTTATTGGCGCCAGTGAGGACAGCACAAAGAGGGCTCAACTTAAAAAAAAAAAGTTATCCCATACTTGTTACCTACAAGTATTTTTTTCGGGCGTTTGTGTGTTAGTTTCTATGTTGTAAACGCACACAGGACACAAGAAGAAATCCTAGTACCACATACATTTTGTGTTGTAACATTTCCTTTTGGATACTACTGTGTTGGGCAGATTACATAATATGACTGAAGCCATAAGAAGTAGTGGACTTACATTTCAAAGGTTTCTAGTAGATCAAGTTTATTTCTTTACTAATCTATGCAAGGTGTAATATTTACCATTATTTTCATTTCTTCAGTTAAATACGAACATCTCTTTTCTTCATGTCTCAGTGCTTTTCCCAGTCTTTTGCTCAAATCATAATAACACTTTACTGAAAATAGATTTATGTTTTAAGAGAAAGTAAGAAACAGAAAGTTATTTACACTTTTGCGTAAAACGGCAAGTAATGTATATGGTAACTGAAGGACCACTATGCCTAAATTAAAATACTTAATATCGTTCCCGGAGAGCGAAAAGTCATTAAGTCGAAAACGACCAAAATGAGATACAAGGCATCAAAGAAAAAAAATCAATCTCAAAATCTAAAATAACTTTACATCATAACTTTTTACAGAATTTATGGTCTTATCTGATTCGGGCTTATGTTCAAATAAGAAAGATGCATTTAAAACAATTTTGACGATTTTTGGACTTAGTGACTTTCGTTCTACAGGGACGATATAATGATAATTCATTACAAAATTAGTAATCAACAATACTCACCGACAGAATGACTTGCGGAAGCCTGCAGGGCAAACACAATATTGATAAGGATCATAGTGGCAGTGTCATCCTTGTTAGTTCTGTATGGTAACAACGTTGGATGTCCCACAAACCTTACATCATTTACTTTAAGCTCAAACTTTCTGTTGCAAAGCTCCGCTTTTACTGCAAACAGCGTTGACAGCATCTCATCTGTAAAGCCACTTAGTTGACCTGAAATTTATAAGTACTTATTTGAATTATACATATAATATTTATTTAATAAGGCTAATAATAAGACTGAGGATTTTAGCTACTCCTTGTAGCTAAAATCCTCAGTCTCCTTTTTTCTAAAATGTAAAAAATTTAAATTTGCTTTTAATTTTTTTTAAGATTTTGATTTCACAAAACCCCAGTTCCGATTTATGAATTTCGAATCTCGTTTTTAATATTTTGGTCAATATTATTCATTGATAAGAAAAAAAAAAATGTGTCCATTATTTTTAAATAGTGTTAACTAGCCTGTTGCCTCAGAGAGATCTGCTGTGAACACATGTTTGATTGAGTCATTTTAATTCTTGGAATTTTGAGATTATTTTTGCAATGTTGGAATAACCAACCTCCAAACAGGAACATCATATCTTAGTATAAGCCTTGATGAATAATAATTTTAAAATAAGCTAAGGAAACTCTAAAATAATTAATGTATTCAAAAATATTTTGATTGATTGCTTATTGCCCACATTTATTAACTTTTTTTTCCTTCTGTTTTGGGCAGTTGAGTTACTTATAAAATTTACTTATAGAAGTTAGAATTTCATTTTTAAGAAGTCTAACAAATCAAAGCACTCTCTTAATAATAGGTAACACCTAAAACTACAAGTTGGCATTTAATAAAGATGTAGTTGCTGATTATTTGGTTATAAAAAATACTCTTTGGGAAAGCTCATACAAAAAGTAAGTTCAAATAGCATCAAAGGATAACATTTTGTACACTTTTGTTAAGTCTAAGGTACAAAGTTATCTAGAATGTAGAAAGTACTACACTCCAGATATATCTGAACACTAATTTCATACTGGAAATTTGCTTTAACAGACTTATGCAATAAATAATTGTATGTTTTATGGTAAGTACATATAAACATTGATTTATGTCCATTACTCAAAGTCAGGAGTAGGTATGTGCCTTATCTATGAATAATATTGACATACAACAAGATAAACATTTTGTTTTCTGGTATTTGCAGGGTGCAATGGTATTTAGAATGCAGTTATGACACTCAAGAAGTCATGACCTATATAAGAACTAACCTTTACAAATATTTGACGTCTGCGACTGAGGATTCTGCAGTAAGTCCTCTGTAGAATTAATGGCGTAAGTATTGTGACGACCATATTTTTTCTGTTTGCTTTCATCCTTGTTGTCTGTTGTGTAAGGGTATCTGAACAGTAATCTGTCGCCTTTACTGTCGGACTTCACGAAAAATATGTTCAAAGGATTCACTTCCATGTTGACAAATGGAAAGTAACTATGAAATTATGAACAGTGTGCAGTAAACAAGTAGATTGGAAACAGTTTTCGCAATAACGTAGTCAAATGATATTTGCAGGAATACAATTTTTCACACATTTTCAGCTATAGGTAAACACACGGTACACTTTTGTTTCAGGAATATTACACAACTCTTTCTAAATTAGTGACTATTTTTATTCTTTTTACTTCGACGAATTGAGGCAAAACATGCACTCTGTGACGTATTATGTTAATAATGCTGTCAAACAATTGTCATTGTCAGACAGACGTCATTTCTCATTTGTCATTTTAAAGTGTTCCAGTTCACGCAGAGTAGAATTCTAGTAATTTTAGCCTTCTTCGCCCACTTTTTTGTTCTTTTGCTCTCTTTCTGATAAAGGTGTACCTAATATTGCCATCTCTCTTTAATTTGGGTCTAAATTAAACCTTAGCATTTATTGCATTAAAATTCATAGACAACTATTTTGTTTTTAGTTAGTATCGCTACTCGGCAATAGATGGCAGCATTTAATTGAACTCAAAAAATATTAAAAGTATCTTGTATTTTCGTTATCCTTAAAAAATATGTCTTAAATATTTTATGACATTTTATTAGGTTTATTAAAGACTTATTTTTGTCAATAAAATTATTGTAACCATATAAAAACTGAAAAGGCCAGATTCGATCTGAAGTATTAAAAAAAAAGAAAGGCGACAAATCATTTGTCAAAAGTAGAATACGAAACAAATCGTAATTTGCTTTGCAAAAATCTATAAACTAGCAAAAAAATGGCCAACAAAATGGAAAATAACAAAGTAAACCCCGAAAAGGTTCGCCTCGAAACGGATCAAGGAATCGTAGAGAGTGAGGAAAGAAAATGGGGATTGCCTTTGAAAGATGTGTACAAACATGGACTCGCTTTTTACAAAGGTAATTTTACGAATATTTTTCTATTTATCTGAAAGGTGACACTGTCCGTGATTCTACAGTTTATTTTCTTGTTGTAATTTTGAAGACTGCTGAAAATGTTAACAGCACCTCCATTGTAATCAACGTTAATATTAACCACATAATGGAACAACCGTACTACGCCGACTTAAGTGCCTATTATATTTATTGATATGGGACGGCATTAATCACACTTCCTAGTAACTGCATTGATTGTCATTTAACACAATAATACACTTACAGATAAGGATGGCAAGGCTGTTCATCTTAGCTATGAAGATAGACTTAAATTGGTTGCATATACTCAACAAACTTCTCACGGGCCTTTAGACGTGAATTCCGCACCACCTTTGGGTGTTCTAGATGTGATTGGACGGGATAGAAGGGCTGCTTGGCAGGCGTTGGGTCAGATGTCTCAAATCCAAGCCATGGCTGGTTTTGTTCATACATTAGACAGGTAATCTTCTTCTAATGATGGTACCTTAATCCGAATTTTTGTATTTAAGTTATTTGCTTTTAACCTCTTTTCCAACCCAGTAACTTAACCCTCTGCCACTGAGGTGCCTTTTTTGTATCTATTCTACTGAGGAGTAGTCTGTCAGACGTATATTCTGGGTGTCATTATAAAATAAACTATTCATTTTTTTATGGAAAATCCAATATAACTGTTTAATTATGACATCACACAATGTGTCAGGGTAATTAAATATGGAATGAGACTCATAATTAATGAAAATACTCAGTCTTATTTATTTATGACAAAATCTAGGAACTGTAGACACAGCTAGCATTAAAAATTAAAAAAAAAAATAAGAATCATGAAATCAACAAAAATAACTTAATAACGCCTTCTTCTAGGTTAAACTTATTAGAAAAAAAAAGAAAAAAAATATCCTTAGAGTAGTTTTTCAAAAATCTGGCCTTATAAATCCTCTTTACAATGAACACAAATTTGCGCTGCACACTGCCCGCAATCGGTTTTTGTTTGCTTTTTCGGCTTGCTTGGACAGATGCGACATCATTTTCTTCCGGCTGATGTTTCAGGCTCATTTGGGGTGGAAGGAGCAGCTGGTAAATCACGACGTATAGTCACCCGCAGTTCTATTATACTGAGATGACGTCTGACAGACACTATGACTAAAATTAATTTGCTTGGCGTCTGTAAAACAATATGATATTGTAATTATTCTAATGACTATACGTCTACCAGATCCATTTCGCTCACAATCTAAAAAAATAATGCAATTATGAGTTGTACCTATAAACTGCTGTACAGTTTATTCATTTTACTGACGTGACGTCTGTAAGACAGTATGGCATTATAATTATTTTAATGACGTTACGTCTACCAGATCCATCACTTATTACTGACATTACGTCTTGTGGACACCAAACAGCTCTAACTCCACACGTACACATGCCGCAGCTACCACCGCTACATTGGCTGGAGGCGCGTGCTCACGCAGGAAGGTACAGAGGAACACAGAACAATGTGCCGCGAAATGACAACGTGGCAACGTCGCATAGATATTGCAGTGTCTGACAGACGTAACGACAGTGGCAGAGGGTTAAGCCTGCTGGGGTTGCGGCACCATCAATAACAGTGGCTTCTGAAAGTAAAGGGCTATTATTATTATTATTGTACATAAAGGTCAATTGAAAAACACTATGGATTTTAGTCAGTGCAAGTCTCACAGTACCTCCTGTCCTGCCCTGTATGGTAGGACTCATTTGATGACTTAATAACCACATAAAAAAACAGTAACTATCTATGTTACTGTTTTACATGCAAGATAAAGATATTGATAAAAAGAAAACTAAGGCTTTGAAAGCATCTTGACTTACAGAATATGCTAATTGTTATTGACTATAAAATGTGTTCATTCCTTTTATTTCAGGCTGTGCCCACTCTTCAAGCCATATTTGGAGGCTATACAAAAGGACATGGAAGACAAAAAACAACAAGAGTGAGTTTAATTTTTAAGTTACGAACTTAGTTAAGGTTTTTCTGCGCTAGATATATTGAAAGTACTATTTTTTATCACAGATTAGAGAAGGCAGAGGAGGAGAGGTCAAATTTAGAGCTGCAGAAGAGAATACAGCTGGAAAAACAGAAACAAATGAGTAAAAAATTAACAGAGGAGCAACAAGTGTGAGTTCATTGCTAATCTCAATTTTTGGATTGAATAGAATGTTAAAAATGCTATTTTTTTTTGTCTAATCTTATCTTTTTGCAAGGAAGGCATCTCTTGTCTCATTCCACTTTCTTCTTTTCTACTGTGGCAGTAGAAAAGCAGATTTATAATAATTATTTACCCTTTTATGGGCAAAAGTAAGCAAATCTCTTACAATGCTTTATAAACAACACAAGATTCCTGCAATTTGATTGCCATCTCATCTTCTTTTCACATTTCAGTCAAAGAATAAAAGATGCCCTCAATGCGCAAACCTACGAACAGTTCCTACAGTATGCTCAACAGCAGTACCCAGGAAACTTTGACCAGCAAGCGATCCTCATCCGTCAGCTACAAGACAAACACTACCAGCAATACATACAACAACTTGCCATGGACCAGAGGCTTGCTAACTCTAATATAAACAACACTGTAGAGGAAAAAGAGAATGACAACATAAATGATGTCAACAAAAATGCACCAAAGGACGAACCTGTTACTGATTGTAATTTGAATGAAACTGGGGATGCCCCTGCCACAGACAAGTAAGTATTTACTTTATAAGCATTGAGTTTTTGGATGATAACACTATTGGAAGTGACTTAGAACCAAAACTTTAATGTATGATCAAGAACACTACAGAATACTGATACTGTTAGATTACTTCATTCCAGTGCTGGGCAAAGACCTCTCCCCATGACAATTCCAGTTTTTATGATCCAGGGCTAAAGTGTACCACTCATTGGTTTGGCCAAACTTGTCCCACCATCTTCTACGAGGTCTGTCACAACTACTTCGTGCTGTGTCAGGGCTCCACAAGTGGTTATTATAGCCCACAGCTCATTGGGTATGTGGCAGACGTGGCAGGCCCAATCATAGTTAAATATGTTGGGTTGATAGGATGACCCCAAACAACTGGGGAAATGCTCGCTTTTGTCCAACATCTTTATTGGATTACGAGCATTTTCATGGCCCATGAGTTTTTATCTCTTATTTTTAAATAAAATGTTTCAGGGGTATGCAGACTTCAGGGAAGCCTGACCTAAATGAATACGTAGATGAGTCCAGAGTGGACGATAATACGGATGACGAAGGTAGGACCTATTGCTTACTTTCTTTTTAGTTAGTTGTTTATTTGATTTAATTTCGTGCTTAGTAGCATAATCCCTATACGTGAAATCGCATTCTATTGAAATGAAACCTATGGTAGTTGTAGATATACTACACTTGCCCAACGATTATCTGAGTGATAGATGCACGAGCTACAACTTGCACGTATGGCTCTACGGCTTTTTTCGTCTTGTTCTAACTTGCTTGAAATCTTGCTGTTACGTCTTTTCCAAGTAGTTCTCGAAGTTCGTACGACCATAAACCATTTTTGCGAGCATAATGATTCGATGTCTACTCTGACATAAAGACATCTCACAATTTTTTGAGGGAATAAAAAAATTCAAAAATTTGCGAAGTAGCACAATAAGAAACAAAAAAAAAAACGCTAAATATTTTTTATCACTCTTTTTCATGAATAACTTAAACTGACTTAAACTAACAATTCTATGTTACCAGATAATTTACTGAACGTGGAAGCGAGCCGAATGTGGACCCACGGTGATATAGTCCAATTCAAGACCTCGGCACAACTCGGAGGTGGCAAGCTGACGGTGAACCACGGAGAGACCATCACTGTTAGAGTACCTACCCACCCGAAGGCTAGGTGCCTCTGTTGGGAGTTTGCTACTGATAACTATGATATAGGTAAGTTTGTCAAACTCAAGACGGTAAGATTAATCAAGTGAAGATTCACGAATGGCTCAGATCTTAAGTTTGTAATACATACTTTACAGACAATAGTCTATTTTCTGTCGTGTACTGCATACCCTGTCAGCAGTAAATAGTGTGCATACGATGAAAGAAAAATTCTGCTGGTAAAAAAACGCGACGTATTGCGTATAAATAAAAAAAAATCGGTTGTCTGTAAAGTCTGTTTACTGACGATAGTTGAACGTGACAACGTCATAAGAAAATATTGCACTTACGTTGCTATAAACAAACAATTGACACGCCGTTGCTATGGAACGCTACAGAGCGAGGTAACGCCGCATGACGTCAACTTTTTTCGTGCGTGCAGCTGGTCATCGAATTATAAGACGATATCATATCTAAAGGCTCCTCTACACAATCGGCCATGATGGCCGTGTTTGCCGAACAGAAGGAGACGGCGCTATACTAAGAATCGAGATAGCATTATTTGCATCTTGCTTTCTGGTATAGCGCCGGCAAACACGGCCATCATGGCCGATTGTGTAGAGGAGCCTTAAAACTTAATAGGTAGTTTACATTACAAAATTTTGTGCTCAAACTTAGATAACGTCAGGAGTTTTGCGCTAAAATAATGGAATTTTCTTTTTTTAGTCGGCAATACTGATTGTGTTGTAAACATTGCAGGTTTCGGCTTATACTTCGAGTGGAGTAAGTCTCCGACTACTGAGGTCACAGTTCACGTAGCAGAGAGTGACGAGGAGGACGAGGGCGAAGAAGACGAAGACGAATTTGCTGTTACAGAAGGTAATCATAGCACTTTTTTTTTTTTCCACACCTATCACACAACGCCATCTAGTCCCAAGCTAAGCAGAGCTTGTGGCTTTGGTACTAGACAACTGATACTGATACTGCTAGCCTACATCATCCCACTGTTGGGCAAAGGCCTCTCCCCATGATTTCCAATTTTCACGATCCAGGGCCAAAGTGGACCACTGTTCATCGGTTTTATCAAGCTCATCCCGCCATCGTCTCCGAAGTCTGCCGCGACGCCTTCTGGCTGTGTCAGGGCTCCACGAAGTGGCTATTTTGGCCCACAGCTCATTGGGCATGCGGCAGACGTGGCCGGCCCAAGCCCATTTCAGTGCAGGAGCCTTTTGACCAATGTCAGCAATTTGTGTTTCAGACAACTGATAAACATACTTAAATATTTCTAAATACATACATGTAGGGTGGTGTGGATGACCGAAATAAAAAAACTTCACGTCTTGGAAATTCTTTTCTATTTCTTAAAACTTCTTAACCGTACGTCTTTACTTTCTTTCGCTCACTCGCCATTGTTCTCCCTTCTCTCTCACACACACACTCTCTCCTTCACTCGACGCTGCGTTCAAGTTTATTATTATATATTATATATATTATATAAAGCTCGATTACCACTGACTGATTGACATAATTGTTCTCCCAGATGGTGAAGGGGAAGGTGGGTATATTTTGACAGATTCGTAAACAAGTAACTCCCGTGAGTATGGGAAAAATCCCAAACCTCCCCTTTTCGACCCCCCTCTCCCCCCTCCCCATCGTATCTCGGAAACTAAGAGACCCGTGTTTTGTTTTTTTACGGATTCGTATAGAGGGGGCTCGGAAACGTAAAAATCATTTTTTAGAGTCCCCCCTCCCCTTTTCCCCTTCTCCCCCCTTTAGGAGGATCTCGGAAGTTAACAGACTTGCAACAGTTTTTTTTTCAGATTCATGTCAAGGGCCCCAGAGTTGGTCAAAATCATTTTTCAAAACAGTCCCCTCTCCCCCTCTTCACCCCTCCCCCCGTCGTATCTCGGAAACTAAGAGACCCACGTTTTGTTTGTTTACGGATTCGTATAGAGGAGGCTCGAAATAGTAAAAACCATTTTCATAGTCCCCTTTGCCCCCCTTCCTCCCCCCCCTTTAGGCGGATCTCAAAAGAGACTTGGAATTTTTTTTTCAGCCTCATCTCAAGGAACCCAGAGTTGCTCAGAATCATTTTTCGAAACTCACCCCTCTCCCCCTCTTCACCCCATAGCGGTAAAGCGAAGCGTAGGGATGTGGTCACGATAGCTTTCCGGTGGTAGGTAGGTCCTGAGTGGAGCGAACCTGCGAGACCGAGTGGAGCGAAGGGGGGAGGTGGCGAGCGAAGCGAGCCGGCGACCTCCGTAGCGTAATGAAGGTTGAGCGGGTGAAGCGTAACTCGCGGGTGACGACAAGCAAACTTACAAGTAACTCTCACTAATAGAGCAAAAGTACCAAGCCTCCCCTTTTTGCTCCCCCCCCGCCTCCCAATTGTATCTCAGAAACTATGAGACCCGTGTTTTGTTTTTTTATGGATTCGTATAGAGGAGGCTCAGAAAAGTATAAACCAATTTTCAAAGTCCCCCCCCCCCTTGGCATTCTTCTCCCCCCTTCAGGCGGATCTCAGAAAAGATTTGGAACATTTTTTTTTCAGATTCGTATCAAGGGGCCCCGAGTATGTCAAAATTATTTTTCAAAACTCATCCTATTCCCCCCCTTCACCCCTCCCTCCATCGTATCTCGGAAACTGGGTAGCGTAGGGAAAAGGTCACGATACCTTTCCGGTGGTAGGTAGGTTCTGAGTGGAGCGAACCTGCGAGACCGAGTGGAGCGAAGGCGGGAGGTGGCGAGCGAAGCGAGCCGGCGACCTCCGTAGCGTAACGAAGGTTGAGTGGGTGAAGCGTAACTCAGGGGTGACGACAAGCAAACTTACAAGTAACTCTCATGAGTAGGGCAAAAGTACCAAGCTTCCCCTTTTTGGCGTCTCCCCCCCCCCCCTCCCAATCGTATCTCAGAAAGTAAGAAACCCAGGTTTTATTTTTTACGGATTCTTATAGAGAAGGCTCGGAAAAGAAAAACCCATTTTTTCAAAGTTGCCCCTCTTGACCCTCCCCCCCCCCCTTAAGGCGGATCTCAGAAGAGACTTGGAACATTTTTTTTTCAGATTCACATCAAAGTACCCGGAATTGGTCAAAATGATTTTTCTAAACTCCCCCATTTCCGCCTCTTCACCCATCCCCCCATCGTATATCGGAAAAACTATGTAGCGGTAAAGCGAAGCGTACGAATGAGGTCACGATAGCTTTCCGGTAGTAGGTAGGTCCTGAGTGGAGCGAACCTGCGAGACCGAGTTGAGCGAAGGGGGGAGGTGGCGAGCGAAGCGAGCCGGCGACCTCCGTAGCGTAACGAAGGTTGAGCTGCATCATGTTAAAATCTCCGAAATCTAACTTCGATGCACCTTTTCTATGTGAGAGCTGATGGAGCGAATTTTTTGATAATTATTAAATTTAAAATTATACTTGTTATTACCGCAACACATATATTTATAAAGTTACAACATGTCACTGGCCTGCAAATTGCAAAAAACGTAAAAAAAATTTAATATCGCGGGCTACATCGAAGCAATCACCTTAAGTGGATCTATTTCCTTTATTTTCTCTTGGGGCCCAGAGTATGTCAAAATCATTTTTCAAAATCTAAATGAGAATCCAAGATGGCGGCTGCTATAATTTTCGAACTGTTCATCAATTTTATCATGGGAGTCGTTTTCATAGTTTTCGAGGGTGCTAAAGCCGATAGTAAGGTCAAAATCCAAATCCAAGATGGCGGCTGCGACAATTTTCGATTTTTTCATCATGGATGTCGTTTTCATGGTTTTCGGGTATGCTAAAGCCGATGGTGGGATCAAAATCAAAATCTAAGATGGCGGATGCAATCATTTTCAAAATGTTCATCATGGGAGTCGTTTTCATGGTTTTCGAGGATGCTTTAGCCGATAGCGTGGTCAAAATCAAAATCCAAGATGGCGGCTGCGATAATTTTCGAAATGTTCATCATGGGAGTCGTTTTCATGGTTTTCGAGGATGCTAAAGCCGATAGTGAAGTCAAAATCAAAATCCAAGATGGCGACGGCAAAAAATTCAAAGATATCATCATGGATGTCGTTTTCATGGTTTTCGAGGGTAATAAAGCTGATAGTGAAGTCAAAATCAAAACCCAAGATGGCGACTGCGATCATTTTCGAGTTGTTCATCATGGGAGTCGTTTTCATGGTTTTCGAGGATGCTAAAGCCGATAGTGAGGTCAAAATCAAAATCCAAGATGGCGACAGCAAAAAATTCAAAGATATCATCATGGATGTCGTTTTTATGGTTTTCGAGGGTAGGTAATAAAGATGATAGTGAAGTCAAAATCAAAATCCAAGATGGCGGCTGCAATCATTTTCGAAATGTTCATCATGGGAGTCGTTTTCAGGGTTCTCGAGGGTGCTAAAGCCGATAGTGAGGTCAAAATCAAAATCCAAGGTGGCGACAGCAAAAAATTCAAAGATATTTTCATGGATGTCGTTTTTATTGTTTCCGAGGGTAATAAAGATGATAGTGAAGTCAAAATCAAAATCCAAGATGGCGGCTGTGATCATTTTCGAATTGTTCATCATGGGAGTCGTTTTCATGGCTTTCGAGGATGCTTAAGCCGATAGTGAGGTCAAAATCAAAATCCAAGATGGTGACAGCAAAAAATTCAAAGATATCATCATGGATGTCGTTTTTATGGTTTTCGAGGGTAATAAAGATGATACTGAAGTCAAAATCAAAATCCAAGATGGCGGCTGCGATCATTTTCGAATTGTTCATAATGGAAGTTGTTTTCAGGATTTTCGAGGGTGCTATAGCCGATAGTGAAATCTTAATGAAAACCCAAGATGGTGACTGTGATAATTTTTGAATTGTTCATCATGGGAGTCGTTTTCGAGGATGCTAAAGCCGATAGTGAGGTTTAAAATCCAGGAGGGCATAAACGACGTCACCGAAGGCCTGCTGCATGTTGTCTACAAAATGGGCTGTAAACTTTTTCGACCGATCAGGAATGGACGTAAGTCGGAACTTAATTACCAGCGAGACTCTGGCACTGATGAGGAAACGACGAGAACTCACAAAGCCACACAGGCTGAGAGTCAGGTTCTTAACATCCGGTCAAAAAGCAGTTCATACGCGATACTCGGAGTGCAAATAACCGAATTATGGAGCAAGCTTTAGCTCGGAATAAAGGCTCCAAGGTATTTGCCAAGCCCAATACCTCCCGCTGTTGCCTGATAAAGCTCAGAACGTCACAAGGCACCACCGTCACCTCAAAGCCAGAGATTCTAGCTGAAGTCGAAAAGTTCTACGGAGACTTATATTATGCTCAAAAACCTTGCCCACCTCAGGCCCACGGCGCGGATGACCAACGGGCCAAACTGACACGCCATCTCACAGACGAGCTTCCCGACATTGACATGGGTGAGATTGGAATGGCACTCAGGCAGCTTCACCACAACAAAGCCCCAGGGAATAACAGAATAACCATAGAGCTGCTCAAGGCAAGAGGAATACCTATCTTGACAGAGCTTGTAAACTCTTCAATTCCGTCATCCACACTTGCATAACACCGGAGGCATGGCATGGGAGTGTGGTAGTATTATTCTTCAAAAAGGGCGATAAAGCGCTCCTTAAAAAATACCGCTCCATCTCACTTCTGAGCCATATCTATAAGCTGTTCTCGAGGGTTATTCTAAATCGTCTCGCCCAAAAGTTCGATGATTTTCAGCCACCGGAGCAGGCCGGGTTTCAAAAAGGTTACCGCACCATAGACTACATAAACACCCTTAGGCAAGTGATTCAAAAGACCGAGGAGTATAACCAGCCTCCGTGCCTAGCGTATGTGGACTACGAGAAGGCTTTCGATACCGTCGAGACCTGGGCTGTTCTGGAGTCCATGCAGAGATGCCTCATCGACTGTCGCTACGTTGAGGTGATGAGATGTCTGTATAAGGCCGCAACAGTGACCGTCTAAGTACAAGAACAGAGCACAAAACCAAACTGTTTACAAACGCGTTGGAGGACGTTTTCAAGACGCTTGATTGGAAAGGACGGGGTGTTAATATCAACAGTCAGTACATCTCACACCTCCGATTTACGGATGACATAGTCATCATAGCAGAGTCTCTGCAGGAGCTGGAAAAAATGCTGAACAGCTTGAGCGATTCTTCAAGGCGTGTGGGTCTCGGGATGAATCTGGCTGAACAAAAACAAAGTCATGTTTAATGGTCACGACACCCCGAGACCTGTAATCGTGAATGATGCTGCCCTCGAGGTTGTGCAAGAATACATTTATCAAGGCCAAAGTGTACAACTGGGCAGGCACAACTTTGAGAAGGAGGCAGCTAGAAGAATACGCTTGGGCTGGGCGGTATTCGGGAAGCTGCGTCATATCTTTGAATCATCGATCCCACAATCCCTTAAAACCAGGGTTTACAACCAGCGTGTCCTACCCGTAATGACTTACGGAGCCGAAACCTGAACACTTACCATCGGCCTGGTCCACAAATTTAAGGTTGCTCAGCGTGCAATGGAGAGAGCAATGCTCGGGGTTTCTCTGGTGGATAGAATTCGTAATGAAGTCATTCGCCTGAGAACCAAATGGCACGTCTGTAGACGGACAAACGGCAGATGGAGCAAACATGTGCTTGAGTGGAGACCGCGAATGGGCAAACGTAGTGTAGGACGCCCTGCTGCAAGATGGGTCGATGATTTAAGGAAGGTGGCTGGCAGTGAATGGATACGGTCTGCCCAAAACCGGGATGGTTGGCGCTCTTTGGGGGAGGCTTACGTCCAGTAGCGGACGGCAATAGGCTGATGATGATATAAAGCTGATAGCGATGTCAAAATCAAAATCCAAGATGGTGGCTGCGATATTTTCGAAATAATCATCCTGGGATTCGTTTTCATGGTTTTCGAGGATGCTAAAGCCGATAATAAGGTCAAAATCAAAATCTAAAATGGCGACTGCAAAAAATTCTAAGTATGAAATACTTTTCAAAACACGACCCCGCGAGCTGCTTGCAGCTCGCGCAACGCGCAAATACTAGTTTTTATTTTAAAATTAAGATGCATTCCATTAACATCCTACATACATATTATAGATAAATTACACTTACACCCAGACACAGAACAAATGATCATGCTCGTCACACAAACATTTGTCCCGGGTGGGAATCGAACCCACGACCTCCAGCATAGCAGTTAGGGTCAATAACCACTAGACCAACAGGCCTGTCAAAACAAACTATTTTAAACTACATCGCGTGAAAGACATTTTCCATGGTTCCATTCCATTTCTGTAATAAGCGAAGTAGCAGACGGAACGCTTAAGACGCCCACTGTAACAGACGTCGCGAAACGATTACCGGCCACATAAGGCGCGGGCAGCGAGTAATGATGTGCGTCAGAATGGCTGGTTGCCTGTGACGGTGGTCAATGAGAGTTGATTCGAAAATTGCTACATAATTGCTTATATTTGCTACATTTAATAAATCATTGCTACATATGATATATACTTAGATATGAAATAATTTTTTTGACCAGCCATCCTGACGTCAGGATGGCTGGTCACCTCCTCGTTTAAAGTCAAGCGTGTAGAGTTTCCCGAAATGTATTGCGTCAATAATTGCTTCATATTTACTTCATTTATCTCATTTATTTGTATCTTTAAAAATATGCTAATTAAAGGATGTAGCAGTAATTTAAATTATCCCAAGGAAAAGTTCCTGATAAAATAATGAAGGCAAATAGTTGCAGTGCGTCTGCACTCAACGGTATTGCCACTTTAGGCGGCAGGCGTTCTAAATAAAATTGTTAAATGGCATGTTATGTATGAGTAGGTAAGTGGATAATAAAATAAGCACATTAAAAGGATATCGTAAATAAAAAAATTACGAAGAGTAAAAAGAAGCTAATTCCATATTGCATAATATATGCGAAAAAATAATACGACAATAAGGTAAATTAATGCTGAGGTTATGGGACATCTCGCCCACGAAAAAAGGTGGCCCGCAAGCCGAATGAAGATGTCCCCTTTTAAAATGTGCATGGGTAGTTTCGCCCGAACCAATTTTTTAGCTTATTTTCATATTCATCATCATCTCAGCCATAGGACGTCCACTGCTGAACATAGGCCTCCCCTTTTAATCTCCTCATATACCTGTTGGAAGCGACCTGCATCCAGCGTATTCCAGCAACTTCTATAAGGTTGACTGGCCACCTTGATGGTGGACGTCCTACGCTGCGCTTGCTAGTCCGTGGTCTACACTCTAGCACTTTTCGACCGCATCGGCCATCTGCTCTGCGAGCAATATGGCCTGCCCATTGCCACTTCAGCTTGCTAATCCGGTGGACTATATCAGTGACTCGTATGTGATCACGTAGAGAAACACCGAGCATAGCGCTCTCCATAGCTCGTTGAGCGACTTTGAGTTTTGAGATGAGGCCGATAGTGAAAGACCACGTTTCGGTGCCGTAAGTCATCACTGGTAACACACATTGGTGGAAGACTTTTGTCTTGAGGCACTGGGGTAAGTCGGATGGAAAGACATTGCGTAGTTTCCCGAACGCTGCCCAACCGAGTTGGATTTGGTGGTTGACCTCTTTCGCGAAGTTGGACCTACCTAACTAGACTACTTGTCCTAAGTAGATATTATATGAGTCAACAACTTCGAGTATTTTCATATTATTTTTACGCATAATACAATGTGGATTAGCTTCTTTTTACTCTTCGTAATTTTTTTTAATTTACGATATCCTTCTAATACGCTTATTGTCCACTTACCTACTCATACATAACATGCCATTTAACAATTTTATTTAGAACGCCTGCCGCCTAAAGTGGCAATACCGTTGAGTGAAGACGCACTGCAACTATTTGCCTTCATTATTTTATCAGGAACTTTTCCTTGGGATAATTTAAATTACTGCTACATCCTATAATAAGCATATTTTTAAAGATACAAATAAATGAGATAAATGAAGTAAATATGAAGCAATTATTGACGCAATACATTTCGGGAAACTCTACACGCTTGACTTTAAACGAGGAGGTGACCAGCCATCCTGACGTCAGGATGGCTGGTCAAAAAAATTATTTCATATCTAAGTATATATCATATGTAGCAATGATTTATTAAATGTAGCAAATATAAGCAATTATGTAGCAATTTTCGAATCAAATCTCATTGACCAACGCCACAGGCAACCAGCCATTCTGACGCACACGAGTAATGGGTAACTCGCCGGCCGATCATGAACCATGGGATGGGAGGACTCTGATGATTTAAATAACGAAAAAATTAATAGCACTCCGTAATGTTCTCAATGAAACAATAATATTGAAACTGTATGAGGACTTTCAAACTTTACCTCTTTATTATGATGTATGTAAAGCTGGGTACTCACTTAGTAGCGTAGCACGTAACGTACCAGATACGGTATCAACCTGCAAGTGGGTACGGCTCGTCCGAGCACACTGCGAGCCACCTTTGTGTTTGTATGACTCGCCGAGAGGCGGTATCACTGGGAACTTACAGCGAGCGGTTCGCAGCGGGCTCGTGCCTACGTACTCACTTGATACCGTATCTGATACGTTTCGTGCTACGCTGCTAAGTAAGTACCCAGCCTTACTCTTCACGCAAATCTGAACCCGTGATAGACGGCGGAGCAGTCGATCGTTCAGCGGTTGCGCCAACTGAGTCAAGTTCCATTCACTTTAAATAATTTACACTTTCGAATTTTTATTTCAATGAGGGATTTTCTTTTTATGTTTTCCCTAGTCAATGGATAGATGGCGCTGAACTTGATATGTTACTTCAATGAACGAACGTCACGTCATTTTTTTATTTTTTCACTTGGATGTAATTTTGAGATCGTAAAACAAAAAGTACATGTCATGTCATTGTCATTCACATCACATCACACAAATGGCATTTTGAAAATAAGGAAAAAGAAAGAAATATTCATTTACCAAACACTGTTTTAAGCTTTCACGGTTTGTCTCTAACTTTAAATTGTCACTTACGGGATATCTTCCGTGATTATTTGATACTTTGAGTTCCCAACTCAAAGTATCAAATAATCACGGAAGATATCCCGTAAGTGACAATTTAAAGTTATTCATTTACCAGTCTTTTTAATTTATGAGTTTTCCACGCCAGAAATAAAATGTCCCAAGAGAAAAAGAATAGAAGTCTGTGCCTCGTGGATTTGTGCAAAAATGAAGGCATACATCTTTTTCCTAGAGTAACATCGTCAGTTCAACGCCATCTATAGAGTCCTTGGAAACTACTTTTTTTTTTTAAACTCCAAAAAGAAAACCTCTCATTCTACGTTACTTATCAAAATGTTTGATCTCAATAGCAGAGCGATACCGCGAATACGCGGTCGGCAGCCCTACCGCGGACCTCGAACTAGGTTCAGACAGACGCGAGAGAGACAGGCGCGAAGAGAAGGTGGCCGTCAGTTCCGCGCGGCCATTACTGAGCCTGGTGGTGCCTCTGTATCGCCGTGACTGCCACAACGAGGTATGTACAATATAAAACAAGCTGAGTGCGAGTACGAGAAAAGCGGCATGCAGACATCACAAAATTATATCTGTATCGGAGCCCCATAATAATTATGTTTATTATATTCTGTTTTTAACCGACTTCAAAAAAAGGAGGAGGTTCTCAATTCGGTCGGTATGTTTTTTTTTTATCGTACATCGTACATCGATTACTCCGAGGTTTCTAGTCCGATTACTGTCATTCTTTTTTGTTCGATGCAATATACTTGCACTGTGGTCCCATAAAAATTCATCCAATTTGGTTCAGTACTTTTTATTTTGTGAGCATTTTTATTGATTTCGGCTACTTGGATGACATTACTTTTTTCGTGTTTGTTACGCGATTACTCCGCCAATTGTGGACTGATTTTCAAAATTCTTTTTAGTATTTGTTGCTATAGCAGCAACATAAATACATAATTGATCTGTAAAAAAATCAACTGTCTATCTGTCACTGTTTATGAGATACAGGCTAGTGACAGACGAACAGACAGATGGACGGCGGAGTCTTAGTAATAGGATCTTGTGTACAAAAATCTGAAAACTACCTTTTACCCGCAGCTGCACTCGCATTTTAGTCAGAAATTTTCGGAACTGTTTTAAATAAATACAACTAGCTAGCTGTTCCCCGCGGCTTCACCCGCTTCTCGGCTGTAATTGGTTGTGGCTATAGGCTACACATAACATAACATATAATAGCCTATTAATGAGTCCTTCCTCTTTATATGGGCTATAACAAAACGAATTTTACAAATCAAACCAGTACCCATACCATGAGTTTTAATTACCCTCATTGGCCCGCTCCAAAGTTGTATGAACTCTCAACCAATGAGAGCGCCAAACGCGGTCGATGCGTACGATCGAATATCTTAATGACAACTCATATTATGAGTACTGTAGTTTCTGAAATTAGCGCCTCCAACCAACCAAACCCTTCTAGCTTCATAAATGTTGTATTCACATAATATGTGTAACACAGAGGCGGCCTTACCCATTGCGAGGCCCCGGGCGGCAAGTCTTTCCGAGGCCCCTTGCCCTTCATAAAAAGTATGTGATGCGAAAGTAGATTTGGTTGTCATGTTTGGGGACGAATGCTAAAGGTATACAATTAAATAAATGTAATTTGAGTTTTAAAACATTCTACAGTTCATACAGGAACTTTGAACATCCGTGTTTGCGTAAAATGGAGTAGTTCTGATTTTTGCACTTTGTTTGCCTTTTTGGCGATTATTACCATAAAGTACTAGTTTACTACATTGATGAAACTTAAGCACAACGTTTTGAAAGTAGAATAAAACTACAATATGAGACTTAAATGGTTTCTGTACCCAAAAGCTTCCGAGTTAGCGCTTTTCAAAATTATCTGAAATCAATGTTTTTGTGCCCCTAGAAAATTAATACAAGCGGCCGCACCGTGGTTTTTTTTTACCCGTGGACCCGAATGGTGGATTATGGACCCCTTTTACAGAAAGGAAGCCTGTGTCCCAGCAGTGGGAACATTATAAGCTGATGAAGATGAAGACTGAATATAAATACCTCAGTAGACCTAATAGTCTCCGAGATAAGCCCTCCCAACATTTTTTCATTTTTTAGAAAAAAGTCACAAAGTTCTAAGACATCCCAACTCTGATGCTTTGCCTTTTCCACACTTGTGTTTGAATCGAGATACCGCCAGAGTTACTCAAGTGGTATAAATATTGCAAGAAGTTGCATAGATAGAAATTTGATATTGTAGCAAAAGGCATCTATGAAACCGTTCTGGGAAGTAATTATCAACAACTAGTCTTTTACGGTCATAAACGCAAAATTTTCAAAAAGTAACGAAATTTTCGAAGTGTTTTTATTTTTTTTACAAAGTAGCGTTCGGTGTTTGAGGTCTCAAACTTTGATTTTTCATTGGGCCTAGTGGCGTAGCTAGTCGGGGGCTTTAGCGGTCCCTAGCTAGCCTCGCACATGACAGGGCCTCGCGCTTAGAGATTTAATAAAATAAAATAAAATTGACAAAAGCAATCTCAACTTTGTTACCACTCAGTAAAACAGTAAAATTTAACTTCTACTACTATTTCTAACTGAGAACGGATAGAGCCAAAGCTGATGGCGCCGACCATCATATTTAGGTCTAGCAATTCCGATTCTCGCGCGAGGCCCCGTAGTTGCATGGTAACTTGGTTACTTTTTATTTCTAACTGCGAACAGAAAAAGGCAAAGAGGCCTCGCAAAGCCTCGAGGCCTCGGACGTGGTGACACACACGACGAGCTTAAAAAAAATCACAAATCTGCGCTATATTTTTCATCCTCCATCAAAGAGAAGGGCCTCGCAGCGAGGCCTCGTAGCAAGGCCCTTCTCTTTGATCGCTTTGCGAGGCCTAAAATAATTAATATAAGTTTTTAATAAAAATTACTAGTTTTTTATTTTGCTTGGTGTGTTGCGCGAGGCCCCCTGCAAGCGCGAGGCCCCGGGCGGTTGCCCGGTTCGCCCCCCCCTAAGGCCGCCACTGGTGTAACATTTGACATCTCACTGTTTGATGATCACTAGTGATAATTAATGTAATTTAATATTATATTTCCAGGTATACGCCGGATCCCACACATACCCCGGCGAAGGAGTATACTTGCTAAAGTTCGACAATACTTACAGCATATGGCGATCCAAAACACTTTACTACAAAGTGTATTACACACAGTAAACATCATTAATCCTTATAGTAGAGCCATGACAAAGAAATTATATGGAAAATAATATAATAAATATATTAAATTATTTAATATTTTAACACCTGATATTGTACTGCCAGTATTTTAGTTCCTGAAAATAATTTTTGTAAGGGATATAGTCTACACAGCGGCGAACAAATATTGCGAGATTTTTATGGAAATTGTCTTTTCAAAGTTATAATGTGAACTTTATCTTTGTTCAAATAAGGTTGTTGTTTGATTTAAAAGTATATTTATTTTAGTTAAACATTGATTAGGTTGCTGCAGTTGTGCAGAATAACTGTCAAAGGACTGTAGATACTTGAGAATGATGTGTTTAATCATCTTTTGGTGGCTCTTACAGCTTGGCAAAAAAACCGGAAGTCGCCATTGTGCTCTCGCGACCAGCACTTTGAATTTTTTTTTTCACTTATTACGTTAGTTTCGTTTAGACTTTCGTTAGAGTTTTTACGTTTAGAGCAGTGGTGGCCCAGTGGTATCGGCCCCGACTCACGAGTTGTAGGTCGTGGGTTCGAATCCAGGCAGGCGCATTACTTTGTGTAATTTATTTCATCACCACTGCTATCAAAACGGTGAAGGAAAACATCGTGAGGAAACCGGCATGTCCTAGAACCAAAAATTCGAAGACATGTGACATTCACCAATCCGCACTGGGCCCGCGTGGTGGATTATGGCCCACCCCCTCTCACAGAGAGGAGGCCTGTGTCCCAGCAGTCGGCACATTAATAGGCTGATGATGATGATGACGTTAGTTTTATGGCACAATAAAAAATCGAACAAACCTGCGTTCTTTGTTTACATCAAATATTTTAAAACGTTGTCAAAAACAAAAAGATTAGTTCCGTTTCAATCCGTTCTGGCCAAGCTGTAGGTCTGTCATTTAGAGCCTGGTCTTGAAAAAGTCATATTTTCATTTGTATTATTTATTTCTTTATTTTGAGCCTACGTTGTCCCACTGCAGGGCAAAGGCCTCCCTTCCCTCTTTCCATCTCTCGCGATTTAATGCGAGTGTGTATTTGTATTATATCTCGCAATATCTGTTTGTCTTTTTCAGTGCAATATGCCATGAGCTTATGTTTAGCTAATTTATCAATTTATTACTAAGCTTTCTTTAGACGAGACGTGATATTCCTTTTAGTTCCATTAGTATGAAGGCAGTTTTTATTTAGTTTTTTTTTTTCTCCTTGTATATTCTAGTTACAAATGTATAGTATCTCGTCTATAATATTTATGTATAAATTATACCATGAATATTTTGTAAGTCATTTTCAGTTGCCCTTCTATAGTTTATGTTCAGTTGTGCTAAGCGCACTTTCTTATTGTTTTTGATTTCATTGTCTGTGGAATGAAGGAGTATTTATTTATTTTATTAGCTTTCACAGTAATGACCCAAAATGGAGGTTAATCAGTGTAGGAGTAATGAGTGAAACTGGTATTTAGTTATAGTCATGTCTTTGTTCAATCCATGTTTTTTTTTTCTTACAGCTTATTCTTATATTTATTTTCTGTGCCATTAAAAGAAGTATAAATGTTTATGGTTTAGGTTAATAGTACCGTACTTAACTGATGAATAGGTGTTCGATGTTTATTACTCGTGATCCCAGTTGAATTTATATAAATAGAATATTTCTGAAAATTATTTCCATTGATGGGGTTTTAGATCTCGGACTCAAAGCTAGCGGGCAGCTAGTAGGGCGGCGCGTTCAAAGGCAACTTGCCGGTACTTGTTAGCTTTGAGCCCGAGGCATACTACGCATCCCTTGGTTGCAAACTTCAAGAAGTCCTGACCAAAACAAAAATAGGGCCCAAGCAAATCAGGTAGCCTACCATAACGTGTGTAGATCCACTGTGGGAAAAAGACAGAGAGCTATACAAGTCGTCTAGCGCCATCTCGTTCCCCCAGCGTAACTACTCACGCTTTAAGACGTCACGATATGCCATCGGGGGGGTATTCCAACGTCTTAAAACCAGGCTTCTTCCAGTGATTGAACGGGATGGCGCTAGACGACGTGTATAGCTCTGTCACTGTCACTCGCGGGAACAAGCCTGGTTTTAAGACGTTGTAGTACCCCCTGCCCCCCCTGACCCCTTCTGGGTAATGTGATAGCAACTTTTGGACTGGCCATCAAAATCGGAGAGCAGTGTTTAGAAAACATGCACAATATAGTAGAAACATCGTCGTAACACATTCGTAATCGTAGGGTATTTCAGACGTTGTTAGTTTCACATTTAATTTTATATTCCATAAATGTGTAGTGTTGCATTTATTTTAATATAGTAGTCCATTTTATTTATTTATGTATTTTATTTAGATCTGTGTAGCGCGCAGTATTACCATAATGTGAATTGCTTTTTTTTTTTTAATTATTTATAACTCAGAATTTGTAACAGAAAAGCGTTGAATTTTTGATACAGAAAAGTAGACTTTTCTGTATAAAAAATTGTAAACTTTTCTGAACAACAAAAATTAAGCATAGATGCAGTCGGAAACTATTAAATCACAATTTATACTAATTTAGATTTCAATTTGTAGCTCAAGTTCGCTGGCCAGTGACAACAAGCTTTGTTCTCCGTATGAAGTTTGTGTGACCTGTGTCGAAATCTGACAAAGACTTTATAAAAAAGTAAAACTGTTCAGTTCAATTATATGTATTTATTGGCAAGAAAATTGCACAACATGTTTGAGTAACTATACTGAAATGGGTTGCAAGAAACATAATTTTACAGTTACTTCATTTATGCATATCTATGGTAAAAAATCCAAATATCTTTTGGTGCAAAGTGTTACTACCTCCCTACGTGCATGTAGCAGGAAATATTGGAAAACAAAAGAAACTAGAGTTTCGTAACAATGTCAGCAACATAAAGTCACGGATACACTAGGGGACAAATGGAGCAACATGTTGCGGAACATGTTCCTCAACAACTACGTAGAATGTGCCGACATACATGTCGCGGAACATTTTGTCGACCACACTTCTCAGTGTTTATAGAAATGTCGCCCGAGGAGGTTGTGGCTATTAGTGCTGCGTACATAGTAATTATATCGAATGTGTTGAAACGTAAGAGAAAGAGAAGGTGGTGGATGAGGAATTTCTTATTACAACGAGAACCTACATGTTGCGGGAAACATAAAACAGGTTTTTTTCAACTTCGCTTCTAATGACAGGGTTTAACTGTTATTTTATAATATGCCGTATATTCGACACATATTATTTATTTGTGAGACTATCATTGTTATGTTTTTATGTAGGTATTTTGTTTAAGTCATGATGGACATTTATAGTTTGGTATTAATTTTGTTTTTGTACTCAACAGTAAGCGAGGTATATTTGTGGTTTGTTCATCATGAATTCATGTACAGATTTAATGTTTTTTTTCCCCAAATATATAAAATTATGTTCGTAGTTTCACGTACCTGACTCACGTGCATCAAGTACTATTTATTGTAGTAATTATTTATTTGGAAAAACAAGTAATAAATGAATTGATTGTTTTGTTTTGCTCCATTCATTTAATTGCAATCTTTAAAAATATGAGACAATTTATAAATGTTTTGTTTATTTCATGTCCCTAATTCTATTTGATTCTTGAAGTCAATCGTTAAATTCTATGTGCAATACTGAATATAACATTATTAAAGAACCCTTAAAAATAAGGAAACTCGTTTTATTTTCATCCCAATTAGATATGAGCGCCGATGGTCAATCAGTCTGCGGCGGCGCGCCGACTTTTTGGAGCCGGCGGCGGCGGCGTCGGCGGCGCGGCGTGACTTTTACTTAACTACTATAATTAAATAATTTAAGAGAAGAAATAGAACAATGTTTTTCGTATAATTGAAGATTTATTATAATTTTGACGAGACAAATTGAATTGGCAAGATAAATTAAAAAAAAGAAAACCAAATTAACATTAAAAATTGCTGGTCGCTATATTTTTACTGTAAGCCTTGATGAGTATGCCAGAGGGTCATGACTGTCCGTATGATTCGGGGATACCGCACGATCGCCGGCGAATCGGTCAATCTCCGGATCTGCCCGATTGCTGCCCTGGGATCTGGAGGCGACTACCTTCCAGCGCGTTTAGAATGGCGCCTGGTGGCGCAGCGCCGCGCCGGGTCGTATCTCCGCTGCCTCGAGAAGTTGAGGCGCGGAGGGAAGAGCTCCGGCGCCATCTCAGGGCAGTATGTAGGGACGACTGTCGGAACCGACGTCCGGGCACGCCGCAATCGTGGCAGTAAGACCCCTGTTGGGGGAGTGGCTGGATAGGCGTCACGGGGTCCTGACCTACCGCAGTCCTCACCGGAAACGGAAGTTTCGGGAGGAACCTGTGTCTGATGAGGAAGGAGGAAACGCCTGGGTGTCACCGCTGCGAGGATCGCCCGGAGGACACTGCATACGGTGCAAAACTACCTCGCTTGGGCAGAGCACCGACGTGTCCTCACGACGGCGATAGGCGGAGATCTCTCAAGCCAGAAGACAGCGTCCTCTCGTCCCAGCTGCAGTGGTGGACGCCCACGGCAACGGACATCACAAGACGATCTTCGGCCACCGTAGGCGAGGGCGGCGAGTACAGGGCAACTCGCTGTCCGACCACGGACCATGCCCATGCCGTCGGCGCGTTGTGTTCCACGCGCGTCTCAAAGAGCATCAGTATGATGACGGGGCCCCCCTCTAGAAGGACAAAGCCTGCCGGGATATAAAGGGCTATTGAAGGACACCGTGGAAGTCAGTATGACTCTGAGAGTCCCTCCCACCCTACCCAGGGTGGGAAGACTCATTTGATGATTTTACCACGCTAAAAAAAAGAAGCCTTGATGAGTGCTCATCATCTGTTCGTTTTTTTCCCTTATATTAACAACCAACTGACCAAAATAGGTCCTACAAAAACTGTGTTTGTTTGCTGATAACTTGGACAACACAGAAATTGTAATGTCAAACAAAGAGTATCGTTTTATGAACGTCTACGTCTAGTGCCGCCGTTTTGCCATTATTATTGCGCTCATATCTAATCCCAATAACTACTGTAACCCCGGCCACTCACATGCGCGCAAAGGTTCGTACATTGTACGAATCTTTGCGCGCATGTGGAGGGCCGTCAGAAGGTGCGTACGGATTGCGCGTACCCTGGTACGCGTACTCAGTTTACGCGTATCCGGAACGCCTAGTCCATACCTGCAGCTACGCGTTCACTCTTCTGGTACGCGTACCGCGCGACCCAACTCGCAGCGCGAGCCACCGTCAGTCGGTTTTTGGTCGCGCGTCAAAGAGGACGCACGCGGCCGCCTACGCTATTTTTGGACGGCAAAATGAATAAACACGCGTACAACCGCTAAGTTTGTCGGAGTCATGGCGAATGCGACTGGGGCTCGCGGAGCGCTCTGGATCGATTGACCTCGCGTACAGGTTTGGGGCGGTCCGTACAGGAGCTGTACGCGTATCCAATGTACGCGTGGACTGTGTTTCCCAACTACGCGTAACACAGGAACGCGCTATGCGTACGCACCTAGACATACATTCGCGAACTTCGCATATTTGCAAATGGGATCGCATACTCTATGATCAAATTAAAACTAATAACTTTAAACTAAGGACCAAAATTTAACGATGTATGAATAGGTACTTTAGGTACTTATACTGATCAGTATTTCCTCACACAAAATATAACAACGACACGACCGTTTGCTTCGCAATCGTGTGCGCAACTGGTCACACGAATGTGTAGGAGACTACGCGAAGGTTCGCGCACATAAAACCGACACAGCTTGGAAAAGCACGAATGCCACGAAAACTTCGCGAAGTCATTCGCAAATGTCGTCCTACACATGCGGGTTCGCGTATTCGCGCGAATGTGAGTGGCCGGGGTAAAACGAGGCAAATAGAGAAAAAAAGATGTGAATCGAGTGGGCACGTCGAAATCGCGGAATGAAGGCTATGGTTTTCTAGGGCGGAGTGGAGCGGTGCGGAGTAGAGCTGTGCCCTGATTCACCAATCACACATCACAATCACGCGCCGCGACGTTAAATGTGTTGTACTTCCTAGCACGACCATGAACATTGGTTTTGGTAAGGTAACAGTAACGGTTAGGGCGTTTACGCACTACGTCCGATCTGAATCCGACCCGAACACGTGAAAATACGGTCCGTTGGTAGCCGTAGAACTATTTCTATCGTAATTTGCCCACTAGATCCGATCTCCGTCATCCGATTTCTTTCCGTCATCCGAGAATCTCAGTTTCTGAGAAAAAATGACGGACCGAAGTAGCCATAGTATTAATTGTATGTATGCTCGTGCACTGCGCCCGAGTTGAATCCGATAGTACTTGTTCACGTTGACTCGCGGGCGCAGTGGCGGGCGCGGTCACGAAATATCAAACATATGGCGTAATATCCAAGTGTTCACGTACGAAACGCACGTGCGGTGTAAGTAGCGGGCAAGCTAGCGACTGGCGCGCGCGCGCCGCTCGCGTCAATATCAAACGCGTGAGATGTTTGTGTGTGTTCACGTCGAACTAGCGGCGGAGCGCGCGATTCACTCGCGACGTCAGGTAAGTTCAACCAGTTTGAACTTGTCGCTAGAATCTCACCCGCGCAAACGCCTGGCGGCCAATGTGAACACGAACCCGCCACGTCTTCGCGACCGCACCCGCCACCGCGCCCGCGCGTTCCAACGTGAACAAGTACATATGCGTACGAGCAGAGAGGCAGCGCGGCTGGCGGGGGGTATGCGGCTGGTTGTCAGAGATGGGAGTAATGCGTAAGCAATATTCGAATTCTGTCCGTGATTTTTTTCACGGGTTCGGATCGGTCGTATTGCGTAAACGCCGTTACAGTTACGTGCAACGTTACGGGCTTAGAAATGAGTACGTTGTAAACGTCGGGTCGCTGCAAGCCGCACGCGTACCGCTCGCAGCAGGTTTGCTAACCAAGTACATACTATGTTTTTAGGTTACAGTCCATGCAACGGTTAGGTTACAGTTACGGCTCGCTTCGCTAGTGAGTACCTGCCTTTAAATGTCGGGCTCACGCATATCATAGAGTAAAGATAAAATTGCCATTTTTAATCTTTTCTACCATAGAGTAAAACTTCTTCATTTTTTTCTACGACACAAACAAAATGTCAAATTTTGACAGTAATCATGTTTACGGGAGGATGAGGTGTTTTTTTGTCTGAATTTTTGTTAGAAACTCCAATAAAAATATTTAAAATGTTGCAACGATTAATTTACAGTAGTTTTGAACTAAAAATATCTCGAAAAAATTCACAGTTATTGTTTAATATTCCCACCAAAGTTTCTTTATGTCAGCAGTGTGGATCCAGGTTATACTCTCGTTACAAGGTGCCAGTTAGACGAAATGTTTATGAAAGGACCTTCCCCAATAAATATGGTTTATTCAATTATAAATTTCGGTGCTACACAACGCAAGTGGACACTCAGAAAAAGGCCGAAACTTTCGAAAGTCCTATAGAAAAAAATCCAATAGAAACTTCGAAAAAGATCAATGTCAAATTAAAGACATCAGAACTGAAACGATTATTTACATTAGCTGAACCAGAGAAATGGACTCTTGCTGGTGAGTGGTCGACCTCGTCTGTAGAGGCTTGTGTTAAAATTTTGGCAACTTATAAGTTTTTCTTTGCAGGTGCTATTGGCTTCCTTATTGTGTCTTCTAGTGTCACTATGGCCATTCCATTTTCACTGGGTCAGGTCTTGGACATAATTTATAGCACTACAAGTGACCTGGCCTCTGCACGAGAGAAGCTGGATACTGTTTGTCTGATGCTATGTGGAGTTTTCCTTGTCGGAGGACTCTGCAATTTTGGCAGGGTGTATTTAATGTCTATATCAGGTAATTATCAACTGAAGATAAAACAACATCCTTAATTTTTAAAAGTTCTACTAAGATTCTAGTTAGTTCTTTTTATTATATTCACTTTAAAAATCACCATTATTATTATTATTATCTGACCTTCCTCTCAATAATTTAGTTGAGGCTTGTTCACCATACCTTACTGATAATGTTTTTCCCAGTAACTATATAGTAGGGGAGCCGAGGATGCTAAATTTGCAGTTACTCGAGCGTCATGGAGACCTATTGGATTTGAAAGGTTTTTCTAAAAAGTAACTACAGTTTCCTAACTAAATACTAAAAGTTCTTTCTAAAATTTTGATAACAATATGATAAGACTGTAACCTACTCAATTTGAACCAAGGTGTTAAGGATAGTACGCACAATAAAATAATGGATATCAAAATATGTATGTAGTCAATTAATACTGTCCCCAACATACTCTCTAAACGAATCTGTTTCAAACTTAGTTTAATAGTACACCACTGTAAACATTCTTCAATATATTTCAGGCCAAAGAATGACACAGTCACTTCGTAAACAAGTATACAGAGCCATAATGAGACAAGAACCTGCATGGTTCGGTAAAACTTCAACAGGAGAACTAGTCAACAGGTTATCGGCAGACACTCAACTTGTTGGTCGTAACCTCAGTCAGAATGTCAGTGATGGGTTACGTTCTCTGTTCATGGTGGGAGCTGGAACTGGAATGATGGTAAGATTTTCTAAGCTCAGTCTATCACCCTTCCAACCCCACCAGATAAAGGGTTGATATTTGGAGGATAAACTGCATAATTCTCCCTAATCTGACGCGCTTAAATAAAATCGCTCTAATGTTCTTAGTAAATATTAAAAGTTCTTTCAACAAAAATAATGCAATGAACAATGTTCAGCTGTCAAAATGACAAGACATGAAAGTGTGTTGCACAATGACCCCTTTGTTTTGTATTATGAACTCATAGGGAAGACTGCCAAGTTCAGCTGTATAATATGGAGTTAGTGAAGGCAATCAGTATTCAAAAATAAATTCCCAAACCTATGGATAAAAAAAAATCAACAAAAATTGGTCATAATGACAAGAATGAAAGGACCCCTTTGATTTGTGACTGCCAAGTTCAGCTGTGTATGTAGTTAGTGAAGTCTAAACCTGAATTGGTAATATATAGAAAGGTAATAGAAATCACTGGCCCCACTATCATTTTATCAGAGTAAAATTTAGGTCAGATTGCATCATCTCACTTTCAAACTAACCCAAATTTATGGTAGTAGATAGTGCTCATACATTTATATGTAATGCTTTATATTGTCTGATAAGGTCAGATTTCTCTTACAAGTCATTGTGACTAGATGTCTGTTTTATCAAGTCACCAAGAGAATAATTGCGAATTTTAAAAATCGTTAACACTTTGTGTTATAGTAGCATTTTTATAACAAAAAATACCTATCTATTTTTACCAATAATTGCCAATTTTGTGCCACCAAACCCCGACCGATTTTAAACTGTTTTTTTGAAAAAATAAGTCTTAAAATCGGTCTGGTTTGGGCAATTCAATTTGGACCACGAGGCTTCATCGTATCTCTCGAACATAACGAACGCGACATTTTATAGACCTCGACATTTAAAGCTATGCTTTAAAATATCGCCAATCTACGAATAATGTAAGCGCCAAACAATTTTGGATATGAAGCATTTTAATTTGTAGGTAATCATTATGTAAAAAACTGCATTCACTACTTAATTGTTTAAAACGACGATCTACTTGTTTTTATAGGTAATTCTGATAAGCTGCAATGATAAGCGAAAAAAATATAATCTCAGCTTAAATAATTTTCAATTTTAAGTTCAACCATTACTAACGGAATTAGTGTTGGGTGACTTATTCTAAATGATGTTTGCAATAAACAGAGTTACTGCATGATTTTGCAACTTTACAAAAATCGGGGGACTTTAACGAAATTCAAATCGATCGAAGCATCGAATATCACATCGATATGACATACTTAATAAGTCCTCCTCCCTGACTAAAATCCACGGTGTCCTTCAATAGCCCTTTACGTTCCTGGGCCACGGTTAGGTACTCGTCGTTAGTCCCGCGACTCAGGCAGTCTTAGACTCTAAGTAGGCCCCGTCATTTTGCTGACAGCTTAGCTCTTCGATGCGCGCGTGGAACACGCCGTCGACCCGGGCATAGCCCATGATAAGACAGCGAGTGGCCCATTATTCGTCGACCGCATGCCCGCGCATAATCTATAGTGTGGTGCATCATATTCATAACGATATTCGACCTACTGTTTTATACCTACTTTGACGTAAATTAGTGGTGTAAAAGTCAATAAACAACTGTAGTCAAGGTGATCCGATTGCGTTTAGAGTTGATAATAAATGCGTTGCCGATGAACCGCAATCAAGTTGCACCTTTATACAACTTACTTGATTTATATTTAATATGTAGGTATAGCAAAAACTTTGTATCCTGCTTGTCGTAAATTGTGCGGATGGACGAGTTGGCACAGTTCGAGATATAAAAAACAGTAGGTACAAAAAAAATGGGCCCAAAAACTTAGTGATTATGATGGTATTATTTCGGTCACTGAACTAATTTTAGTAAACTTAAGTCTTACTATATAGTGTTCTATGAAAGGAATACTAATAATGGATCGCGGGACTTTAAACAGAACGTAAAGGCACAGATTACTAAAGGGCTATTAAAGGAACACCGTGTCACCGTGTTTAGTCAGTACGAGTCTGACAGTCCCTTTCGCTCTACCCTAGGCCTTACCACGAGTTCTTAACGCGATCCAGTTTAGGCTGTGCGAAAGAGATGGCGCTAGACGAATTGTATAGCTCTGTCTCTTTCCCACAGCCTAAACTAGATCGCGTTAAGAGCTTGTGGTAAGGCCTCTTTCTCATTTGATGATTTTATCACCCACACGAAGGGATGCTAATGTCAATATTTTGTTTAGTTCTACATGTCTCCATCGCTGGCACTCATTGGGCTATGCGTGGTCCCACCGGTGTCAATGTTGGCTGTCATATACGGAAGATTTGTGCGAGGTATCACGAGACAACTACAGGATGCATTGGCCGAATCTAGTGAGGTATGATTATTTGATTGAATTGGGTTTATATGATTTTGCCCCCTCCCTACTTCTTAAACTGCTACGTCTATGGGGTCGATGTTTCGTCGAGTTAACGTCTAAGATGAATCGTCGCTTTTTAATATGCAGAATATATAAAGGTACTAAAAGCGGCGCTGGATGCAGGTCGCCTCCAACCGGTATATGAGATCTAAAAGGGAGGCCTATGTTCAGCAGTGGACGTCCTATGGCTGAGATGATGAAAAGCGGCACAGTCGGCGAAGTGGCTGAGCGATTGAATGCAACGCTGCGTATTGCGGGTTCTCGCACAGCAGCGCAGCAGCATATTTCAGATTGCGATCTACTCATTGTAGTTGGCTCAGTATTTTAAATGTATAACGCACTCCGAATGCACAATGCTGATGATGAATGATGTAGGAGATTTTGGCGATTTTTTTCTTGCTCATTCTTCTCCAGTTAAATCTATTGGAATCGTCGCACTAGGAATTTCTTCCTATATCATGGGTGCATTTACAAACATAATTATAAAGTGCCTGTACACAGTGAAATAAACGATGTCCATTTGACCTGAAGAGAAAGCTACTTGTAGAAGTCGTGACAAATATTTGCTCCGTGCGGGAATCGAACCCGCGACACGCAGCGCAGCAGCAGTCCAATCCCTCAGCCACTGCGCTAACCGTGCCCTCAATGGGGCTGGCAACTGGGGAACTAATGGCGCCAGTATAGCTTGCACCAATTCGTTGATTTACATCTACATCTCATGTGGTTCAAAAAATCAGTTCAAATCTTCGGGCAGCTAAGGTACTTGAAATAAAAGTAGTAATGGAGAGTACTACGTCATTGGCAAAAGTTGTAAGATTGCTCTCGGATTAGATCAAAGTCTAAGCAGTGGTGGCGCCACCTCTACTTTCAATTAGCTTTGACTTGCCTTGCCCCATTCACATTTATACTTATTTGTAGCACAACATTAAAAATTCAAGCAGTTGATGTAAGGAGCCTATTATGACAACGAATAAACTTTGAATTTGCTAGGACTCTGTAATAGAGAAAGCTGTATCCTAGCGGGTGTTGAGAAGTTGGTGAAGGCGTAAACTTACCAAAAAAAAGAAACTCATAATGTGTTCCAAATTTTTCCACAACTATCGTTTTCATTATGATGACATTGTATTAATTTATAACCTTTATCCTTATCTTGAACAACATGCGGTCATAAAAACAACAATAATGGAGATAGGACACGTAATTAAAAATGTTGTGCGCTAAAATGTTCTCAGGCACAACACGTAATTAATTCGCGTAGAACTTGTGCTGTAAAAAAATTTTCTTCATTTGCATTATGTCCAACTTTTTCATTTATTCTATTAGTCTCTGTTTTATTGATTTCCATAGAAATGACTATATACCCAAATAAAAAGTACAAAAGAACATATTTAAAAATAAGAGAGAAAAATAATAGAAATCGTGATAAAAAACATTGTGCAAAGTAGAGCAGCAATCATGGTTCCGCGCCAAATAGTGCTCAATTTACCAAATTTGCAATTTTTCAACACCAGGGGCAGCTACAGCTAATGCTATTATCTGAAGATCCAAAATAGAACTACGAATCTTTTCAAATCAAGAATGTTCAAACCTTAGATACTGCAAAGGAGATCATTGACGCTCCATACTTTTAGGGGTTTTTCAAAAAGTTCCAGCCTAAAGTGAAAATGGTACCTATGGATAGTACTTATAGTCATTTGGAACAATAGTTACTAAATGGCACAAAAGTTGTAGGATTGCTCTCGGCCAAGTTATACATATAAGTTTAAAGATTCGTCATTTTTTATATATATTTGTTTATTTCTGAAAGTGCTGAGAAAAAAAAATGTGATAAGTATGCTAGAGCTATCGACCTCTAGTCAACCTATAGGCACTTTCAGAAAAGGCCGAGAAAAATTATGTCCTTGGCAATTTTATTAATGCTTTCAACATTCCTCTCCTTTGTAATTTTTATTCACATTTATACTTAATTTACATAACAATCAATTTACAGCTGGCTGAAGAAAAGATATCAAACATAAAGACTGTGAAAGCATTTAGTAAAGAGGAGGCGGAATGTGAAACTTATGGACAACGAATAGAAAATTTACTGAAACTCGCTTATAAGGAGTCTTTAGCTGTCGGCAGTTTCTATGGAATGGTAAGACATGTTTAGCTATATACCTTTTTTTTTAAGTATTCGCAATCGAGATAATTATCTGCTAGATAATATGGCTTTTTTAAAGTGGGGTAGCCAGCACCGCCCCTACTAATCAAACAATTAACTCATCATCATCAGCCTATTAATGTTCCCACTGCTGGGACACAGGCTTCCTCTCTGTGAGAGGGGGTGGGCCATAATTCACCACGTGGGCCTAATGCGGATTGGTGAATGTCGCATGTCTTCGAATTTTTGGTTCTAGGACATGCCGGTTTCCTCACGATATTTTCCTTCACCGTTTTGAGAGCACCTTTAACTGTGAAGCCTCATTTATGCGTTGCAAGTTTGGCTACGCGGACCATGTGTATTCAGCCGATTGAATAAATGGCGCAATGTAGTCAAACTTGCATGAGTTCTTGCATTGTCTAAATTAAGTCCCACGTAGACAATGAAAGAACTTGCATGCAAGATCACTTTTTTATTTAGGAATGTGTTTGCCTTTGGTCTTAATCTGGCCTTGAAACCAAGACTCAAGATATAGCGAGCTACTTGAGAAGGAACTAGAACTGTGATATTTAATGATAATGTGATAAAAATGAATGATAATTATAATTAAGGAACATTCCTTAATTATAATTATCATTGACATATTCGAGAGAGTTCTTAATGAGGTTTAAAATTTTAAATGTCAGTAGTAACAAACGAGTTTCTTAAATATTTAGGTATTAAAACATTAGTTGTGATGCGTCTAAGCTGCACTGCTATGCCGGATTTGTTGATCAGAACCGGTATAAACTTAAAGGTGGAATCCAGCCGGCATTATGACGCTTAATGTAACAATATCTGGTTGACCGAGCTTTGCTCGGTTTTTAAAATGTCTATATCTTGGGATCCGAGTTTTTCTCGAACCTGGGACCTTGATAAATCGATTCCTTGAGCCGAGATACCCCTAATCTGTAACTTTCATGAAAACCCTTGGAGCCGTTTCGGAGATCCCGATTATATATACATATACAAGAATTGCTGGTTTATAGATATTAGATGTTACACAGCGACGCCATTTTAGCAACATCATAATTGCAAAGCGATAAAATTCGTAAAAAGAGAGTTATCGGAACAGTATTCGAAAACTTGCTTTACTTTTTCTGCCAAGCACGAGGTCCCCGGGCACGCCGCAATTGCGGCGGTAAGACCCCTCTTTGAGGAGTGGCTGGAGAGAAGTCATGGCGTCCTGACCTACCGCTTGACGCAGGTCCTCACCGGACACGGAAGTTTCGGGAGGTACCTGTGTCTGATGCGAAAGGAGGAGACGCCTGGGTGTCACCACTGCGAAGATCGCCCGGAGGATACGGTGGAGCATACGGTGCAAGACTGCCCAGCTTGGGCGGAGCACCGACGTGTCCTCACGGCTGCGATAGGCGGAGACCTCTCGCGCCCGGCATTGGTTGCGGCCATGCTGCGGGGCGAGACGGAGTGGGAAGCGGTCACTTCTGCGAGGCAGTAATGCTCGTAAAGGAGGAGGCAGGCCGCGAGCGAGAGAGGACAGCGTCCTCCCTCCGCCCCAGCCGCAGTGGTAGGCGCCACGGCGACGGACGTCGCAAGATGATCTCCGGCCACCGTAGGCGCGGGTGCGGGCAGCGTAGTAAAGGGCAACTCGCTGCCCGACCAGGACCATGCCCGGGTCGACGGCGCGTTGTGTCCCACGCGCGCCTCAAAGAGCGTCAGCATAATGACGGGGCCCCCCTCTCAGAGGGCCAAAGCTGCCGGGGTCGCGGGATTAGGTTCCGCTAACCGTAACCCCGGAAGGCCAGGCTATGAAGGACACCGTGGATTTTAGTCAGTAGAAGTCTGACAGTCCCTCCCGCCCTGTCCGGGGTTGGAGGACTCATTTGATGATTTTACCACGCTATAAAAAAAAAAAAAAAAAAAAAAGCACGAGGTCCAGGAGTCTATTTATTTGTGCGGTTGATTGCTATAGGCTCGCCCTACACGCCCTTACACGACTTAGCTGGCAAAATGTTGATGTAACTTATACATATTAGGTACTGCTCTGTCTAACTCTCCGGAAATTACAGGATAAGTCATATAAAAAATCCTAACTTTATCTTTGATCAAACGTTATAACCTTGTAATCACAGACGGGCCTCGCAGGGAACACGATAATAATTCTGGTGCTGTACTACGGAGGTGGCATGGTTGCCACTGAACAGCTGACGGTGGGCAATCTGACCTCCTTCCTGTTATATGCTGCCTATGTGGGCATCAGTATTGGAGGTCTCAGCAGCTTTTACACTGAGCTGAACAAAGGAATTGGCGCTGCTACGAGACTGTGGGATATTATTGATAGGGTTCCCGCCATACCTGTTTCAGGTAATTAGGTTTTTGATTATTAATATGCAGTTTTAATGACTTAAGCGTCTATTTAATTTTAAGTTAGAGTCCCCAGCGCAGAGGCCGAATTCTATCCGAAATCTATTGAGGATATCGTGTCCAAATAAATCAGCCACAAAGGTTGACCTTTAAGGATAGGCCGCGCTTGCCGAGGTTGGTCTGTGGTAGGGTGGTATCACAGCGGATATTCTCCGTGCCTCGGAAAGCACGGTCGGTTGTTGGTCCCGGTTGTAACTTATAGATCTTTGACAATCTTTACTGTCAGTCAGAAGCTCGAAAATTACGCAGTCTGTTAACAAAAGAATAAATAAATATAGCATTAAGATAGAAATAACTTTATTTCATTTCTAATGTAGTACAACTTTTTATCTACTCAGTTGAATTTTTTTTTTCATTTGATAAGATTTCCAACACTAAAGATGAAAACAAGAAAAAAACATTCAATTAATAAAATATTTCTACAAATTTCAGGTGGCTTGAAACCAACAAGCAAGCCGAAAGGCGAACTTATACTAGAAAACGTGTTCTATAACTACACCGGTGCACCTTTAATAAAGGGTCTGAATTTGCACTTACACCCTGGGAAATCCATTGCCCTGGTGGGAAGGTCTGGTTGTGGCAAGAGTACCGTAGCGTCATTGATAATGAGATTATATGACCCGGATAAGGGCAGAATACTCTTGGACGGTGTGGACATAAAAGACCTGGATCCTAAATGGCTAAGAAGTCACATTGGTTTTGTTAGTCAGGTATGTTTAAAAATCATTTTCTTATTTTAATTGTTATTATTTTTAGTTTTGTTTTTTGAGGATATGACACGAGCTTTACTGTCATTAGACATAACTTATACTGAACTTTTTATAACGTAACTGTAAGAAGTGTGCAAACACTTGGTCCATTTTACTGAAAATTCTACCGTAAACAGTACAAAATAAAGCTCATATAACCCACTCGATAGTCGGTATAGACACTGTATTGTAATTAGTGCGGAAACTTAATCGTGCGGGCCCTTGTCCTACAACATTATCCGTCTTACTACAAACTGTTAAACGTCTGTTGAAGTAAGACGGTACAAGTCCAGCTTTCCGGCTGACTTGATAATAACCGCATGTTTGGCCAAAATTCGAAGTTTTTGGCGTGACCACTACAATCCAATTGAGCTAAGCTGATGATGTTGACCCAGGCGTCAGTTTTGTAGACTTCAACCGTGGTACCACAAAAACTTTTGAACGTCTGTTGAAAACTTGTCAAAAAAAAAATGTCAGATTATGACGTTGAAATAAGGTCCGTTATGCAGTCACACTTTTTTTAGACAAATGTTCAACAGATGTTTAAGTTTTTGTAGTGAGGCTGCAAGTATCTATCAAAATCAAAAGATTTCCCGTTTTCTTGAACTGTGTTTATAAAGCTACAATGTAACCTTATTGATAAGTCTATCGCCTGACATTCACGTGAATAATTTCTTTGAACACACTTCTGTTTATCACGTAAAGGTTATCTGGTCAACTGAATGGTCAAAGGTGCTTCTAGTGCGTCTAACAAAACTTAAAATTGAAAGTATTTTGTTTATTGTATTTCAGGAACCAGTATTATTTAGTGGGACAATAAAAGAAAATATACTTTATGGTGCTTTAGACGAAGATTTAGATGATGAAGAATTATTAGACAAGAAAAATAAAGTAAGTATAAGTAGAATTACAATACAAGAATCACGTATAACCATTAAAAATAGAGAAGCAACGTCTTCAGTTTCCTCTGTTACTAAATACAAGTAATAACGGATGGATATAACGTTGCATGAGTAGAGAACGTTTTTGATTCAGGTCATTACTGCGGTCCATTATTTCAAATACATACAGTATTGCAGGCCTCTATACCGGGTGTACTATAGGTATAGTAGGAACAGCCCTTCGCAAACTTTTAGGGCTTGTTCAGTAGACGAAACTGAACTATCTTCCACATTTTTTTTTCAGGAAAATATTCAACCTCTCCATAGAAAATTATAAACTTGATTGGACAGTTTGTATGGAGAAGCTGTTTTTCTTTTTTTTTTTCATTGCCTGAAAAAAAAATGTTGGAGATTGTTCAGTTTCGTCTACTGAACAAGCCCTGAAAGTCTGCGGAGGGCTGTCCCTTACACCCTGTATATTAAGGTGTCAATTTGCATATGCAATAAAATGCATATTCAGTACAAAAGGGGTCCGAGACCTTGTGCATCCTTGCGATCAGTGCGGTTCGAATGCATCTCAATACATACATATTTATTCGTGAGTGTTTAGCAAATAGTTCGCGTGCAAGTTATGATTTTGTCCTACAGAAACGAACATTGTATTTCCTTGCACGTGAACCGTTTCGGTGACGCTTGGAATGTAACGTGTTCATAACCATTTGAGACACTCAGCAATCGCGTGCGCAGCACGTGCTCAGGTGTGATCTACCCTTAAGATTGGACACTCTCTTGGATACTTCAAAGTAATTGGACTGTGTCCAGACTGCATAACATCTTAGAATTCGTATTTACTCACGTGCGTTTAATATTTACGTATTGACGTTATAAAATTCATACGATAGTTATATGACACTGCAGTGTTTTATAAATAAACAAGAATTACGTAATATTACTATCGAAGCATGATCATTTCAAATTGTTAGTAGTAAATAGATATGTTGTAGTGATAACTTGCACGTGTTTAGATAACAAATAAACAAAACATAGTTTTTAACTCATCGTGAATAAACGTACTATAACAATATGACAATCATTGTTAGTAACAAAAACTGGTGAGGCAGAGTGACTTGACAAATAGTTTTGATACTAAGAACCAATTGATGCCAACCATAAAATCTCTAAATAGAAGGACCTAAAGGCGTCTTTTTCTCAGCACTTTATGGCAAAGTGAAGCATTCAAACACATCATCATCTACCTAGCCTTTTCCCAACTATATTGGGGTCGGCTTCCAGTCAACCCAGATGCAGATGAATATCTGTATTTTACATTGAGCGACTGCTTATCAGATCTCCACAACCCAGTAACTGGGTAATACGATACCCCATAGTATGGCTGGTTGTCAAATTTTAGAGCTTCTGGGGTGCGTTTAAATCTTCCGGCCATGCTTCGCCGGAAAAAAATTAAACTAGCGAGGGTTCGCTGAACGGAGTCATAAGTTACTGTCAATTTTAGTTGTCAAATTCAATTGACAGCTCAGTTTTTGAAACAATTAATAAATCCATCCACAAATAATAGTCACTCTCCATTCGTTTTACGGCGCGAATGCAGCAAAACGGGAGGGACTTAATGTCAAGACAGCAGGATAAAATTTTGCGTGGTAAAAAGGTCGATTCCTAAAAACTTATCCCAGCGAACGACCGTAAACGGGGCAGATTAAATTTTAGTTCCCTCGGCAGCCCCTCATGTGCCGGAGTCGCGGTTTACGTATGTCCCGCAACGCCCCAGGGCAGGACTGTGGCCCTTTATAGGGGGCCCCGTCATTATGCTGACGCTCCTCTTGCCTGCCCGGCGGCAGGGTTAGTGCACGCCGGGCCCGCTCTTACTCCAACCACTGTGCCCTCTGCTAAACAGAGGGACACGTGGTGGAGCGGTGTGACGGGACATTGGCATACGGGCAAGGAAACCCCTTACGGGGAGTTCTTGCCCGTACCCCGGGACGCACCGTCCCGAGAAACTGGGCTTCCCCCCGGACGTATCCGGAAAGGAACTTCCAGTCCTCGGGCACTCGTGGAGGTTTCCCGTCCTTAGCACCCCATAAATGACAGCTAGGACCAAAGGCTTTACGTGCTTTCCGAGGCACGAAGGAAACTCGCTTTGACAGATGGTCACTCATCCATAGACCAACCTAGAAGCATTGAAATACATTTTCTAAATTCTTTTCATAATATGTAAACTGATAATAGGTAGGCATTTGCATTGTCTACCAAAAGGTAAGCAATGCAACTATCTAGGAGTATAATTTACAATCAATCACCCGCTTGAATAAAGCTGTTTCTTCTTTTAAATTCATTCAATTTATCCTGCTGTTCGCATTGACACTCGCCTTGGATTATTCGGCCGTAAAAACATATTATTTTTATTATGCAGAATTATTGGTGGCTATTACGAGGGTTTCGAGAGACAGGTTGAGCGCGGGGAGGAAGCTCAGCTGGCGGACAGACAGACAGAGGGTTGACTCCATAGCGACCTCGCTATCGTTAATTTTTTTCTACGTATGCCTGGCCAAAGCATAATTATACCAGATTTCATATACTCATCATATGAGTCCTTGAACCTAGTGTAAGACTTGTACTGAATAAAAAAATAAAATCCATGGTGATCCTTCAATAGCACGTTCTAGGGTCACTGCTACCAGCCATGTAACAAACGATAAACTCAAACGCCGAGTTGGCTTTAAAAGATTTTTAAATTTAGGGACTTGGGTGTAAAGTTGAAGATCTATTGGAGATTTCATAGCTTAGTCGCTAACGCTCAGAATCTTAAATAGATTTTCAACTTCAGGCTGTAGGGTATAAAGAAGAAAATCTATTGGGGAGTACCAAGCGTTGACTATTATCGTTTGCGACTTGCTGCGATATGGCTAGTGGGGCTGTTAAGACAGTCCCGCGACCCAGATTTCATAATGGGCCTACCACACGCACAAGCTTCACCGCAGTTTTGCCTGCGCAAGTCCGACCTTCGCGTATTTGCCTGTGTCTGTGTGTGTGGTTGGGCGTCAGTGTTGTCGAACGTGTATTGTTTTTCATGCGAGAAGTTCGCGCAGGTAAAACTTGTGCGTGTAGTAGGTCCATAATAGTTGCGAAGTTCATTACCGCATTGGACGGTAAGCTGCAGAGGAAAAGAACTCCTTCCTTCAGGTGTTTTTTCTCTGCAGCTGACTGCACATACAGCTACACATCATCATCAGCCATAATGTTTCCCACATTCTGGGACACAGCCTCTCTCTTGAACAAATAATTCATTTGCGCGTTTAATAGAAACGATTCCAAAGTGGTAAAATCTGCTCCCCTGTAACTTCTAAAATAAGAAAAATAAATGATAAAACTAATAAAAAAAAAATACATTACCATGTAAACTTCAATTGAAAATTGGTATGAACGAGATCGAGTTATTAGTTTTTTTTTTTAATACGTCATAAATCGAAAACCGCCATTTACCTTGCAAAGTTACAACCAACTACAAGAACTTCTATATATTATGTTACTTGCTGCTACGGAACCCTTTATGGGCGAGTCCGACTAGCACTTGGCCGGTTTTATTATTTTATATTATCGTTGTGAATTATCAAATGAGTCCTCGTACCCACGGAGGTATGGCAAAGTCTGTCAGACTCGTACTGACTAATATCTACGGCCATCTTCAATAGCCCTTTACGTTTCAGGGTCATGGGTACTTGATGAGACAGTCCTCGAGACCCCGGCAGGCCTTGGCCTTGTAAAGCCCAGATTGTTCTTTGAGACGCGCGTGGTGTATATTTGCGATTTAAGACTTATATTGACAAGTCCAATTAATCCTCACGGATGATTGTTGTTTCAAAACCTGATTGCTGTCAATTGAACTTTGAAAGCTAACATATGACAGAAACTTATGACTCGTTCATGCGAACTTCGCCTAGATTTGAACCCATTTTCCGGCGATTACACCGCCGGAAGATTTAAACGCACCCCTGTATTAAATCTGTAAAAAAAAAAATAAGCTGTTTCTTTTTTTAAACCTCTTTTGTAACCTCTGTCCACAGAACGACTCGCCTTGGATTACGGCAGCGAAGACAGCGCATTTGCACGAACTAGTGGTTGCTACTAGCGAGGGCTTCGAGAGACAGGTGGGAGCACGGGGAGGACAACTCAGTGGCGGACAGAAGCAGAGGGTTGCCATAGCTAGGGCTATCGTTAAGGTACGTATGCCTGGACAAAGCATATGCCAGATTTCATATAATCATCATATGAGTCTTTGAACCTACTGTAAGACTTGTACTGACTAAAATCAAAGGGTATTCTTCAATAGCACGTTCTAGGGTCACTGTTAGGGTGCTCCCACATCTATCGACGCGGAATCGGCTTTTTCCGTCGCCCTTTCTCTTTCTGCCGCTTAGAACTGCCATTTGCAAAGGGCGACGAAAAAAGCCGAACCGCGTCGATAGATGTGGGAATACCCTTACCAGCCATGTAACAAACGATATACGCAAATGCCGAGTTGGCTTTAATAGATTTTTAACTTTAGGGACTTGGGTGTAAAGTTGAAGATCTATTGAAGGTTTTATACCTAGCTTTATCGATCGTTCAAGTCGCTAACGCTCAGAAATCCTAAATAGATTTCCACTTTAGGCTGTAGGGTATAAAGAAGAAAATCTATTAGGGAATACCGACCGTTGACGATTATCTTTGCGATTTGCTGCGACTTGGCTAGTGGGGCTGTTGAGACAGTCCCGAGACCCAGATTTCATAATGGGCCTACCACACGCACAAGCTTCACCGCAGTTTTGCCTGTGCATGCCCAGCCTTCGTGTATTTGCCTGTGTGTGTGGAAGGGTGTCAGTGTTGCCTACGGTGTTTTGTTTTTTCATGCGAGAAGCTTACGCAGGTAAAACTTGTGCGTGTAGTTCGTCCATAATAGTTGCGAAGTTCATTGCCGCGTTGTACGGTAAGCTGCAGAGGAAAAGAACTCCTTCCTTCAGGTGCCTTTTTTCTGCAGCTGACTGTACACACAGCAACACATCGTCATCAGCCTATTAATGTTCCCACAGCTGGGACACAGGCCTCCTCTCTGTGGGAGGGAGTGGGTCATTTGCGCGAGAAACGATTTCAAAGTGGTAAAATGTGTCCCGTCCCTTGTAACTTCTAAAATAAGAGAATGATAAAACTAATAAAAAAAATACATTAACGTGTAAACTTCAATTGAAAATTGGTTTGAACGAGATCGAGTTATTAGTTTTTTTTTAATACTTCAATCGAAAACCGCAATTTACCTTGCAAAGTTACAACCAACTACAAGAACTTCTATATTATGTTGCTTGCTGCTACGGAACCCTTTATGGGCGAGTCCGACTAGCACTTGGCCGGTTTTATTATTTTATATTATCGTAGTGAATTATCAAATGAGTCCTCGTACCCACGGAGGTATGGCAGAGTCTGTCAGACTCGTACTGACTAAAATCTACGGCCATCTTCAATAGCCCTTTACGTTTCAGGGTCATGGGTACTTGATGAGATTGGCCTGCTTGCTTGCTGCTTGGTCTTGTAAGCCCGTCAGCATGCTGACTGTTCTTTGAGGCGCGCGTGGTGTACGTTTGCGATTTATGACTTATATTGATAAGTCCAATTTCCTCACGATGTTTTTGCTTAACCGATGTCATTGATGTTCACGTTAAACTTAAAAAGTGCATATGAATTGCTAAAGTCAAAATGTGTACTTGCCGGGATTTGAACCCATATTTTAGTGTATTAGAGCCGATATTTTGACCCTTGGGCTATCACGGTGGTTTATTACTATTGTACAGAAATCCAAAACCGTACAAAAGATCCTTTCGCATTTTCTCTTTATTTATGATATGCTCGCGTTGGACCACCAAGATGGTGGTCCAACGCCTGATAGTAAGCAATAAAGTGTGCGAATCTCGCTTTGTTAGAAGTAACTTATTTAACTAAAAACTTAATGTTTGTTTAATGAAAACCACATAATTAGTTTAGCAGATAAGTGGGAACAGTACTTTGCACAATCAGACATTAAACATCTCTCACCCTAAACGCATATACCTGCTCCGTTCCGTCGTGGGTAAAATAATGTTATTCAACTTGTTAAGTCAAGGAATAACGACCCACTGTAGGCATATCAACAAAAAAATCTTGTAATCAGAAACAAACAAAACAACTCGAAACTGTAATTAAATAATATTTTATGGGTGTGAACTTTATAGGTAGGTAGTCAAAACTATATTGTTTTCCTCTGTAATTATGTTAAACGTTTTATGTAATTGGATTGTAATTTTTAAAGGAAAATTTAGGAATAACGCAATGAAACTAAAATGAAATTCAAAACATATTGTCATAGTTCTCGATTACAAGCTTTTAAGATTTACCCATAGTATAGTTTTTATATGTCCTGATTTAATGTTCCCGTGGTTTAATTTTCGAGTTGTAGCGTGTGAAACCGTTGGAAACAGTTAGTGCTTTTTTTTTTAACGTGGTAAAATCATCAAATGAGTCCTCCCACCCCGGGCAGGGCGGGAGGGACTGTCAGACTTGTACTGACTGAAATCCACGGTGTACTTCCATAGCCCTTTATGTTCCGGGGTCACGGTGATGAAATAAGTCCCGCGACCCCGGCAGGCAACAGTTAGTGCTAGATAATTATAATTATTATGAACTTGTGCGTCTAGGTGAAGTTTACAATATAATTATACGATTCAAATGTGTCCTACACCTGGATATGACCTTAGTATAATTAGTACAGACCATTGCAATTGTAATGTCAGGTGGAAAATCTACTTGTATTAAGTATGATGCGATTCCACCGGTGTGCGGCATAAATGTTCGCTTTTGTCGACTCACTTTAGCAAACACAAACAAATAACAGACCCAGAAACATTTGTGCGCGCACTCTAAACTCAGTTCAGTGAAAATGTTCGCGCACAAATGTGGCGAACTGTGCGCGCACTAAAAGTTAGACGCAGCCCAACCCGCGGACACAGAGCGGAGTCTAAATGCGCTACAAGTTTATTACGCGCTCTGCTGAAGTTCTGCAAAAAATGTGCGCGCACAAAAGTGCCTAACACTATAGGCACCTAATGTAACATACCATTATAATAAGAAGGTAACCACACTAAGAAAGTATAGGTTTATTTATACGGTCAAGGCAGCAGTCGTGGCCCAGTGGTATCGGCCTTGACTTACGACTTGTAGGTCGTGGGTTCGAACCCAGCCAGGCTCATTGCTTTGTGTAATTTATTTCATCACCACTGCTCTCAAAACGGTAAAACATCGTGGGGAAACCGGCATGTCCTAGAACCAGAAAATAGATGACATGACGTGACATCTACCAACCCGCATTGGGCCCGCGTGGTTGCTTATGGTCCACTCCCTTTTTCACTAAGGAGGCATATGTCCGAGCAGTGGGAACATTAAAGGCTGATGATAACTACCTAATTTTTTTATTAGCCTCCTCTCTCCTACTCCTGGGCAAAGCCCTCCCTACGCTCCTACCACTTCTCGCGATCCCGTGCCTCCTCCTTCCAAATTGGACAGACACTATGTTCAGTTTGTCCCGCCATCTCCTTCACGGATGACTACTATAATAGATAAATGTGAAAGTTTGTGAGGAAGGATGGATGGAATTGGTTGGCATGTATGTTACTCTAATACTCTTTCATTCAAAAACTACCAAACGATTTTGGAAATATTTGGTACACAGATTTTTTATCCTGGTATACTTACGGAACCTCATGCAGGCAACATTAATACCACTAGTAATACCATATTTTTTGTTACAGAACCCACGTATTCTTATCCTAGACGAAGCTACCTCAGCGCTCGATGCATACTCCGAGTATTTAGTAGACAAAGCATTGAAGGAGATCAGCAAAGACAGAACAGTTCTTACCATAGCCCATAGACTAAGTACCATACAGTCTGCTGACGAAGTAGCGGTCATGGAGAACGGAGTTATAGTAGAAAAGGGACCATACCACGAACTTATCATGAAACCAGGTGGATTCTTCAAGGAACTCATCAACCATCAAACATTTGTCAAAAAGAGTAGACAACAAGAGGCACAGGCATGAATGGTTAAAAAAAAAACAGCGTTACCGCTGCGAAGTTTAAAAAAGTTTTGTTGGTACTGAAAGAAGTAGTTTATTTTATTTTTAATTTTGTTTTATTTTATTTTAACTTAGTGATCAATGTACTGTTATTTATGCTGCATTGTGTTTTGACTATCTATTATGGGTAGTTAACACCTGCTTTATATGATAGGCATGAGCGTACCCAGGTTCTACAAAGGAGGGGGCAAATTGACTTTATCAACCAATTGTTCTCATAATAGAACACCACACCTTTGTATTTTTGGGGATATGCCTTCCTTTATTGAGAATAATTTTGCCCATTTTTCTTAAAAACAGTGGATAGGGAAGTATATGAAATCCAGGTGGGAGCTGCCCTTCCTCTCCCCCTTCTGGGAACGCCCATGATGATAGATAGTTTACATACTTATTCCCTGTTATAATTTTAGTAATGTTTATAGCTATTAGTAAAATGTTTTGTAAATAAACGTCTCTGTGCTTATTAGTAGTCGCGAAGGGTGCAAGATTTCGTAAGGAAACCCGGTCGAAAATTATCTGCAGAAATTGAAACAGTAATAATAAAAATCAGCCAAGTGCGAATCGGACTCCACACTCAAAGGGTTCTATTAAAATCTGTTTCATGAATGGGGACCTTTATTTTATTTTAATAATTCGTTTTTATAGCATAGTAACTCAACTTAAATAAATTATTTGTAAATATGGTTTAAAAGAAACGATCCTGTAACAGGCGGACCAAGACAGCAGTATCTTCATAGTAGAAACTCCCTACGTACGGAACCTTAAAATGTAATATTTGAATGGAAAGCCGAATGTGTTCGTGCAATATGACCCCTTCGCCAATGCTTTTAGCCGGAATAAGTTTGTGATAACTTTATAGGTGATAGTGTATTTTATTTTATTTTATAATGTAGCATGAAACAAAATACAATAATATGGGCTCCATGTGTTCAAAATGTTGGAATGTCAAATTGTTACATAATTTATTAAATTTTATCTCGTAAGGTTTATTTAAATCATAGAGTGACAAACGGGTAAAGGAATATTTTTGTCTGCCACAAATAAAATGGTTGTTGTTATTTTAATATTGCATTTTATTTTTCGCCTTACCCCTTTCGAGTCTTATTCGTAATCGCGTTATTATCAGTAGACTGGGCACCGCCGCAGTGCTCCAAGCGCACGTACCGAATGGTATCGTGGCTCATTCATTACTACAAAGATAACAAACTGCTGTCGTAACGCGTAACCTACTGTTTACTATGAGTTTTTCATCGCAGCCACAACAAACAGGTTAAATAAGTAAATGGACCTTGCCCTCGGCGCGAGCGGAGAACGCGCCAAAAGCCGTCAGTGGAAGCGACGGCTAACATTTACGCGCTAACGCTTCGCGGGAAAACATTGCAGCGGAAACATGTCCAATTTGAAAGTTTTGCGCGGGAGTTTAGCGCGGCAAATTCTTAACTCGTTCGCTAGTGCCAAACATGGAAAAAAAGTTAACAAACAAGTGTTGTCGTGCAGCCGTCTGTTGAGTAGAAGTTTAGCTACTCAAACTGCAACAGCAGTGGACAGTAAATGTTTAAATTCACCGTGGGGTGAAATACAAGTTGGAAATGAAACCTTGACTGACTTTGTGTTTTCGGACGTCGAAGACTGGTCGGACGCACCATCTGTGGTAAGTTGACATTTTTTTTTTTCTGAAGGTAGTTAGAAAATGTTAATTTTTGTTTTTATTTATAATATTTGCAAGTCTGATTTATGTAGTTTACTGAATAAGATATATGATAACGAACCCTTTCAAAAAGTAGGACAGTGTGAATAATCGTTAATCACGTTATTCTACTTCAGTATAATTATTAAAGAAAACTATTTTCGACCTTTGGAACGCACCTTGTAGGCAAATTAGAACGCCAAGTAGTTTTTGTTGCTCTTTGACAACTAGTCTAGTTATTTATGCTCAATTAAAAACTATTAAATCCGAGTGCATCGCGGACTGCAATAGAATTCCTAGTACAAAGTTCGCTGTTATATAGGTACGGATGTTATACGAGAGTGATAGGGACTTATTAATAGTTCACATTTGAAGGTTAGGGCTAAATGTCTACTCTGTGCCAAACATGCATCTGACAAAATAATTAGAAAAGATACCATAGATAATGTGACAAGAGTATTGTCGCGGGTTTTCAACCAGTTTTGAAGTACCTATAGAAAATACGTATTTAATTACCTTTTAATGTAGACAAACGAGTATTTGACTACATGTGCATTTATGATTGCACTTGTCATATCGCCAAGCGTTCTAACCGATTCGTTGTGGTGCATTATGCTTAGCAACCTGCTTTCTTTGAGCGATCGTCAACTGTTACTATCCAAGTTCAACTCAACAATCGGAGTCAAAACTGTAATCGCTGACTCTGCTATATTACAGTCACAATAATTGCAACAGCAGATTTCTTAGCCGACATTATCTATGTTATAAGATGTTGCAATGGTGTTGTGTTTTTCCCATAGGTACCTATAAATAATTGATTAAGCACTAATTACTTACTTACTTTCTACGTAAAATAACTAGTTATATAATTGACTAGGTATTAGAATATTATGAGGCTTTAGGAAAATTAATTTTGTGAATTAAATTGCAAGATAAACTAGGTTTTATTCAACTTGTTGTTTCCTCGTCAACCAAAAGAACAATAAGTAGTCAGCTAAAAATATCTATCAAAGTTTTGCTTCGTACCTACCTACCTACCTATAATGTTTCAATTAAATAAACAATAATAGTGCTGTTGTAAGTATAGACATAAAACCGGCCAAGTGCGTGTCGGGCCACGCACAGTGTAGGGTTCCGTAATTGCCCATCAAAATACTTATGCGAACTAACTAAACTGATTCGCTGAATTTAATTTTAAAAAGAAGAATTTTCAAAATCGGTCCAGGAGTCTTTGAGAAATCGGGGAAAATACGAATTTAGAACCTCCTCCTTTTTTTGAAGTTAGTTAAAAATAGTTGACGATAAAAACCTACTTATCCCCAAAAAACATACCGTAAAAACATACCTATTAAAGCTGTAAATATAAAGTTGACAAACTTACATTTGCAGTTGAATCCGATACATTTTGTTTAAGAAAATATGTAATCCAAGTACATTTTATAAGTTGGTCGACTATTACTCGTAAAGTTGTAAAGCTTACTTAGTCATGATAATTTTCTTTTAAACTTCTTTATATATACTACTATTTTGAATTTTTTCACACCCCCAAACATAACCGTTTAGCTGGTAGAGGGGGGGGGGGGACACTCGAGTCGAGCAAAATTTAACACTTTAAAGCTTAATATTTCACAAACTAATTTTTTTACCAAAAAATTGTTAATGGAAACTATCAATATTTTTTAAAGACCTATTTAATGATACCCCACACTAAGGGGTACGCGAGAAAAAAAAATCCTCACTTTACGTGTAAGTACTGGAGGTACCATAAAAAAATTTTTTTTCGAGAAATTTTATTTTACCACTTTTTCGGCACAACAAATCCGTATATTTACACCAAATTACAGCTCTCTAGTGCTGTGCGTCTCTGAGCTAAACTGCGGACAGACAGACGGACAGACGGACGGACGGACGGACGGACGGACATGGCGAAACTATAAGGGTTCCTTGTTGACTACGGAACCCTAAAAATGGATTTATTGGATAGGAACTTCGTTTATTTTTATAATTAAGTTTATGCGTTTGGTATAGGTTGATACTTAGCTAAGTTACTAGGAAATACATTTCTAAGTCTGTTAACTATTTGCTACACTACACATACGAGTACCTACCTACATGCATGAGATTCCTAAAAACATATAGGTATATGATGCACTGATGCACAAATGAGTCAAAATAAGGATATTGTTGCCATAGCATTCATGATGACTATGACTTGTATGTTTTATTCATTGTACTAGATCACGTATTATTTATCTTCCTACGTTAGCCAGTTACACAGCACCATTATATAGTTGATCTAATGCCCTTCGTGTAAGATGAAGTTGTTGTATAAAATTGCGGTTTATTTTCGAGTTTACTTACAGAAAATTATGTGAATAATTTCATTAAATCACGGTACACGTGATTCAGAAACGTGTCTTGGTACCTATATTAATGGTTTAAAAAACTATAAAACTTCACATAGGTAAAATAATGGTGTATGTACAGACACCAGCACACCAACCTACCCCAATCTGGTAAAATTATTTAATCGATTTCCAATTTTATTACAAAAGAAGAATGCTCATGTTCAATTCCGAGACCGATTGGATATAGGATTGATTTGCTGGCGTCTGTACCTACCTACCCGCATGTAGGTACGTAAACAAAACGTTTCAATGACATCTGAAATTCTATATTGTAGAGATTGTAGTGTTGTTTTTCCATACTTCATCATGATTTCTTACCATTGAATAAAAACATGTCTCCCACGAATTAGATCTCGTGCCAAATATTCTTGTAGCAGCTTCTCACGTTATTTCAATATCAAACACTGGACTTTGGAGCGCATTTCTGTAGTATATAAAGGTTACATAATAATATATTGGGTCTATAAATATAGGGTAAAGTCCAATGACCTACATTACGGACCACGTGTAGTGTTTCTAGTTTATTCACCTACATATTTTATGGTCAGTTAGTGCAGCATGACGATGCTTTACCTACTGTACTTTGCACTACCGGGTTTGTATAAATAAGAACGATACACGAAACTGTAGGTCAAGGACTTTCGACGTCCGATTTTCTTTCGATAAGGTTATTCAAAGAAAGAAAATTCGAGGTTTCGTAAAACGTCATGTCGTAGTAGGCAGGTAGGTGATGGTCTACTTGGTGCGTTCTACATTTCTATCTGAAAATTCAAAAATAAGCAGAAGGGTTTGTGTGCAAGAGCTTTTTAGATTACCTATGTTCCTAAGGAAAAGGAAAGTATCTTCTTCATTTCTTTTCATTTCATTTTAATGTTCGTCAATATCAAAACAAGAACATCTAAACAAGTTTAAAAACTAATCAGTTCCTTTCTGTCCCCAGACATGCGGTGCTTCAGGCCGTGGCTACGACTATGGCATGATGCGGATGATGATCGACAGATGCGCAGGAGCACTCGCGGGCCACTTGAAGATGGCCCCTGGCGAAAGGATCGGTCTCATCCTGCCAAACCTCCCTGAGTTCGTCGTGCTCATTCATGGAGCTATGAAGGCTGGCCTTGTTGTGACTTTCGCCAATCCACTGTACACGGCAGGTAAGAATTTTTGAGGATTTATTTCTATTTAAAAGTTCGGTCAAAACGCCATTATACTCGTAGCTAGTGATGTATCTGTGCTAGCCTGACGGTTCCAATCAGTCTGCAATTTGCTTATAACGCTATGTCCAAATTAAAAACAGAGAAAGACATTGCTTATTAAACGTCTCAAAAATGCGATCAGCTGACGTTGGTCTTCCTTGATAAGTCTATACGTGCCTTATACGATCACGTTTTGGTATGTGGCGACACCATTAGACATCAGGGATGAATTTTTGACCTACGAACGTAGATGAGAGTGACAATGTCAAAACATCCTCTTCTCTTCTCTACTCCAGATCAAAATTCCATCTCCATCTCTCATCCAGCAGAGTTTGCTCTAACTGGAGCTAGAACAAGCGTGCTGGTTTAAAGTGTTAAATTGTACCATGCCCCCAGACTATTGCATGATAAGTACGTGATCTGAGTTTGGTTTGGGTCAGTAACAAAGTCCAAAAAGTAAGCGGCCGATAACGTCACCTTTTTGTATGTTTTCGCGGACTTTGGTCATCGGTTGTTATAAAAATAATAAAATTATCAGCAAGACCCCTAAATGGCTAAGGCTGTGACCGGAAAGTCGAATAAAAGTTATCTATAGTACCTAATCCTTTACATCCGATCTGATTTTATTAGCGATATCTGACATTAGTGGGGTTAATGTACAAACTCCAGTTGGGAAATGCCCTATACCTTGGTTTATCTTAATCCTCTGTATTATTGTAGGTATCAATTTTTCTAATAGGTAAAGAATATCTACCTAGCTTATCTTTAATATGCACACCTAGATTGGCGAATAAAGTAGCTATAAATTGCTATAAGGAACTAATAGGCACTAACCAAACATCTAGGAACTACTGATAACAGAGTTTGGTCAAGTTCAATATTAGTCTATAAGTGAGTGCGTGCCCAAGGTGCCGGATGTACGTAGGTAGATATAGAATCTACCTAGGTACATTGAAGTGCATTTTCAAATACAACTTGAATTTAGAAGAATGGAGTAGTCCTTCAAAGCATGTTGCAATCGTTTTTGAAGATACGAGAGGTGTTAATATGGAGCAAATATTGCTTATGACAAGAATTTTTAAATACCAATTATTTACTTATTTATAAAGTAGCTACGATATTTACAAGTTCTATTTCATTTTATGATAAGATAAGGGTTATAGTTATACTTACCTCGTGCCGTCTAGTCAACATGTGTCCGTGTGACTAATAGATAAAATTGAGGAAGAGAATAGGTCTGCGTTTTCAAGATAATTTATTTATTTATTTATTTATTTATTTATTTAAGGAGAACCAACAGCTATAACAAATGAATAACGGTGGTAACATGCAACACAAAGCCAATAACAGGTTCCCACGGATAGAAATAGGAAAAGTATTAGAAAACTTAGGATCTAACAAGCACGTAAAATATAAAGATAAATTTAACTAAAGTGAATAAAGATTATGGCCCTTTGAAAAAGCTCGCATTCAACTGACTGCGTACAGAGTGGGATTTAGTAATAAACGGGTCCAGGGAGAACTCTTTACAAATAATATTAAAGTCCTTGCTCGCTCGCACCATATATGAGTTTTGCCTATAATTGGAATGAGAAAAGGGAACAGATATAGGTGAATTAAATCTAACTGACCTCTGAGGTACATTAAAATACAGTTTATTCAGAAGATCGGGACAGTCAATGTCGTTAGATAAGATTTTTAAAAGAAATGTGCAGTCTGCTAGTCGACGACGATTTATGAGTGGCTGTAAATGAAATTTCCTACAAAGGTTTATGTAATTTTCAGAATGGTATGGTATACGTAGCCGAAAACATAGGAAACGTATAAATCTTTTTTGTACATTCTCAATCCGATCGATATATTTATGGTAACACGGGTTCCAAATTTGTGATGCATATTCGAGATGACTTCTAACAAAGGAGCAATAGAGAATCTTTAGAGTTTTGGCCTTCTTAAAGCACCCCGCGAGTCTCATGACGAATCCCAGCGATCTTGAAGCTTTAGCCACTACTTGCTCAATATGTACGTTAAACAACAGTTTAGAGTCGTGAAAGACACCCAGATCACGTACACCATCACACCTCTGTAATAATTGTCCTTTAAGTTTATAGGTTGTTGGGAGAGGTAATCGTTTCCTGGTAAATGATATAACTGAACATTTTGTAGGGTTCAAATCCAGTTTATTAAGAGAGCAATAATCGTCTAATCGCGCCAAGTCGGACTGCAGAGCATTCATGTCGTCATCTGATGATATTGCAGAAAATATCTTCATGTCATCAGCAAAACAAAGCAAATTTGAACTATGGAAACACGAGTCGATGTCGCTTACATAAATAATAAAAAGCAAAGGACCCATCAAGGAGCCTTGGGGAACACCACTAGGGACTGAAACCCAGCTCGACATATAATTACTGATAACCACGGCCTGGGATCTGTTCTCAAGGTAAGAAGCAAACCAGCGTAGCAGATCACCTCTGATGCCATTGTTGAAAAGCTTTGCTTTTAGAATGTTGTGGTCGATTCTGTCAAAGGCCTTACTGTAATCTGTGTAAACGACATCGACTTGTGCTCCAACGTCCATTCGGGCTGTTAAAAAGTCATTGAGTAAAGCTAGGTTGGATACAGTTGAACGACCCTTAAGAAAACCGTGCTGAGAAGGGCTAAAAGACTGATTTAGCGCTGCATAAACTTGATCATAGATAACCCTCTCAAAAACTTTAGCTAAAATGCACAGCTTAGAGATGGGTCTGTAATTAACTATTTCATTTTTGTGCCCCTTCTTATGCACCGGAGTTATAAAGGCAGACTTCCAGATTTGGGGAACACAACATGAAGATAGGGATTTCTTAAACAACAGGGATACTGGTAAGGCAATGCTTTTAGCACAACCAATCAACAATTTAGGTGATAACTGGTCCGGACCAGCGGACTTAGATGGATCAATATTACTTAACAACTTAACTATTACATTTAGGTCAATCTCGATTGAGTGAATATCCGAGGGTGCATTGGAACTTGTAACAGTTTCGGTAGAACAAAAAGTAGAAGGTACGTCATTGATTGGATCAAGAAAAGTAGAGTGAAAGTGAGAAGAAAATGCGTTACAGATGGATTCAGGAGAGGAAACCGTCACATAACCATACTTTAGACAACTGGGCATGGCACTGGACTTAGAACGCTGTTTCACAAAGCTCCAAAAGCGCTTAGGATTAGTTTCGATGGAGGCTTCTGTAGTTGCTAAGTAGCTATTGTAACAATCAGCTTCAAGCCTATTAACCCGCTCACGTAAATGCCTAAAGGTTGCCTGGTCTGAAAGTCTGCCATACCTTTTAAATTTACGGAGGTATTTGGCCTTCTCTTTAATCAAGCGTTTGAGTCCCGGGGAGTACCAGATAGGGTATAAGCTGTGGAAAACTGACATTGTAGGAACAAATCTATTTTGAATATCCGATATAGTGGAATAAAAGTAGTTAACGGCATCACTCATCGACATTTCTAAAAATACGTTCATCCAATCGATGGCGGCTATTTCTCTGTTCATGGCCATAAAGTCAGCCTTTCCGTAAAGATACCGAGTAAAAGGAGCGGGAGTTAAATAGCTGTACTCGGCAAAGTTCACTTCGATGCTAAGAGCTGGATGATATTTATCAACAGGTGATAAAGGCGTCGAAGATTCACCTACCGAAACAATGTCATTACATAAAACTAAATCCAGGATTTTACCGTATTCATTTAATATACCGTTACATTGATTTAAACCTAATACACGCAGTTCATCCGTTAGTGTGTACTCGTCACAACTACTAATATTTACCGGTAATAATGTGTTGTTATTTAGTTGCCACGAAATGCCACTCAGATTAAAATCACCAATAACTAAATAATTGTCAGTCGGATTGTTTAACACTATATTACTTAAGTTTTGGAGAAAATTTGATAGCTGGTCAGAAAAGGAATAACCACGGTTTTGTTTACACAAATAGATTACACAAACATTCAATTTAAAATAATTCCTTGAGTTAGGTTGGCGCACACTCAAAGTGATCCACAAGTCTTCGGCCGAGGAGTGAAATAATGGCTGGGGAGCCGCCGAAATAGACTTACGAACAGCTATCAAGACACCACCGCCACGAGACTGACCTGTGAGAGAATAATCACGGTCACGACGCCACACAATGTATTGATCACCAAACAACTCAGAATTGGTTATGTCATCTACTAGCCAAGTTTCCGTTAAAACAATAACATCATAGTGAGAACATAGACATAGTTGACGAAAGAAGGATTCAGTCTTGGTACGGAGCCCGCGAACATTCTGATAATAAACATGTAGTTTTTTATTTACATTTACAGCCATTGATAATTAATAAGATTTAAAGCAGCAGAATTAATACGATGGTAACAACCACACATGTAACAAAACATCAAAAGACTAACAACTATCGTGTTTGAGACAATATTTACGGGAAAGAAATACTCAAAGATATTCAAATATGACAAAATAATATCGTAAAATAAACCAATATCTAGGGTAATTAGGCATACACAAATGTTAAGCGGTACAAAAAACAAAACAATATCGCAGGTAGGCGTGCGACTAAGCAAGCAATAGTTAGACTCATTAGCAGGTGCGAGCGAGATAAACATAAATTGGGTTGTTCTATTGAATAGAACAGTGCGATTAGGGAAACAAAATGCCCATTTGCAAATATAAAAAAGAGGTTGCGAAACTTCGAGCGCGTCAGAGATGCTAAACCTTTTACAAAAATACAATTGGTAAACAATTTTGATTAATAGGTCACAATAGAAAACAAGTTCACTCTGAGACAAATTAATATTTTTAAAATTGAAAGATAACGGTAACAGAAAGATGCACCACTCTAGTAAAGTTTGTTTAAGGGCCGGTATTTCAATCTTACCTTAACTTATTGCTTAAGTTAAGTCCTGCATTTAAGCTAAGTCTCACTTTTGAAAGACAGAAGCGTATTTCAATCCGGATCTTCCTCGCCTTAGCCAATCTAGGATAAATAGTAATAATGCAACAGATTATGTCATTTGTCTATGATTTTTGTTGTCATTAACAGCTGACTGACATGAACATGACACTTCTGCCTGCCAATTTTTTACTTCCCTCTGCTGTCTGGATTTTAAATCGTATTTAAATAATAATTTATCAAGTTTAAAATCAAGTTCACGACATTTCTGCTGCGAAAGATGAATGAAGAGTTGTCTCAACAATTGAGTAGTATCACGTAAGTACCTGGCTACCGTTTTCCCTCTTTGTCCACGATTTTACAACTTGGCAAATAGATAACTATAAAATGTTTTTGTTTCAGTAAGTATTACTATACTTCTAGCTCGAGCAGTGATGATGATGAGGACATTATTGAATTTATCAATTATTCTACGACCCCACGACGTATACGGATCTATAGAAAAAGAGAGAATCATTTCCAAAAATGGAATGAAGGTGAATTTTACGACCGATTTCGTCTAACGAAACGTACAGCATACGTTGTGCTGGAACAGATAAGGGACGAAATCAAATGGCCTACTACGAGGTAATATTTCAAAAGAATACCTGTACCTACATATAGGTACATAGATTCCTCACAGACTTCTAATGTAACCCCGAAATCATGAATTATTTTTTGTTTCAGAAATAAAGCATTAACACCATCACAAATGCTATTGCTAACATTGAAGTTTTTGGCAACTGGTAATTTTTTGCTATGCAATGGAGATTTTATTGGCATACACAAGTCAACAGCTGGAAAACATATATGGAGAGTGTTACTAGCAATTGTAAAACTACGTTCTAAATATATAGCAATGCCAACAAACCAAAATATTGCAGAAATTAAAAAGAAATTTTATTTAATTTCAAAATTCCCAAATGTGGTTGGAGCCCTAGACTGCACACATATAAAACTTGAATCTCCAGGTGAGTGACTTGTTAGGAAAATAAATCAGATTAAAATATTCCAAGGCAGTCATTGTTATTGGCTTCCAGATTCTGTTTAGTTTCATAATTTCACAAAGTTTTAAGTAGTGAAAATCTGTGCTGCAGTTGTTAGTTGCTGCCATAGTATAATGTTTCCACTTTAATTTTGTAATGAGTTCAATTTACAAAGTAACTGTTTTTGATTAACATTGTAGGTGGTGCGCAGGCTGAGACTTTTCGGTGCCGAAAACAATTTTTTTCATTAAATGTTCAAGCCATATGTACGGCTGATTTGATCATTCAAGATATTGTTGCTCGTTGGCCCGGTTCAGCTCATGACTCAAGAATATTTCAGAATAGTCTGGTGAAAGAGAGATTTGAAAGGGGAGAATTTAATGCATCTGTTCTGCTAGGTGATAGTGGTTATGCTGTTACAGATTATTGTCTGACTCCCCTTGCGCAGACTACTACAACAGCAGAAGAATTATTTAATGAAGCTCAAATTCGAACCAGAAACCCCATTGAAAGGACATTTGGTGTTTTGAAGAGAAGGTTCCCTGTATTAGCACTTGGTATTCGCTTGGCACTTACAAAAGTGCAGCATATATGTGTGGCCTGTGCAATATTACATAATGTTGCAGTAAAAATGAATAACGGTGATCCACCTGTCAATTTACCAGAGATTGAACAGGCTATCTTGGAGACTAGCAGTGTGCCAGTGGATCCATTTTATAGAGGCAGCCAGAATGTCTCTCCACATGTTCTGCCATACATTCATTATTTTAATAATTTGTAGGAAGGGGTAATAAAATAAATTATTTAAATTAACATTGTGTTTTAATTACTTAAACTTGAAAAAAATTAACAAGTAAGAAGGCAAATCAAGAAAACGCTAGGTACTATTATAACAGTAAAAGCCTAATTTTCCGAAAGTGAATCCTCTTTCTTTTTCTTTGCTAATTCTAATTCTAATAATTGATTTTGCAAATCATAGTAGCGTTTTCTTGATTCGCTTTCAGCAATAAGGGCTTGCATGTGTTCTTTTTTCATCTGACATAGTTCCCTTTTATCTTTTGCCAATTCAGTCCAGGCTTTGTTTGTCAATTGACCAGTGTGATTGCGCTTCCGGTATCTGCGGAAAGGATTTTCTTTATCATCATCTGTAACTAATTGTAGGGTTGGCTTCGTCCTTAATGTTTTTGGAGTGTAGTCACTCCACTTATGAAGTTCGTCCTCTTGCATGTCATTTTCCAAATAGATACTCTGAAAATAATAACAAAAACATTAAATTTTGTCAGTAAACAAATGTAGCAGGGTAGTGAAAAAGATGAAAAGAAACAGGTTGGTATTTAATATATTTACAACTTGTAGCATTACCTCAGAGGCGTTCAAATTCTCTTTGTCATTATTGGTCATATCCAGTGTGATATCTGTTATTATTATGGGGTCCTGACTTGTAACTTGTACAGGAGTATCAGGTTGATAGTCACTATCACAAACAGACTCAGTGCCTGCTGCTTGAACACTAATCAGGCTAAATATTCCTTCCTCTTCTTTGGTGAGGTTCGGAGGTGGCATTGGAGGACCTCCCCCCGTGCCAAGAGCATATTTTCTTTGGCCCGTCACCTTATCTTTCACGGTTTTTTTCATGTTGTCCCATTTTTTCCGAAGTGTTTCAGCAGATTTTGGATTTAAAGATCTGCTGTTAAATTCAACGCTAATTTCTTCCCAGCAGTTTTTTTTCGTCTTCCATGTATTAGCATCACTTTTTTTATTTTCTATTATATGTGCTTTACTCAAGACTATATCTTTCAGCAGATTTATCTCGATTGCACTGAAGTTGGTGCATCGTTTTTTCTCCATTCTGAAATTATTCCGAACAAGAAACAGTACCGAATCGAAACAAAAATACATAAATGATCACCACACAAAAAAATCACACGCAACGACAACAGATTCAAAACTCATTACGTACTTCAATTTTGACATTTTACTAGCAACAATTAATGTTGCTATTCTCTAATAGCGACTTATAGAACAAATTGGCTATCAGTAAAAAAAAAGCTGTTTATTCCTCGCTAAAGACTTGGCTCCTAATAATTCGCGTGCATAAAATTATTATTTATCAAGCAAACGGCCATTATTTCATTACCTACCTTATCGTGTTGATTTTTGCGGGTCAAAAAAAATTACCCTGAAGCAACTTTTTTTTGAGGTAGCCACACTTCAATCTCAGATCGGAACTTAAGCGAAAGAAATCCTCCACTTAGATTAAGGCTAGTTAGGGTGGACTTTATTTGCCGCTTAACTTTAATCCTATAATGAAATACACCTAAGTCGTTCTTATCTTTAATCCTGGATCACTTCGAGATAAGCTGATATTGAAATACCGGCCCTAAATCTTTATCTTTCGATATAACTAAGACAGCTGATCCTTCCTGCTTGCGGACATGAATCTTTCCGTGTTTGACCCATACGTATTTGTACTCCTTTTCTTTAGCTATAGTTCGGGTTTTGTTCAGCAACTTTTTGGAGTCAGGGCTGAGGTGATCATTCACGTACACTCGATTCGTTTGGCCCGAGAATCCAAGATCATGGGTGGACAACGTCTTGAGAGTGCGAGCAGCCGCGACGAAGTCCTCCTTAACATATCTATTCAGGAAGCTCACCACAATTGACTTCTCCTTGGTGTTAAATAGTGGGATCCTGGATATATAATTGACCTGGGCTTTAGGAAACGTAAAGTTGACCTTTTCGCTAATTTTGTCTAAAATAGCAAATAGGTTTTCATCCTTCTTTAGGGGAATGCCCTTAATTTCCACATTGTTCAGCCTTGATCTCTGATCACTAGCTGATAACTCCAGCCTAATTAAATCAATGTCGGATTGGAGCGAGCCCACAGTTTCCCGGAGACGCTGCAGATCCGCGACTCTTGAGTCAATGTCCACAATTTTGACAGAGAAGTCATCCAGCCGCTTTCCGTTGAATTCAGCGTTGATTTTAAGCTCATTGAGTTCGTCCTTTATACACTTGACATCATGAGACAGTGTCGGCAGGCCAGCCAGCTGGACTTTCAGCTCGCGAATCTCGTTCAGGATCGTTTCAAGAGACGCAGGTTCAGGTGTCGGTAGTGGAGACAGGGAAGGGGACGGTGACGGTGAGGATATCCGGCATTTCGGACATTTCCATGCCGCCCTTCGGTCAACTCCTAATCTTCTCCACCCACTTTCCGTAATACTGGCACAGCCAAAATCAAGATGACGCTTGCATGATGCACATTGAACGCCATCGTTAAAGTCAGAGTTACAAGCGGCACACTTCATCATGGCTGACTTAAAAGTTTAAAGGTGAACAAAATGTTTAGAACCTCTGACAAAAAGGACCGATCAAGCGAAGTACGTGCTTGCTTAATGAATGATGATAATGTCTATGAAGTGATATAAATACGTATAAGTTGGTAGATACAATGAATGGAAATATTTCAATGTCATTATCAGCATAAAGGATGTTTACACTTTGAGTCCAGACCTAAGAACAACCTTAATTTGTTGTTTTTAATCGAGCTAATTTTTGAGCCAAGCAATTCCAAAGTCCAAATAGCAGTCCATTCATGTTCTCTTATCAGATTTTTTTTTAAACCGATAAGTCTCATAATTATAATTTAATCTGTGATAGCTAGCAGGATTGGCCAAAGTACGGTCTATTTCCGGAACAATACTCAATCCAAAACTTTCATGATTAGATAAAGTTTTTTTGAGGTGTCTCTTTATTCTCATTGAACAGTCACGAGCAATAATATGTATACACTTAGCAGAATTCAAAAGCGAATTTCTCCTACCATTATTCATTTGCCTTTTGCGTTTTCATGAAACTTTTATTTTGGAAGCTATGCTATTACGAACGAAGTCTTATTTCAAAGTGGAAACCAGTATTTCACGAGTAATTTGGGTTTGAATTTTGTTTAGTGTATACATGTTATTGCTCGTGACTGAACACCCCATTTTAAATGACCAATTACCTAGTTCAAATAAAGAAAAACTGTCAGCGCCTGTTTCCATTCAGCATAAATAATGAAAGAAAGGCATTCAACACAATATATTTATTTGGTATATGTGCATATTACTATAATACACAAAAATAATAGGAGCAGACCAGAATGCTGATCTAAACATGTGTGCCTCAAGACTGCGCCAAACAGCCGCAGTTTAGCAAAATGTCGGACAACTATTGACCGACACGAGTTTTCAACTGTCGACCAAGCCTCTAAAACGCGCCAATTATATTGTAACACGCGATTTATAGGAATAGAAAACATCAATAGTACACAATATTATCAATAGACACGTGCATTACATTTAACAAGCAATAAATGATCGCTAATTACTCAACTGCAGTCAAGGTCGAGGAAATCAGACGGTTGCTTACCTAATTGCAACGTGGACTATGTTATCTGTCTATTTGTAGCTCATTGCAGTAATTACCTTTTAAATGCATAGATTGTAGTTACGTGCTATCTTTTGTCTGCTAATGATACGCGCTGTGTTGGTGCAAAGTTCACGGAAGTGATTATAGAAAAAAGTGAAATTGATTAGGTAGATAAAAGTTCTAAGGAGAGATTATATATCTATCTATACTTTTAGATTAATATGGACTGTGACCTAGGTATTATTTAGCTGACGAAAATGTGTAAGAATCAAATCTATAATATTATTGACATACTTAACAATTTAAAATTTTGCCTAATCAACAAGTCATTTTATGTCGGTACAGTATGTATAAAATTGAACGAGAACAAATAACAATCGCAAATTATCTAAATGGCTGGTCGAAAAAAAAAGAAAGTAGGTAGGTACGCTATTGCATTGCTGAACGAATATTTTCAACCAGCTTACAAGGTCTCCCTGTAAATCCGAAGCCCGAAGGGGCACTACCTAATACACCTCTAGCTTTCAATTTAGCGCGTTCACTAGCCACGCGAGACAAAATTAGTCGGTCGGTTTTGCAAGTACATAGTTTGAAATAGTTGGCTAACATAATGCAATTATTTACTCTTTCACTGATCGATGTTGCAAAAAGCCTCAAGATGTAATTTGAAATTATTGTTTACCTGACTACGGCAAAGCCAAAAGGAGGGTTATGATTTGTGGAAGTCTCATATGTGTATAATATCTTCTTTGTCCATTACAAGGTCTATCCATTTCGTCTTCTAAACCTAAATTATAACATTCAGAAGCATTTGAACGACGAAGCTACTGTATGTCCAATCCCTCTTCATCTTGTTCAAAACTCAGTTACCCCAGTAGACACAAACCCAGTTGATGTAGTAGTTATAAATTAATGACCTTTTGCAGATGAGGTGAAGCGTCAGTTCAACGACTGCAACGTGAAGGCAATAGCTACGATCGAGCTGTTTATGCCGGTCGCTCAAGAGGTAGCCAAGCATCTCAAAGACTACAAGGGAACGATATGGGTTGGAGGGGAAGATGACAAGGGCCACGGTAAAATTCCCCTTTTATGTATAGTACTAAGTTGTTTTTTTTTTGACACAGATCTTGAAACTGATTCCACCAGTATGCGGATGCTTACGCTTTATGAACTCTGCGGGTTGTTAGGTGACTATGTCGAGAATTGCTTGCTAGATACGGTCAATTGGTCACCTAACACCTGTAACATCTAGGTTTTTTATGGTAATATACCCTAACAAGAACAGAACAGAACACAATATTTTTTATCTTTCAAATTATAGTTGGTCCCAGTATACACCCTTGAAAATAACTTGTTTAATGCAGTGTTCAAAATATAAAGACAATTGTTTTTTTCTTTATTTTTGATCTGATGATTCCCCAAAATCCTACCCTTGCCATGGTGATCAATTTGTTACAGCCAAAAAGACTGATAAATTATAACGAGTTAGGTTGGGGTCATAGTATAGTGTATCGTATGTAGTGATTAGAAAAGGTTATCTTATTCAATACATTAATATTGAGTAACAGATTATCTGAAATTGTTTGTTTGTCTACTCGTTGAACATCTGTTTTGATCCGGGTTGTAAACAAAGTTTCAGCCTCAGACTAAGGCCGAGACTCCACCAAAGCTGTGCGAGTCGAGACGTGTTTTGAACAACCAATAGAATTGCGTTATTGACACAGCTCCACTCCGGCAACGCAATTCTATTGGTTGTTCAAAACACGTCTCGACTCGCACAGCTTTGGTGGAGTCTCGGCCTAAGGGCGTCACCAAGAGTGTATTTGAGGGGCAGGCAAAGAAAATCCTAGATTATATTGTTTTGATCGTTGTTTTTAACAAACGATTTTCATATTCAGAACAGGAATACGGAGGTAGCAATTAAAAAAATATATAAAAATCGAAAGTCGCAAGCTATATGAAACTTGCCCGAATTACAGTTTACCAGCGAACGACCGGTCTTCTAAAGGGGAGTAGCTCCTTGTCCGTCATCATCATCATCAGCCTATAATGTTCCTACTGCTGGGACACAGGCCTCCTCTCTGTGAGAGGGAGTGGGCCATAATCCACCACGCGGGCTCAGTGCGGGTTGGTAGATACCTCATGTCTTCGAATTTTTGGTTCTAGGGTATGCCGGTTTCTTCACGATGTTTTCCTTCACCGTTTTGAGAGCAGTGTTGATGAAATAAATGAAACAAAGTAGGTAATGCGCCTGGCGGGGTTCGGACCTACGAATAATACGTAAGTCTGGACCGATACCACTGGGCCACCACTGCTCATCCTCCTTGTCCGTACCTCGATAATATGCTCAAACTCATGGTCTCAGACAATAGACTTTCCAGTTTACTTGTAATATTTCACTCGCCAATTTCAAAGCGGTTCGGTAGACACGGTGGCCTCACTCTAGGAATTTCTTCCTGAATCGTGGGTGCGTTTATAAACATAGAAACTCACATACACAAACACCCAGACCTGGAACAACTTATTAACTAAATAATTACTCTACTTCGTCAGCAGTCTTGGATGGAGTTCATAAGCAGATATTCTTCTACTCCTTCTTTTTTTTAGCGTGGTAAAATCATCAAATGAGTCCTCCCACCCCGGGCAGGCGGGAAGGACTGTCAGACCCGTACTGACTAAAATCCATGGTATCCTTCAATAGCCCTTTATGTGCCGGGGTCACGGTAATGAGGTAAGTCCCGCGACCCCGGCAGGCTTTGGCCCTCTAGGGGGGGGCCCCGTCATTATGCTGACGCTCTTTGAGGCGCGCGTGGAACACAACGCGCCGTCGACCCGGGTATGGTCCATGGTCAGACAGCGAGTTGCCCTTTACCCGCCGCCCGCATGCCCGCTTCTTCTACTCCTTGCTTGATTTGTGAGGTTTCCATACTAATACGCTTATACGTAGAAATATGTAGATTTCTTACCTACAGAAGTACCTAGTATCTACTGTAAACATGTATCTCTTGGTATGTTACCTACTAACTAAACGTCGGGATTATGAAATGCTAGTTCCGAGACAACATTCCCTATTTACGATACTAGTTTGATATGTAGTACTATGTAGGTACTAGACACTCGATTATGACGAAAGGAAATGTTTAAGGGGGATGCTCCAACCAGCCCGCGAAATTCAATTTGTTTTTACGTTTTTTGCAATTTGCAGGCCAGTGACATGTTGTAACTTTATAATTAAATGAGTTGCGGTAATAACAAGTATAATTTTAAATATAAAAATTATCAAAAAAATCGCTCCATCAGCTCTCACATAGAAAATCTGCATCATGTTAAAATCTCCGAAATCTAACTTCGATGCACCTTTTCTATGTGAGAGCTGATGGAGCGATTTTTTTGACAATTTTTATATTTAAAATTATACTTGTTATTACCGCAACTCATTATTATACTATATAAAGCTCGATTACCACTCACTGACTCACTGACTGACAGAATTGTTCTCCCAGATGGTGAAGGGGGAGGTGGGTATATTTTGACAGATTCGTATACAAGTCACTCTGGTGAGTATGGGAAAAATCCCAAACCTCCCCTTTTCGCCCCCACTCTCCCCCCTCCCCATCGTATCTCGGAAACTAAGAGACCCGTGTTTTGTTTTTTTACGGATTCGTATAGAGGAGGCTCGGAAACGTAAAAATCATTTTTTAGAGTCCCCCCTCCCCTTTTCCCCTTCTCCCCCTTTAGGCGGATCTCGGAAGTTAACAGACTTGCAACATTTTTTTTTTCAGATTCATATCAAGGGGCCCAGAGTTGGTCAAAATCATTTTTCAAAACTCCCCCCTCTCCCCCTCTTCACCCCTCCCCCCATCGTATCTCGGAAACTAAGAGACCCATGTTTTGTTTGTTTACGGATTCGTATACGGGAGGCTCGAAATAGTAAAAATCATTTTCAAAGTCCCCCCTTGCCCCCCTTCCCCCGCCCCGCTTTAGGCGGATCTCGGAAGTTAACAGACTTGCAACATTAGGTAAGTAGGTAGCGGTAAAGCGAAGCGTAGCGTAGCGTAGGGATAAGGTCGCGACAGATTTCCGGTGGTAGGATAGATCCTGACTGGAGCGGACCTGCGATACCGAGTGGAGCGGAGGGGGGAGGTGGCGAGCGAAGCGAGCCGGCGACCTCCGTAGCGTAACGAAGGTTGAGTGGGTGAGGCGTAACTCAGCGGTGACGACAAGCAAACTTACAAGTAACTCTCATTAGTAGGGCAAAAGTCTCCAAGCCTCCCCTTTTTGCTCCCCCCCCCCTCCCAATCGTATCTCAGAAACTGTTAGACCCATGTTTTGTTTGTTTACGGATTCGTATACGGGAGGCTCGAAATAGTAAAAATCATTTTCAAAGTCCCCCCTTGCCCCCCTTCCCCCGCCCCGCTTTAGGCGGATCTCGGAAGTTAACAGACTTGCAACATTAGGTAAGTAGGTAGCGGTAAAGCGAAGCGTAGCGTAGCGTAGGGATAAGGTCGCGACAGATTTCCGGTGGTAGGATAGATCCTGAGTGGAGCGGACCTGCGATACCGAGTGGAGCGGAGGGGGGAGGTGGCGAGCGAAGCGAGCCGGCGACCTCCGTAGCGTAACGAAGGTTGAGTGGGTGAGGCGTAACTCAGCGGTGACGACAAGCAAACTTACAAGTAACTCTCATTAGTAGGGCAAAAGTCTCCAAGCCTCCCCTTTTTGCTCCCCCCCCATCCCAATCGTATCTCAGAAACTGTTAGACCCGTGTTTTGTTTTTTTACGGATTCGTATAGAGGAGGCTCGGAAAAGTAAAAACCATTTTTCAAAGTCTCCCCCTCTTGACCCCGTTCTCCCCCTTTTAGGCGGATCTCGGAAGTTAACAGACTTGCAACATTAGGTAGGTAGGTAGCGGTAAAGCGAAGCGTAGCGTAGCGTAGGGATAAGGTCACGACAGATTTCCGGTGGTAGGATAGATCCTGAGTGGAGCGAACCTGCGAGACCGAGTGGAGCAGAGGGGGTCGGTGGCGAGCGAAGCGAGCCGGCGACCTCCGTAGCGTAACGAAGGGTGAGTGGGTGAAGCGTAACTCAGGGGTGACGACAAGCAAACTTACAAGTAACTCTCATGAGTAGGGCAAAAGTACCAAGCTTCCCCTTTTTGGCGTCTCCCCCCCTCCCAATCGTATCTCAGAAAGTAAGAAACCCAGGTTTTATTTTTTTACGGATTCTTATAGAGAAGGCTCGGAAAAGAAAAACCCATTTTTTCAAAGTTGCCCCTCTTGACCCTTTCCCCCCCCCTTAAGGCGGATCTCAGAAGAGACTTGGAACATTTTTTTTTTCAGATTCACATCAAGGTACCCGTAATTAGTCAAAATGATTTTTCTAAACTCCCCCATTCCCGCCTCTTCACCCATTCCCCCATCGTATATCGGAAAAACTATGTAGCGGTAAAGCGAAGCGTAGGAATGAGGTCACGATAGCTTTCCGGTGGTAGGTAGGTCCTGAGTGGAGCGAACCTGCGAGACCGAGTTGAGCGAAGGGGGGAGGTGGCGAGCGAAGCGAGCCGGCGACCTCCGTAGCGTAACGAAGGTTGAGTGGGTGAAGCGTAACTCAGCGGTTGACGACAAGCAAACTTACAAGTAACTCTCATTAGTAGGGCAAAAGTCTCCAAGCCTCCCCTTTTTGCTCCCCCCCCCCTCCCAATCGTATCTCAGAAACTAGGAGGTGTGTTTGGTGTTTTTTTACGGATTCGTATGGAGGAGGATCGGAAAGAAAAAAACATTTTTTTCAAAATCTCCCATCTTCACCCCTTTAAGTGGATCTATTTCCTTTACTTTCTCTTGGGGCCCAGAGTATGTCAAAATCATTTTTCAAAATCAAGATGAGAATCCAAGATGGCGGCTGCTATAACTTTCGAATTGTTCATCAATTTTATCATGGGAGTCGTTTCATGGTTTTCGGGTATGCTAAAGCCGATGGTGGGATCAAAATCAAAATCTAAGATGGCGGCTGCAATCATTTTCAAAATGTTCATCACGGGAGTCGTTTTCATGGTTTTCGAGGATGCTTAAGCCGATAGCGTGGTCAAAATCAAAATCCGAGATGGCGGCTGCGATAATTTTTCGAAATGTTCATCATGGGAGTCGTTTTCATGGTTTTCGAGGATGCTAAAGCCGATAGTGAGGTCAAAATCAAAATCAAAGATGGCGACAGCAAAAAATTCAAAGATATCATCGTGGATGTCGTTTTCATGGTTTTCGAGGGTAATAAAGATGATAGTGAAGTCAAAATCACAATCCAAGATGGCGGCTGCGATCATTTTCGAATTGTTCATCATGGGAGTCGTTTTCATGGTTTTCGAGGATGCTAAAGCCGATAGTGAGGTCAAAATCAAAATCAAAGATGGCGACAGCAAAAAATTTAAAGATATCATCATGGATGTCGTTTTTATGGTTTTCGAGGGTAATAAAGATGATAGTGAAGTCAAAATCAAAATCCAAGATGGCGGTTGCGATCATTTTCGAATTGTTCATCATGGGAGTCATTGTCATGGTTTTCGAGGATGCTAAAGCCGATGGTGAGGTCAAAATCAAAACCCAAGATGGCGACACCAAAAAATTCAAAGACATCATCATGGATGTCGCTTTCATGGTTTCGAGGGTAATAAAGCCGATAGTGAGGTCAAAATCAAAATCCAAGATGGCGACAGCAAAAAATTCAAAGATGTCATCATGGATGTCGTTTTCATGGTTTTCGAGGGTAATAAAGCTGATAGTGAAGTCAAAATGAAAATCCAAGATGGCGGCTGCGATCATTTTCGAATTGTTCATCATGGGAGTCATTTTCATGGTTTTCGAGGATGCTTAAGCCGATGGTGAGGTCAAAATCAAAATCCAAGATGGCGACACCAAAAAATTCAAAGATATCATCATGGATGTCGTTTTCATGGTTTTCGAGGATGCTAAAGCCGATAGTGAGGTCAAAATCAAAATCCAAGATGGCGACACCAAAAAATTCAAAGATATCATCATGGATGTCGTTTTCATGGTTTTCGAGGGTAATAAATATGATAGTGAAGTCAAAATCAAAATCCAAGATGGCAGCTGCGATCATTTTCGAATTGTTCATCATGGGAGTCGTTTTCAGGGTTTTCGAGGGTGCTAAAGCCGATAGTGAAGTCTTAATGAAAATCCAAGATGGTGGCTGTGATAATTTTTGAATTGTTTATCATGGGAATCGTTTTCACGGTTTTCGAGAATGCAAAAGCCGATAGTGAGGTCAAAATAAAAATCCAAGATGGCGACTGCGATATTTTTCGAATTGTTCATCATGGGAGTTGTTTGCAGGGTTTTCGAGGGTAATAAAGATGATAGTGAAGTCAAAATCAAAATCCAAGATGGCAGCTGCGATCATTTTCGAATTGTTCATCATGGGAATCGTTTTCATGGTTTTCGAGAATGCTAAAGCCGATAGTGAGGTCAAAATGAGAATCCAAGCTGGCGGCTGCGATAATTTTCGAATTTTCATCATGGGAGTCGTTTTCATGGTTTTCGAGGATGCTTAAGCCGATAGTGAGGTTAAAATCCAAATCCTATGATCGCATAGAGTATTCAAGGGGCAGTAAGCGCGTACCCAACACAATAATATTTTGAAATATCATATTTTTATCTAAACTGAAAAGTTTGTTTTGGAATCGAAAAATTCTTTTTGTCTTGGATAGTTTTTGTGTTTTCATCATGGGTGTCGTTTTCATGGTTTTCGAGGATGTTAAGCTGATGGCGAGGTCAAAACGGGAATGCAAGATGGCGGCTGCGATAATTTTAAAATTGTTCATCATGGGAGTCGTTTTCATGGTTTTCGAGGATGCTAAAGCCGATAGTGAGGTTTAAAATCCAGGAGGGCATAAACGACGTCACCGAAGGCCTGCTGCGTGTTGTCTGCGAGGTGGGCTGTAAACTTTTTCGACCGATTAGGAATGGACGTAAGTCGGAACTTAATAACCAGCGAGACTCTTGCACTGATGAGGAAACGACGAGAACTCACAAAGCCACACAGGCTGAGAGTCAGGTTCTTAATGGGGAGGTCAAAAAGCAGTTCATACGCGATACTCGGAGTGCAAATAACCGAATTATAGAGCAAGCTTTAGCTCGGAATAAAGGCTCGAAGGTATTTGCCAAGCCCAATACCTCCCGCTGTTGCCTGACAAAGCTCAGAACGTCACAAGGCACCACCGTCACATCAAAGCCAGAGATTCTAGCTGAAGTCGAAAAGTTCTACGGAGACTTTATATGCTTAAAAACCTTGCCCACCTCAGGCCCACGGCGCGCATGACCAACGGGCCAAACTGACACGCCATCTCACACGAGCTTCCCGACATTGACATGGGTGAGATTGGAATGGCACTCAGGCAGCTTCACCACAACAAAGCCCCAGGGGATGACAGAATAACCATAGAGCTGCTCAAGGCAAGAGGAATACCTATCTTGACAGAGCTTGTAAGCTCTTCAATTCCGTCATCCACACTTGCATAACACCGGAGGCATGGCATGGGAGTGTGGTAGTATTATTCTTCAAAAAGGGCGATAAAGCGCTCCTTAAAAAATACCGCTCCATCTCACTTCTGAGCCATATCTATAAGCTGTTCTCGAGGGTTATTCTAAATCGTCTCGCCCAAAAGTTCGATGATTTTCAGCCACCGGAGCAGGCCGGGTTTCAAAAAGGTTACCGCACCATAGACCACATACACACCCTTAGGCAAGTGATTCAAAAGACCGAGGAGTATAACCAGCCTCTGTGCCTAGCGTTTATGGACTACGAAAAGGCTTTCGATACCGTCGACACCTGTGCTGTTCTGGAGTCCATGCAGAGATGCCTCATCGACTGTCGCTACGTTGAGGTGATGAGATGTCTGTATAAGGCCGCAACAGTGACCGTCTAAGTACAAGAACAGAGCACAAAACCAATCCAACTGTTTACAAACGCGTTGGAGGACGTTTTCAAGACGATTGATTGGAAAGGACGGGGTGTTAATATCAACGGTCAGTACATCTCACACCTCCGATTTGCGGATGACATTGTCATCATAGCAGAGTCTCTGCAGGAGCTGGACAAGTAGGACGCCCTGCTGCAAGATGGGCCGATGATTTAAGGAAGGTGGCTGGCAGTGGATGGATGCGGCCTGCCCAAAACCGGGATGGTTGGCGCTCTTTGGGGGAGGCTTACGTCCAGTAGTGGACGGCAATAGGCTGATGATGATATAAAGCTGATAGCGAGGTCAAAATCAAAATCCAAGATGGTGGCTGCGATATTTTCGAAATAATCATCCTGGGAGTCGTTTTCATGGTTTTCGAGGATGCTAAAGCCGGTAGTGATGTCAAAATCAAAATCCAAGACGGCGACTTCAAAAAATCATTTTTTTATATTGGATGCCGTTTTCATGGTTTTCGAGGGTGCTAAAGCCGATAGTGAAGTCTAAATCAGAATCTAAGATGGCGGCTGCGATCATTTTTTAATTGTTCATCATGGGAGTCGTTTTAATAGTTTTCGAGGATGCTAAAGCCGATAGTAAGGTCAAAATCAAAATCTAAAATAGCGACTGCAAAAAATTCTAAGTTAGAAATACTTTTCAAAACACGACCCCGCGAGCTGCTTGCAGCTCGCGCAACGCGCAAATACTAGTTTAATTATAAAGTTACAACATGTCACTGGCCTGCAAATTGCAAAAAACGTAAAAATATTTGAATTTCGCGGGCTACATCGACGCAATCACCTTAAGGGCAAACAGGTCGAGAACATAATTTGTCACTAGGTTGGGAAGGTGGTTAATCATTACTTGAATATTAATAGCATTCTGGTAATTAACGATTTGCTATTAACTATGAGAATACAATAAGAAGTTATTCAATGGTTTCTCAAAAAAGAACCAGTCGAATTGAGAACCTCCTACTTTTTTGAAGTTGGTTAAGAAAAAGATATCTTCAGGTGTTTTTCTGCAATTGTATGTTTTTCTGGCCAATTAAGGTGTCTGAATTACAGTTTTATTTTACTTCCTAAACGATATAGGTAGGTCAGTAGAACCGTTACTTAGTAGGTATTTGCCAAAAAGTTAAAACCACTAGTACCTAGGTAGGCAAGTGCGGTTATTTATGGTTATTTTAAACTCGTTTCCGTTTTCAATGCTATATTTATATCAAAATCAAAAATAATGATGATTAGCTTTGTATAAAAATATGTCATTTTTGTAGTCTTGATGAAGCTGGGTCTATTGTTGCATGACCAACTCGTCACTGATCCCGTGTAGGTTACATACGTTGATGAAGATGAAAGGGGTATCGATAGCCCTTTCACAATCTTTCCAGAGCACTTCTCGACTTACTTTCTATGCTTACTATTTAATTTTCTATACTAGACAGTAGATGGTCACCTTTACCGTTTCAGCCAGTGCACATTAATATTTAAAGTAATTTTCCATCTGGCATTCAACGGCTGGCGCTTCAAATTCCAATCTTGTGTCGAGCCCTTTGTGCCAAAATCATACGATATTATTGCCAATATAAAAATTATTTCAGCACATTAAGCCAAACGTCAAGGGCAATTAATGAAATAACCTTGATTTTTCAACATCAATTACCATAATGAAAGTAGAAACTTTCCAACCCGTCAAACCCACATTGCACTGCTATTTTTTATAAACTCAGCCTTAATATGACAGCGCTCACACCACGCTGGGACCAAAGTTAGCTATTCACTAAGCTACTAATAGCGACACCTAGCGCTCACCGCTTGTGCTGCACGTTCGGACGATCTCAAAGTCGCCTCGCCCAAAGTACACCTAGCAGAGTCCAGCTATTCAATTTCTTATAGAGAACAGCATAGCTGGGCTACCGCAGTGAATGTCCCATTCCCTGCCACAGATAAAATACCAGTTTTCCAGTACCTGGAACATACCAGAGGACTTACCACGAGCTCTTAACGCGATCCTTTTCAGGCTGTGGGAAAGAGACAGAGCTATACAAGTCGTCTAGCGCCATCTCTTTCCCACAGCCTAAAGACTCACACTTTAAGAGTGCATGGTAGGCCACTGGGATTTTTTTTGACACTATTCTCTTTCAATTTTCAGGTGTATACGGCCTCCGTTCTTTGCTGATGGCTGACCACCAAGCAGATCTGCCGAAGTTGAACGCAGATGAGGTCTGTCTGATCCCGTACTCCAGTGGAACTACTGGTATGCCTAAAGGTGTGATGCTGACGCACAAGAACCTCGTCAGTAACTTGAAACAAACGCAGTGCCCCAAGATGATGAAGTATGATGGAGAAAAAGGTAAAAAATTGATATACCTATATATAGATAATTTTCTACAATAATAAGGGTTACCCTTACTATTATTTATGTTTAGTCTCTATATACAGGGTGATTTGTAATTGGATGCGGTCCAAGGACCGCACCCATTTCAAGAAATGGGTGATACTATGTGTAGACCTTATTTGCAACAATTTTAACCCCGACAACATGGGGTCTAAACTGACTCTTTTTGGAACGGGTGCCACAGGGCCCGCATTCGGGGAATCGTTTTCATTAGGGTGCTCCCACATCTATCGACGCGGAATCGGCTTTTTCCGTCGCCCTTTCTCTTTCTGTCGCTTAGAACTGCCATTTGCTAGACCGAGACAGAAAGCATAATGCGATAGCACGCGGCGGAATCCTTGACGCGGCCGCGTGCAGTGCTATCGCATTGTCTCAGTCTAGCAAATGGCAGTTCTAAGCGACAGAAAGAGAAAGGGCGACGGAAAAATCCGATTCCGCGTCGGTAGATTTGGGAGCACCTTTAGTCGATAGCCCGCGTGCGGGGTGTATGAGAACCTCCATGTTCTTCGCCAGTTATTCACAAAAGTGGCAGACCCCAAGCTGCAGACACAATCGGTATAAAGCAAGCGGGGAATCACAACAGATGGCGTAACGAACACTTATCGACTTGTAACTTTCATTGGTTGTTTTTTTATCCCGCCTGCGAGGACTTCCACTATGATGTATCCCGAACGAGTTAACGACCAATGAAACTGCGCCATAACATGACAGACTAATTTGGTTTTTCCTATTGAAGAAAATTTAACAATAGCAAAATGAATGTTCGATTTGTAATTATGATAACTAGATAATATCAAAACGTTATCACAGATCAACTAAAAGCGGACATGGCATTACGGAAAAAAATATATGTACTAGCTAGCTATTAACCTGTGTAATAATGGCCAGACAAAAAGCAGTAGGTACTTACACTTATATACCTATGTATGTACTTCGTAATGTTTTGGCAAATGATTTATGTAATCTAATGTGTAATTTCGGACATCAAAAGAACATTAAAATGGATGACGATTAATATTAAAGTTTGTAGCATATTATTACGCAAGTCATTTATAGTGTTGGAACATTTGTAGGTTAAAATATTTATAGGTAAACGCACTCATAATATAGTAGGCATTTTTTTTTAATTAAAGGAATGAAAGGAAAATACTTGAGTAAAGCTAAAATTTTCTTTTTCTCCAGGTAAAGGCGATGTGCTCCTCACAGTACCACCGTTCTTCCATATTTACGGGTTTAACGGAATCCTGAACTACAATCTAAAACTCGGTTACCACATCGTTACAATGCCTAGGTAAGTAAATATACTAACTCGCTTTCTAGGGTCTGCAACATTCATAAAAATTAGTCATGCAAGTAACCGAACTGTCCAAACAGGTAACCATGAACCTGAAACGTTAAATGTCATTGAAATAACATGATGGATATAAGTCAGTATGAGTCTGACAGTCTCTACCGCTCCACCTAGAGTGGGTGGACTCACTTGATCTTTCTACTCACTTTTATCACCTAAAAATTTGGTTCAGGAGGCTGTATCCTGAAGAAAAAAGGTGAATAAGGAGGAAATTAAACTTGAAAAAAAGAAAACGCTGGATACCAGCAAATTGAGTCTTGAGTTTCAGAATTCACTGTCACAACACGATCTTATAGGCTCAATAGATCTCTACAAGCTCCAAAACTTTTTTTTTTATGACGGGGCCCCCCTCTCAGAGGGCCAATGCCTGCGGGACTTATTCAATTACCGTGACCCCGGAACATAAAGGGCTATTGAAGGACTCCGTGGATTTTAGTCAATACGAGTCTGACAGTCCCTCCCGCCTTGCCCGGGGTGGGAGGACTCATTTGATGATTTTACTACGTTAAAAAAAACCTCCAAAAGTTTTGCTCTCTACCTCGGATATGTTAAGTTTTTGTCTGTCTATACACACAAAGACTACCTAACTTTTTCGTTTTGCAATGATTGACTCGAAAGTGGGTGACGAAAACGTATATAGGTACTTTACCGCGTTTAAAAACTAAATTCCAAATGAGATCCACGATTATTATCGGCCGTAACGATTGATTTTCATCTTTTCAGGTTTACGCCCGACGATTACATCAAATGCTTGTCAGAGTACCAACCGACGACTTTGTTCGTCGTACCCTCACTCTTGGCTTTCTTGGCGACACATCCGTCAGTTAAGAAGGAGCATCTGCAGTTTGTGGAGACTATCATGGTAGGCGCTGCACCTACAACTGACAGCATGCTGGAGAAGTTCTTACTTAAATGCGAGAAGACGAAGGACGAGATTAAGTTGTTGCAAGGTTTGTTTTAAACAGTTTGGCTTATGTTGTAGTCTATGTAGTGTAGGTCTACTTTTAGGCGATACCTTTAATTTAAACACATCGGTAGGACAAGGGGCTTTGAGCCATTAGCTTTGTCATTTCCAATTAATATATTGGACATCCCATTTACTATTTTTTTAGTTCCAGTTCCAATATTATTTCCTCATGCTAATTAGAGATGGCTTACATACTCATGTCACTTAATCTACCTACTGTAAAACTTGTTGAACTAGCAGGAATGTATCGAAGACCATTGGATCATCATCATCTTTTAATTATTTTAATTCATTTCTGGACGTACTAGGTGTTATCGCCAGACGTGAACTATAATAAAGTTTTAATTAATTGTTTCACCTTACTTTAGCATAAACAGGATTAATCTTTGAGTACAGGAAATCTTTGGAATACATTAAAAATGTCTTTTAAATCTTTCTTAACTATTCGTCTTCTGCCCGCAGGTTACGGCATGACGGAGAGTTCTCCCGTCACTCTGATGACGCCCTACTCGTACCCGTACAGCAAGGTGGGCTCCGTGGGCCAGCTGGTGCCGAGCACACAGGCTCGTGTGGTCTCCATCACCACCGGGGAGATGCTGGGACCACACAAATCTGGAGAATTGTGGTTGAAAGGACCACAAGTAAGTATATCCTTTCTTTGTTTTTGAATTCTGATATTTTCGTGTTTTGTTTAAGTTCAAAGGGGATTGATGTGAGTAAGATAATATCCAAATCATAAACCACTTATTGCAATGTTCTAGGTGTGCTTATGCTTACATCTCCACATTAGAGGACCTATTGAATGCCAGTGACGCTGCTAATAATAGAGGGCTCAACTAGGCTAAAAAGTACCAACAACTTGAGAAAAAACAGAAGTTTCAAGGAAATTGTAGATTTTTTTTGATAATGTAAGATTTGAATAGGCCAGTGATTGGACTAAGACTTGGATTATATTTATTCGCAACTGTATCTTTAGAGCAAAGATTACCTAATACCTGTTAGGAAATTATTGTTAAGATAGTTGATAATGTACGAATGACATTTTTTTTATGGGTGACCAATAACCATACAATTTTTTCCAGGTCATGAAAGGCTACTGGAACAATGAGAAAGCTACAAAAGAGACAGTCGACAGCGATGGTTGGCTGCATACTGGCGACGTAGCGTACTACGATGAAGAGTTCTATTTCTACATAGTTGACCGCACAAAAGAACTCATTAAGGTTAAGGGCAATCAGGTACGTAGACGACATCTGTGCTACTAAACTAAATATATCTCCTTGCAAAATTACTGGGACTTTGCACTTAGTGCTATGCCATTAGTTGGCTCAACATTTTGGATTGTTATTGTGACGTATAATGCGTTTGCGCATGACAGAAGTGTGAATTCATATAAATAATAATAATTCCTTTTTTTTTAACGAGAAAATGAGTAATTCCCCAAAGTTACGTAAGTAGGTGAGTTGGTAGTGGGTGTACCTGGACGCAGGATACTTTTTATGTCGGTATATGGTCCCGTGGGACAATTGCAGAATATAACACGAGCAATGCTTCAGCCACAGGTTGGTTTAATGCATTGCAGATTAATGTGAAGGTAAAGTTTACTATAAAACGCAAACGGCAAAGAATTAAGTTGAGTCCTTATAAAAATAGATAAAAATAAAATCACGCCTGCATTTCACGAAAGGGAAGCGTGTGTGAAACACACGATTTTGTCAAATAAGTCATAGGTCCTTCTCAAAAACGGCAAGCCTACCTACATAATTATTGCCAGAAAACATTCTCAAAAATAAACATAAACTTATATTAATTATGATTTTCATTTCACAGGTATCACCGACAGAGATAGAAAACATAATCATGGAGCGTCCAGAAGTAGCAGATGTCGCCGTGGTTGGAGTACCAGACCCCCTAGCGGGCGAGGTCCCAAAAGCGTTCGTAGTCCTCAAGGCCAAACAGAAACTCACAGAAAAAGATATTACCGACTTAGTTGCTCAGAAACTCACGAGATATAAGCACCTTGACGGCGGCGTAGTATTTTTAGATTCAATCCCAAGGAACGCCGCCGGTAAAATAATGAGAAATGAACTCAAAGTTCTTGGTTTAGGGAAACGTTAGTCCCCTATGTAGAAGAGTATTATGTACCTAGTATTTTTGTAAAAATATAGTTGTAAGTGAGGTTAATTTTTACGTAGTTTTATAGGACTGAATTGTTAATAGGCATGTAATTTAGTTTAATTAAGATTTATTCCAACACCTACCATATGTAAATAGATATTTTGTTCAACAATAAATCTTTATTTTTATAAGTTTGTTGCCGTTTTATTTTTCCTAGAACTGAGTCACTTTTCTGTTACATTTTATCCTTGTTACTCTGTATTTTCGTTTCCAATTTGATAAATTTTATGAATGATGTTGATATTGTGGGGCAGCGGTGGCCACAGTTGGGTGGTGACAGTGGTAATGGCCCGACTAAGGTCATGGGTTCGACTCCCGACTTCAAAATCAAACACAAAAAACTTTAAAATAACAGTTTGGGAACCCCTGGTGTGGTTTATTTCATAAGTCTGGCTAACGAAATCTGTCCACTACGACATAACTTCTTAACTTTTGAAATGGCAATATTTTTGACCTGTGAAAATTGTCAAATCATTGAACTTTCAAATAGGTGAAACATCTTGATACTTTTTCAGTTTTCAAAATACTTAATAAAAAATTTTCACGGTCTTACTTTCTATTTTTCAAGTTAAATTATCGGCGAAAACGAGGAAACAAAATTTTAGTGTAGAGTAGAATCCGATTTCGGTTTATCTCATTGATTTCCAAATTACCTGATCTAAATCCAATGAACAACAGGGAAGTAGTTTGATTAAATAAAATAAGAGCATAATTTACGAAATTGATTCATCATTTATTTTTCTCATATTACATTGGGTATAAAATAATACTAAGTTACAATCATTCATTTTTCATTTCAATCAAAATTTTACCATAAAGCACTTGTAAGTACAATCATGGTCTTACAAGGACAGCTTAAATACTTAAGAGTTCAAAGAGGCTGAGGGTTTTGAGTAATTTGAAATACTATAAGACTACTAATTGGGAAACACAGATGAAAATGTTCATAGTGCCAAGGAAAATTCATTTACTTTTCTACTTAATAACTAACAGTCACAGAATAAAAAAGTTTGAAATGGTTGTGCCATATCCATATTATTAAGACTCTTTGTTCTGCTCCGTCTCAGCATTATCAGACTTAATTTCTTCATCAATCTTTTCCGTTTCTTTTTTTTCTTCAGCCACTTCTTGCACCTTGGGGCCTTCTGTAGGTGGTTGCGGTAGTTCAGAATTTACATCAGATATTGAGTAGTTATCTGATTGCATTTCAACTTTAGGGGAAGCTTCTTCAGTAGGCCGTTCCGGAGTAGTTTCAGGTGTTGGTTCAGATTCCTTCACACTACTTTCTTCTGAAGGGGTTTCTGAAGGAGTATCTGATTGATTGGACTCTTCTTGCACATCTATGTGTCTTTCATCTGTCTTAGGAGAATTGCTATTGCCATCAGTGTTATCACTTGATGATGAACTTTCTTCACTTGAAGTGGATACTTCAGAAATTAGCTTAGGTTCATTTTCTTCTTTTGTTGTGGAATCTGAGCTATTTTCGTCCATAGCTACAGGTTGAGGTTCTATCACAGGTTTGGGCTCTGCGGTAGGTGGAGCTTCCTTTTCAGCCACACTCGCACATACAGGTTCACTTGTTTCCTCAACTTTATCTATAGATGATTGCTCAGTTAGTCTTTGCTCTGTCATTTCAGCATCTTCCACTTTTATTTCTGGAATGATTAATGTAGGAGGAGGAACTTCAGGTTTCATTTCAACATCTACTTTTGTTTCTTCATTTGAACTAGATGAAGTGCTTGCTTCAACCTTAGGCTCTTCTGTGGATACAGTTGCTTGGGGACTAGGCTCAGCAATAGGCTTGATCTCTTCTGATGGTTCATCTGCACTTATGTTTAGTTCAGGAGGTGTAACAGATTCATACTGAGTGGCAATTTTATCTTGAGTATCCATTGGGGTTTCTTGCTTAGCTTTTAATCGAGCCTCTATGTCATCAACAGAAATGTGTGCGTCTGATGAACTGGGCTGCGGCTCTGATATCTGTGGTTGTTCAGCATTTTCCTTCCAAGACATATCTTCCATCTCTACGTCCACATTGTACTCGGAATTATTATCTGAACCATTGACAATAGGTTCAACTACCTCACCATTTTCTGGTTCGGCATGTCGCTGTGTACCCGGTTCCCTAGTGCTTACTACTAAAATGTTCTTTTCGATTGCCCTCATAAACTTATCGACGCGGTTGTACTGTTTCCGCGGAAATGTGAGTAGTTCACAAATTCTTTGAACTGTGAATGGGGCAGAGGTGAATGAATCTAGGCGTTCTAATAGGCTATTTTTCATGATGTCATAATTGAATGGATCCACGTTTGGATAAGGTGGAATGTCAATACCTGGAGTTGTTTCGTAGAAATCAGTAATCACATTTAACAATTTTTCTTTGAATAAACTTTTAACCAGTGACCACTGGTAGACTGGATCACCGGTCCGAGCTACGTATGCCAAGTATTCATTGAGTTCTTGTGGGATTGTTTTCGGTTTGCGTTTGGAGAAATCTTCAAGGAAGTGGAATATTTCTTCAGCGTTCTCCATTTTATGAAGTAATAATTGTAAAATTAAAAATCACACACAACAAACTAATCAACCATTACCACAAACAAGAAATATTTTTTTAATAGCGTCACAGATTATAGTAGCGTTCCATACATTAAACATAACAGACTATCATGGCCTCGGTCTAAACCACTGATTAATATAATGTTAAAATTAAAGATTAAAACAATGCCACAGTAATATATATACTTATAAGGTGAGTGATAATAAAAAATATACATCAATCAATTTAAAATTAATTTCCTAGTGATCAATAGACTATAGACGCAGACTTGACGTCAGTGAGATTTTTCCTTGACGGTTGAAAAAGTTATTTGACGTTGCGTTGACGTAACAATTAACATCAGTGACAGTGAGTGAATGTGACATTTTACCAAAGTGGAATACGAAAACAAAAGAAAGAATATTCTCCAACAATTTCTATAATAAATAAAAATAGACCACGTAGAATCATTAAATTAAAATGAATACCTTGTTACGTCGGAGTATATTTCCACTTTACAGTAATACTTCGAAGTTATCATGTCGTTCGTTCGCCGATGCACCGATGAAAGAAAAGATCGACAAAATAGTAAAAAATAACAAAGTGGTAGTATTTATGAAGGGTGTGCCAGATGCCCCTCGATGTGGTTTCAGTAATGCAGTTGTTCAGATCATGAGAATGCACGCAGTTCCTTACGACAGCCACGATGTTCTGTCGAATGAAGATCTTAGACAAGGTTAGTTTTTAACTAGAGTTATTCTACATAATTATTTATTCTGAGCTTACAACAATACTGTTATCTGTGAATAGGCTACAAATAATATGATAAGGATTTTTTGTTTGCTACTTTATCATGAAAAGGTCAAGCAATGTACCAATGCAAAGTCATCAGCAAAAATTGCTGATGTTTTTTTTGATTATATCATTGAACTAGCCCATAATTTGTACTTATTTTTCTGAATATTTATTAAGTAAATGATTCACTTCAGTAAAATACAAAATACATTCAACAATTCAATGTAAACTATATTCTTTTTTACACATCATCATGACTATTGAAATTGCAACTTGCTAGTACCATGCAATAAAAGTTTACAACTCATGCCTGAATGGAACGTAACAAGAAATTATTGATACGATGATGCTATCTTTTCTTATCAATGTTGATGAACTTCAAATTGTAGAAACTTTGTAACCAATGATTTATTTGTAAAACATATTTCATTTACAGGTATCAAAGATTACTCTAATTGGCCAACAATCCCTCAAGTTTTCATCAATGGAGAATTTGTTGGTGGTTGTGACATAATGCTGCAAATGCACCAATCAGGTGAGCTCATTGAGGAATTGAAAAAGGTGGGCATAAAGAGTGCACTCTTAACAGCAGAGGAAACCAAAAAGGAGGCCGAAAAATAATACAGAGTGGTTATTAGAATTAAATATTTTAATAGATATGCATAGGATATTATAATTTATTAAGACCTTTCTAATGTGGCTATGTAGTGGAATATTGAAACTTCTTCTGATTTTTTACTGTTATGTATTATATAATATATTAGTATATAGCATAGTGTATTTCAACTGTATCTTATACTAGCAAGCTGATCTGTATTCTAATTGATTTTTCAAATATATTATGTACACTGTTGAGTTGGTTTATATGTTTGTTTTTCTTATAGTTAAGTACACTTATTATTTAAATACTATTTAGGTAAAATAACTAAATAAAAAAAATAAAATTGTTTAAGAGCTCTTTATTAAAGTAGCTGTACATTCGAGTTAGTATACTTTTGGGCACATAAGTCATTCTTATTCTACATACCACTGCTTTATCATCAAAACATAAATTGGTTGGTTTAACAACGCAGTCATAATTAAAAGACAAAAATATGGCAGATCATTTATTTTGAGTACTCATTCCAATACTCTCACAAACGATAATCATATAAAAATGATAAATAAATAGATGCAGGCAAGCTATGGCAATCTATGATATAAATAATTTGTGTGACACTTCCCTGCAACATTTATAAATTTAGAAAATCTAAAACAATACTGTGCCTACCATCAAAGTACTATAATTACTAATGGCAGTAAATAAAAATTGATCTTGTATAAATAATGTTTGCTTATAAATAAAAAAAATATAACAAAAACATTCTCACAATGTAAATGAGTCTTAATTTGGTGTCACACATTAGTCAAGCCTAACATTAGCACCATTTTATCTTACAAATAATTTTTTTTTGTGACTTCCCTGAGAATTTCTTATAAAAGTTAAAAATACCTAATGCTAATGTATAAATAGAGTGTTGTAAACATATAAAATGATTTCTCTGATTTGAGCCAAAAGGTTACTAAACATTAGGAAGGAGTTTTATGGTATGAAAGTTAATGGCATTTTTGGTTTGAACATTGCACATAATAATATTTTAATATAGAACTGTTTTATCGACTAAATTATTCCACAAAAATTGTTTGCTTTGCATTGACCTCGGTTTAGGGCGATTTTTGAGATGAAGGTCAATGTAAGGGAAATAATCTTTGTGCGCCATTACGTCGCCGCTGAGCCTCGGGCCGTCGTGTTAGTACTGAGCGCGGCGAGCGCGCGCCATCTTAGCTACCCTCCTTGACTGATGACGTGGATGACAGTGTCCTATGATACGACTTCTGCGACCTGCGTCTGAGTAAAAATCATTTCAGTTTCTATAAATATGTCTATTCAACAAAACATGTAAGCATGGTGGGCGTTAGGCAACGGCCCAATGGCTAATTGGAGGTTTGCCAAATACCATCGTGTGCTCGGGGGATTCGAAAGCCTGGGTGTTTTTTAAATAGTTTATTTAATATTATTTTCGGAGTTAAGTCTAAGAAATAATTTAAAATTGTACATTTTCGTTGTGATGTACCTAAAGGTCGGTTTCGCCATAGAGTGCGGTGGAGAATGCCATGTAGTCGAGCGCGCCGGCGGGAGCGCCCGGTCCGCGGTAGGGCGGCATGCGGGCCACGCAGTACTCCGCCTGGTCGGGCGGCAGCTCGCGCCTCAGCTCGTCCGCTGTGATGTAGGGCTACAAAACAAAATAGCATATCATATCATCTCCAATACAAAAGACATCAATAATCTACAAAATTTGGAAAAAATAAGAGACATTTTTTATTTACCTTGTCGCCAGCTAAGATCCTAAAGCTGTCGATTACTTGTTCAGCGGTGTCTGTGTCTGTGGATTCCCTTGTCATGAAGTCCAAGAACGCATCGAACGACACGTAACCTGTAAACAGAGAAACATATGTTTGCTTCATGCTTGCTTGTACCAAATTATGGAGCAAAGAGCCTTTAAAAGTTTTTTTGAGAATTAGGTTTGTTATTTTTTGGAATTATGTCGAATGTTGTTTACCTGTGTTGTTGGGGTCGACAACAGCGAGAATGCGCTGGAAGTCGAGTTCTCCTTGCCTGTCCTTGCCGATGCTGTATCCGAGAGACACCAAGCACGATTTGTATTCCTCGGGTGCTAGGCGGCCTGTGAACAAAATATTTCGTCTTTACCCTCATTTCCAGGATGAAGATTAAGGAGAACGCTTACAAGCGTTAAAAATCGGTTATTAATAAGTCGACAAACGGCAAATAATTTGAGATTTGTCGGAAAGTCAAAACCTCGATTGAAAACCGGTGATATACATTCTCGGAAACAAAGACTTTACTTACCGGTGCGGTTTTTGTCGAAGTGGTTGAAGGAGGCACGGAACTCGGTGAGCTGTTCCTGGGTGATGCCCTTTGAGTCGCGGGTCAGGATCTGGTTCTCGACTTCGTTGATAGTGCGGTTGATGGAAGTCAGAAGTTGTTCCCAGCCGACGCGCAGAGTTTCCATTGTGTATTGCGAGTACCTGTTGAAGATATTGGCAGGTTGTGATAACTGTGAAAACTTTCTTCACCTCGTTTGGGTGCAATCAAAGTCTTAAAAAGATTAAATAGAAAAGTCCAGGTTTTCTTGAAATTTAAAGAAATTTCACGTGACTTCGATTCGACGTGTTATTTACAAGAGTAGTTTTTGCATACACTTATTTCCAAATTATGTACGTCGTTTTAGATTTGTATGGTTCCTTTGATTTGTACATGGATGGATACTAATTCGGCTCCTGCCTCCTATCCAAAGGCTGAAGGCAGGTGCTGATGATGACTGCAGTTTTTGTGTAATTTATTATATTTTGAGTTGACTTACCTGTTCTCGAAGATCATGCCCTCTTGCACGGCCTGGTGGATACGCTCCAGTTCCTCGATGTGTGGTTTGTAAGCGTACACACCGGCTTCGTACTCCTTGAGACGACGCAGTTGGTCTTCCAGAGAGCCCTGATATAAACAATAAGTACATATTAAGTGTTTTGTTTCCTTTTTGGTCGGACGGATCTTTAGTTAATTTTCCCAGAATTTTGCAATTATTTACTCCTCAATTGCGGGCAGATTTTTCTATTGTGATATGCATCGAATTTTTGGTTTTCAAATTGCAGATTTGAAAGAATTGGTTCAGATTACATTATTCATTCGTGGAAAATTATTATCTCTTGTAAAGTACCAAAAGCAAAATGACTTGAACTACGCAAACTTGCAACAGCTCAGTATAATTATGGCGGTGTGTCGATAAAACTATGAACAAAATCTTTTACCTGTAGACCCATTCCAATAGCGGTGACGGCGTCCATTTGTCTTTCGATCCAGGGTCCAACTGCGTTAGCCTTCTCGGCGAACTGGCGCCTGAGGGTCTCGTTGTTCTGTTGCTTGCGGAGTTCGGCAGCAAGCGTGTTGTCGCGCTGGGGAACCAGCTGCCTCACGTCGGACCATTTGCGGTTCAGCTCCTGATGTTCATAAATAAAATGATTAAGTAAGACATGACTCTCTGAATGCCCGGCTAGTTTTTTTGCAAACATCTCATCACTGGGTCATTCCTCTTTCTCTAATTTTATTATTAATTGTAGGTACTTTGATCCGTGTCTGGGTCTATGCTTATCGAGTCAGTTAGTGAGTCAGTGATACTGATTATATGAATAGAGGAAAAACTTACGTGAGCAGTAAGAGTTGTGTAGGGGTTCTCCAAACCACCAGGGATCTGGTGCTGTTTCACGATGGACTCAACCTGGTGTACCAGGTTGACTATCGCCTGAAATAAGAGATTGTTATATTAGAAAATGGCCTCAACATTTATTTAAAAAGTATTTATTTGATTTTTCAGAAAGTTGTGGTAGTCTACCTGGTATTCCTTGTCAGCCTCTCCGAGGGTGGCCTTGAAGCGAGCGTGCGCGTCCATGAGTCCGGAGATCTCTTCGATAGTGTGGACGATGAACATGTCCACGAGATCCTCCCGTGTGCCGTCCAACCTGAATAATTGTGCAGAACGATTAAAATCGTTATACATCAAATCGAACAGAACTAAAGAAATACTTCTGATATAAAGTCAATAAAATAATATCTCTGTCGTGAAATTAAAGAGGGGTTTAAAATGAGGCACGGTTATTTAAATAGTACTTTTTCATTATTTTTCACTTTCCGAAGAAATTAAATCCCTTCGGGGAACTCCACAAGTCTCTGACATTTATTTATATTCATTTTTTTTCTCTGTTTGCTCCTTTTTCCGAGATGACCAAGATAAATGTAGAGAGTAATAATTGTAGTGCAGTTGAATACATACCAGTTGTTGAAGGGTGCAGCGCGCTTGGCGAACTCGAGGTGCAGCAGGTCGATCTGCTCCAGCACGCGCTCGGCGTCGTCCAGCGCGTGGCGGCGGCGCTGCGTCAGCGCGCCCAGGCGGTCCCACTGCGAGCAGATGCGCTGGCAGCGAGCGTTCACACTCGCCACGTCGTGGTACTCCAGGGTACTGGGAGAGAAAGGTTCAGCGTTAAAGGGTTGGGTGTAGTGCCAGCCAATTGGAAGCTTTGCGTCAGCGATTGTAGTGGCACTGCCAACTAATCTAAACAAGATCTGATTGGGCCAGTGTTTATTTGTTGAATATCGTCATACGGTAATAAGCTGATTGAAATGATTAATTCTGTAAAAAATTCACTTTGTGATAGAATTGATGTGAGGTAAGCCTTAATCTCAAACTTTGTGAAACTTTACTCTACTTGAATGATTCCGATAGGTTTAGGGGTCGCAGTGATGTATTAATTTAGACACCTGATTTCCGGTAGATTGTTATGGCTTTCTTACTTGAGTTCCTGGGCAATAGCAGCGATCTGCTCGACGCGGTCTTGGTGTGCGGCGAGGTCTGACTCGAAGGCCTCGTGCTTCTTCTTAAGAGCCTTGATGTCGTACAGCTTGCATTGACGGAAGTCTTGAGATTGCAGCATCTCCTCCTTGCCTGGAATTTCGGAATACATATTTATATTTAAACACTGTTTTGTAATTAGAGTAGAATTTTTATTTGATCTCTTTGGATTGTTGATGAAGGCTATAGGAAAACTATTGTCATTGCTAACATAATATTTTGGTATTTTAGACGCGATTTTTTAAATGTTGACTTGTCTTCATGGGAAACCTCTATCGTTTGTGACTTAGTATTGTGGAAAATACCACAACTCTCAATAGGTGAGCGGATGATATTGATAGATTTTAGTACCAACCTCTGGTCCAGTCTTCGTGGATGTCGGCTTTGTGCTTGAACTTCTGGGCAAGGTACTCAAGACGCTCAAGGCGCATCATCTCGCTCAGCAGCCATTCTTCGAAGGCCTTCTCCGAGATTTCCAGACCCTTCCAAGCTCCGGCGATGTCCTTGAAATATTATAAGTCTCGATCAGATTTGCTAACTAACCCGAAAGTGGTATTGGATTTTTAATCAGAGAATTCAGAAATCAGAGGATTGATAATAATAACCAGGTGAGAACTATGATCAAAAAATTGACAGAGATCTGAAAACACTAGACTGGTTCTTTTGAAGCATATGAAATAAAGTGTTTTGCAATAGCTTTGCTTGGTCATAATGACTTCTGGTGTTTGATCTTGGTGATACTTACAGAGACCATCTTGCCTTCGGTGGGCATATACGCGGGGCGGTTGCTCAGACGGAGCTTGGTCTGCAGAGTGTTGAAGTTGGTCTCCAACTTGGCCTTCTGCTCTACACGTGGCGGCTTGTGCTTACGCCTGAATGCAGAAAAAAAATCAACATTTGTGGTTGGAGAATAAACTACGTGGCTTATCCTGTAGGTACTTAATCCTGTTACATTGTGACCTCGAAAGTGATGATTAGGTTATCAGTTTCGAGGACTTGATATTTAATGCTATGGGAAACACCAACATTAACTGAGATAACTCGGATTAATTATGTTGTCATGGTTACCCTAAACCTTTCAAATACCATGCATCATAGTTATGATACCAGTCATAACGTACAAAATCTCAAAAGATATTTACCTGTAAGTACGGTAGTCTTCCAGTTTTTTCTGGCAACCGGCAAGAGAGTTGTCGGTTTGGCGGCTGTTCAGCCAAGGCATGGTACGCCTGATCCAGTCCAGCAGCTATAAAATTTTAAATCGTTACCTCATTACATTTATTGCAACATAAAATGATTTAAGTACGCAACAGCGCGAGAGTGCATTTGAAGAATGAAGAACCGAGTCTAAAGGGATGTCGTCAAGGAGGATCCTATTCGCGAATCTTATCCTTTTAGACGGATTATTTTTGAGAATTAACAATTGCGCTGTTATGTTCTGTAAATCGTGGGATACTTACGTCACTGGCAAGACGCTCATACTCTTCCATGAGGCGTTCGTTCTCCTGGTTGACTTTGAGAACTTTGCATATGCGGTTCGCGGCAGTCTCAGCCTGTGGATTATAAATTAGATATCTTTTAGATTTCTGTAGTAGCCTTGTCGTTTAAACTAGGTATCACTAGTTTAACGACAAGCTGATTTCGTTAATATTTTATTAATCTGATTTGTAACCTCATGAAGCTTTAAAATACAGAGCAGAAGCTGTTCTAAATACGTATACTTATTTTCGCCCAAATTCTAAATTTTAATAGACTTTTATTGATTTGGTTCAGAAAACTACGTCATGTGCATTTATTAGTAGGTTCAGATGATACAAACCTTTTGTGCGCCAGAGAAGCAATGGTAGTATGAAGAGACGTATGTCATGACTGCACGCTCGTCCGGCATCGCTGTGTTCTGCAGATCTGACAAGCGGCACGCAAGCGACACAGTGTTAGTTCTCATGCGATGTATCATGAATTATTCCCTAGTAGAATGCTTATGTTTTATCTTTTCGAAAACAACGCCGTTGACATTTACGTCCTCACTTGATATTCAACGTTTTGACGGTCTGCTTTGAATAAAATGTAGCATTGGATTTTAGGTTTGTTCCAAAAGTCATCTCTATGATAGAAGAGGCAAAAAATACGTTGCAAAACTTTGTGTTTTAACAACCCGCATTGTCTTATCACATTTAATTATAGTACTTAAACAGGAAATTAATTAATACAGTGCTAATTGATACTGCTCAACTAACATCTAGACAATCAAGTAAATGAGTTATTCGAAATAACTGCGAATTGCGAGAGCGATTAATTTAGAACACAAGCATTCTTTCGTTTGATATCAATAAAATACTGTATGAGTTAACAACATAAAGCTAATTTTTATAAAACGTTTGTAGCACATTTCATAATTATTTAGGTATGGGGTTTGTTGCCAGGGATCGGTATATGGTTATATTTTTGGTTCTTACACGTCATAAAATATATTTCGGAGAATTGGCATTTCTGGATCACGTTTTCGGCAAGGATTTTTGACCTCGGAAGACCTTTCTGCCCTTACTCGGTACATCAAAACGTAGTCATCGTCGGTAGATGCGGTATGATGACCGTAGACGGATGGTATTTAACCGAAAATATGGATTTATCACCACATTCTTCATGTCTTATCCAAAGTAGTCTAGTCTTTCGAGGTCTTCTGTATTAGTTTATCAACACTGACAGGTGGAGCTTCTTTGACATAAAGCAAGGCACTCATCATGCTATAAGTTACACACAAAGGCCTGGCGTTAGGGTTCGGGTATCAAACGCGGAAATGGCGGTAACAAATGGCGGCCATTTTACATTTCTTTAGTACCTGTTGCGCGCCTTGGAAGGCGTGGTAGTAACACGACACATAGGTCATAATGGCGCGCTCGTCCGGCTTTGGTGTGTTTATTAAGTCTGCAATATCCATTTACAATTTATTTGTGTAGTTCATATTTTGATGATCATTTAGAACATACTGTAATGCGGCAATATTGGTAGTAAAATGTCACGTAGAGTCTCATATCCCATATTGCGAAATGAGTACAGGAATGTGCCCAGAGCTCAAGTTGCTCTTGTCGGTACGTTCTACGTTGTATAAATCTTGAGCGAGAAGCATAGCAAGCGTGTCTTACCGTCGGGGTCCAACATGCGGGGGATGTCGAGATACTTCTCGGCCACATCGAAAGCCGTGTTTAAGTTCTCTAGAGGATTGTCCTTTGACAGTTTGCTGTAATCGATGAGGTCGGGCCTGTGCCTGTGGATCAGGGCACAGAAGGCCAGACCATCCTTGAAGGACAGGTGGAAGTTCTGGACGTTGACATTCTTGTATGGGGCTGTCTTGCGTTGGCACCAGAGCAGCAGACCTTCCTGTTGAGCGAGAATAAAAATTCAATTAATGAACAATGATACAAAGGAAGTTGGTAGCGTTATCATCAAAACTGTCGTCCGTTTACTGTGATTCGAGAAATGTTGGCATATTCTCAATAATCACAATGAGTAGCTAACTGCTATGAAATTTCATCCTTATTTATCGATAGAAACCGTGTTTGTAAATTGAATGGTAGGTATATGTGAAAAAATGCATTGCGAATTACATTTATACTCGCATTATTGCTGTCGATGACTAATGTCCATAATCTAAACAAGTATGTGGTTATAGGTTTATTGAATCGTGTGAATTATCAATATGGTTGATTGATTGTGAATTTACCTTGGCGGTCATTTCTTCTACTGAGATGTCCTGGATGGCGAATCGCAAGATAATGGTCCAGATCATACCCAGGGTCATCTTAAGGTTGCCATCGACGATTTCTTCGGCACCAATGGACACCAACTTTACGCCTGAAAATTGCAAACAATATTGTAGTCGTATTTGATGAAGATTACTGACGTGTTCAGTTCGGTGCATGATAGTTTCAGTTTCCTCTAGGTGAGCTTCTTCTATCTCAGGTTTTATCTTTGCTTCTCGGATAGATAGAGAACAAGAACATAATCATTACCGACGCCATTTTCTACATTGCTTTTAGTTTTTTTTTTAATGTTTGGTTTGTAAACAGTCCAGTCTTCCTTAATAAAAACAGTATGTAGGTATGTTCTGAGTATTACCTGTTGGCGTCATACCATAAAACCGTATTTGGATGTTATAATAATAATTGTGTTTGCTTTTATAGAATCGTTACTTAGTTCCATAAGCGGTTACTATTCATAGTAAGTACTTATGTAGGGCAACAAGTACTGCATAGAAGTATATTTTGTTCCAAATATTTGAATTGTATTAGAACCTATTCTTTGTCCAAACTGGCGATTCTACTGAGTTGTCATTCCCATGATTTTCTTCATCACCGACCACAGTACGTAAATTCTTAGTATTAACCGGATGGTTTAGATTTAGAAGAAGAATTTCACCGCGTTAGGTACTGAGTACAGTTTTGTAATGAATACTTATTTTAACAGTGTCTATCATAAAATCGTCTCGTAATACTGTACTTACAGTTTTATGTCTCTATGAATTTTATTATTTTATTACTTCTGCTATTTTCCGCGAAAAAGTTAGGTTTCTTTGCTTCATTCTTACTTAGGTATATTATTAGATATTATTTGGACCCATTTTTATATTTTTCTTACAAGAGTTTTCTAGAAGGTTTATCTCCTGTTTTTGTTTCTTTACATTGTCATAATCTGATAAAGTAATATTTTGAAATTCTTGATATTTGATTAACTTCTTTGTTCCTGTTTACTTTTCGTTCTATAATTTATTATATTCTTGTATTTTATAGCCCAGGGGTACGGTATATATAATTATATCATGTTTGGCAATAAAATTCAATCACTGTATTGAAAACTGCAAAGTGTAGGAGTAATAGGGACGGGTTCTGAGCAAATCGCCTACGAAACACTAGTATTGAGTAACAACTTTACTT